>CM060956.1:150054434-150654434 GCA_030765055.1 Mantis religiosa | reverse complement strand
CAGTCAGATAATTACAGGAAATTTGTTTTGTTGGAAGATGCACTTTGCATTAAAATTTATTTTTAATTTTCTTTCTCAGTATTTATTACTGTGCTTATACATGTCATTAAAGCATTTACAAATTCAAGACTGTAATATTTCTGTGTTTCAAAGACAAAGTTAAGCTTAGGACAATTTTAAATGAATGATACAGTTTTTATGTTCTTAATATTCTTCTTAGATTCACTGAACTGTACTTTTCATTCAAATCATAATCATTTATACTGCATGTGTGAATGATAATCCAACCAAAGTGATTTGAAGGATATAAAATAGTGTATTTTATTCAATGTAATTCTTTGCCTCATGTACTAATTTGTGAGGTTTTATTAATATCATGAATCAATCACAAATTTCAGGTTTTTCTTTGAATATTCTTTTGTAAACTTGTGCCTAAAATGATGTATGTACTATAGAACTTTTGAAATTCTTAGTAAATATAAGCTATTAACAGCGCTTGTTTTCTATTTAAAGAGATATTGCTACTTTTTTGTGCATAGTTGTTTGTATCTTCACTTAAAATTTATATATACATTTCTTTAATTATATTTTTCGTTTTTTGTTGTTTTTTTCATTTTGACACTTTCCTTCCAGGGAATTTTTCAACATTATTCTGTGTACAAAGAAATTGCGTTACTCATGACTTTGTGATATCCTTTCCTGTTTACCAGTACCTGTAGAATACATTGATTTAGTGTCAGGTTTTCTTGTAATTATCACAGTAACAAGCTTAGAAATTCACACTTCAGGGAAAGGAAGTACAGGTGTTATGTATAACCTCGACAGCATCTTGAGTAATCTCACTCTGTCAAAGTTGCAATTGTTTCCTAAGAATCTACTTATTCATTTATTACATGAATATAAAAGATATAATGCTTAGTGGCAACAGGAAAAAGATCAAGTTTGGAAGTGGCTTCTGAGACCTGTTTTTCCTAATTTAATTGGTCAACTTCTTTCGAAGTCACATCCAACATATCGATGAATAATTTAGGCATATTTACTCAACATATTTAGCGCGTATTATGCTAATATGTGATAAATGAATTGTGCCGTAAATTATTCGTTGGTGCATGAGATTAGGCTTCGAAAGATGTTGAACTCGATCAGTCGCCGAACACGGTAGGGGAGGGGTGGGGTGGGGGAACGGCGAATGTGCCATAGCTCGGTCGAAATTACAGGTCGGCAAAAACAGTGTTTTGAGCAGGAAGGCAGGGAATGGCCTGCCCTACATGTCCAGACTGGCTTAAATGAAAATAAAATAACGCGCGTAAGATTAGACTAACTCAGTAGTCCGATCCCGCTTCAAAAATATCTAGTAATATGTTTTAACTCAACAAGAATTAATACATTTCATGAACTTATAGTTTAATATGTGGTCTCTGCAGAACTGTTGCTGTCATATTTTCAATTACCATATGTAAAATACTCAACATTTCGTTGATTTTCTATTACTACTGCGTTGAAAACCAAAACATAAAGCAAGATATGTGTAAGCGTATTTACAGGTTTTAGCATACACTTTATTTCCACGCCTATTATTATCACAAACCACATAGTTGAACTGGTGCTGCTATCTGCCGCTGAAGTAGTGCAAAATAAGTCAACAATATTTACACAGTTGGCAGAATGTCTGTTTCACTAATTTCATGCAGTTGAATACCAGATTCTGAACTCTGTGGTGGGGATTAAAGCTGCATAGGGCGCTCTTCTTGAACCTTTTCCCCGGCACCTATTGGAACTAAGGATTCCACGGTCTGTGATGTAGTGAGCTTCTATTGCGACCGAGCCAGGGGGTGCTAGCTGGGATACAGAATCTGAATCCGCTTCTCGAAACTGTCGTCCGACAGATTGAGCACTGGACATCAACTTTAAAATCTGTCGGTGTTAACGGTGTCTAAGCGAGGCTAAATTAAACGTAAAAACTACCCTGTACCCTGCCAGTACCTAAACTCCACATTTTCATTTGATTGTTTGGTGGTCTATTTGTAAAATTCGCAAGATTTGCAAGGGCTATGATGGCATATGAGCAGCAAGAAGGAAGGGAATGGACTTTTACAAAGACCTATCGGAAAGTAAGATGTTAGCATATAGCTAAATATCGAAAATTAATATCATAACTTAACCTGAATTGTACCATCATACACTTTCATTTGTAATTAAATTCTTTAGATTATGTACCTCATACATGAAAAAGCATTAGTTTCATCAATCTTGTTACTTAATTATTAATGCAAAAACAATGTTTTTCTGCCTTTTTTTTAGCTACCTCATCATCTCAAGCTACCAGGGATACGATGGCAGAAATCAAAAGTGCGGCATGACGCTGCCAGGAAAGATTCAGCTCTTATTTCATGATTAGAAAATTTGTGTATATTGTTTTGGTGATGTGCAGTGATCTTCAGGAACATTATTAATGTAGAACAAAGCTTTCTTTCTCACCTATACAGCAATTTTTTGTGGCTTATCAGATATTTCTTAAAGTTTGAGTTTCATTTCAATATCAGTGGAAAATTTAACGAAAACTTTAAGGAGTGTTGTGACCAGTATGTTCTAAATTAGAGGCTCGCTGCATCTCCGACGACATGTTGGTTAGTTCACTTAGCTGGCATCGAGGGGTACAGGAGGAGCGCTAGGCGTCTTCAGTTTTAACACGGAGTTGAGAATCTCGTATTCATGTGTGGGTTGTACAAAGAGGAAAGAGCCTCCTGCCATCCTGTACAGTTCCTCTACTAGCTACTTGTGGAGAGATAATTGGCCCAGCTTTCACCTTGCACTTTCAAAAATTTAGTTAAACACTCACCATTTGTACCCCTCCACGGAAATCTTTAGTAAAAGGCGAAAGGGTCATACGATTGTGAGGATTACCAGAATAACCATATCAACTACTGAAAAATCAGTTATCCATTAAACCAAGGACTTCTGCGCAGAAAGGAGCATTAAAAATTATTTTTATTTACGATATAGGGCTTCCTTGCTTTACTGTGTAGTATACAAGTGGCAAACGTAATTATTGACACATTTTTAGACTTATATTGCAATTTTGATCATTAATTAAGTAGAAATTACAATCAAATGTGAGGCGTTATAATTTCTGCGCTGGTGCCATCTGTACAATGTACACAAAACTAGTGCTTTATATGTTCAACAGTAATTAATGATGATGATGATGATAAATACTTAGATGTGTGAGCAATTAAATTAACAACAAAGTTCATTAAAGTTGTAATTGTTTTTTTAAAGACATTATTCTTTTGCAACAGGAATATTAAAGCTATAATGCTTTGTGGAAGACTAATCACAAGGTCAAGTTTACAAGTGGATTCTTGAGATATTTTTAGTAACTATTAACAACTCACACAGTTACATCACCTTCAACGCATAATTAAGCCCACAAAAAGCAGTAATGGTTCAGTGTAACCTTTCATTGAGTTACTCATGTGACACACATTCAGTTAAATGTCATATCCCGAGAGGTTTACACTATTGCCATCTTAGTCAGAAAGTACATTCCTCAAAGTCTTACCAAGTTAAGGGAAGTCATTTACCCAAAGAGTTGCTGTACAAGCGTCATTTATGGTGCCCAATTTTATATGGCTACAAAAAGTTAAATAAAAACCTTTAACAGACCATGATTGTCTCAATAGACATTCAAATCATACTTCACAGTCACACAACTAATTGAAATTGTGTCCTATAGTAAAATACACTGTGCATTAAATTTTATTTTTAAAACTGCATTTGTCTTTGTCAGTATTCATTAATGTGCCATTCATATTTACAACTTTAGGGCGCCGGGGTAGCGCGGTGATTTCGTTCGCGGCTCCCGTTCTAAGGGTCCCGAGTTCGATTCCCGGCTCTGGGGTTGGCGATTTTAAGTCGGCCCTATCCACGCCTTCACCTCTGTCTAGCACACGTGAAGTATCCCCTATGCCCAACGTGGTTCGGAGTCCACGGTAAAAACTGTAGGTCCTCTCACCTCACCGCCATCTTCACTATCACCCTATCATCGGAGGTAATGGACACCGCCCTCTGGGTGCCTCCACCTGAGAAATGGGTCCGGTCATCACTTGGTGGGGTGAGGTTACCCCGAAGGCCAAGGTTGCCATGTGGGGAGTGTTAGTAACTAACTAACTATTTACAACTTTAAGGCTGTAATATTCTTGTGTTGCTAAGGCAAAGTTAATGAATGACAGTACATGAATATTTAATATATTTCTTAGAGTCATTGAACTGTATGTCTCATTCAAATCATAATAATTTATTCTGCTCATGTCAATGATAGTTCAACCAAAGTGATTAAAAGTATATAAAGTAGTATATTTTATTAAATTTATGTCACTAGTTCTGTACTGTTTCATGTAATAATTTGTAAGGTTTTACTACATTATTAATGTCATATGAATCAATAAAAAATTTCAGGGTTTTCTCTGAATGTCTCTTTGTATGCTTGTTCTGATCTGTTTTGTTCCCTTTTTGAAGAGAAGGTGCTATTTTTTGTACATAGTTGTTATCTTCATTTAAAATTTATATAATATGCACGTTGCTTTAGTAGTGTGTTTCGTTCTTTTTTTTTTTTTTTTCACTTTTCTTACCAAGAATTTTTCAACATGCTGTGTACAAAGAAACTGCATTACACATAATCTTATGGTATCATTTCCTTTTTCCTGCACCTACAGAATCAGTAATTTAGTGTTAAGGAATTCCAACTTGAGCGAAAGGGAATACAGATGTGTTGTATACTCTCAAGAGCATCTTGAGTGATATCTCTCGTTTATTAAAGTAGACAGAGTATTCGTTTGAAACAAGAATAATAAACCTATAATGCTTGTGGAAGAAGTAATTAATCATATTTAATAGGAAAAAGGTCAAGTTTAAAAGTGGATTATTAAGATGACATCATCGTCGTCATCATCAACTCTTCATGGTTTAGGAGAATTTTCCTGTCCCGGCCTCATTTACCCTCGTTTTAATGGTCTTCCAGTTGTTCTATAACCCGTATTTGTAAGACTAATGGAATGCGAGAGTTATCCATTCTTTGCAAATGGCTTTCCCATTTTCCTCTATTTATTTGTATTTTTTCTTGCAATGAGAATATATCTAATTTTTAGTGCAACCTTTTACTGCTCGGAGATACTTCATTCCTGCCGCTTGTATTTGGCTCCAATCTTTCTTTTTAAGTGTCCATGTCTCCGAATCATATAGTAAAACTGGAACAGTCATTGTTTTATAAAAGTTTAGATTTGCATCCTTTCGGGTTTTTCTTTTCAAGGTGCAAACTATTATTCCCCAAATGTATTGAAACTTGCTTAATTTGCTGCTTATTTATTGATTGTTCGTTATATAGGTTACATTATTTCTCCATGTTTTTTTCTAAGTCACAATAAGAACGTCGAAGGGGGGGGGGAAGCGGATATACCGTACCTCGGTCGACATAGAAGCATACTACATTACCGACGGAATCGTTAGTTTCAACAGTTCACACGCATAAGGTCAGGAAGAGCGCTCTTTGTAGCTTCAATCCCCACCACGAACCTAAACCAACGAGATATTTGCTTCCACCGCCTCTACTAGTGAACATATGAAGCACTAGTTTTATGTACTTTGTACAGGTGGCACTAGCGCTGAAATTGTAACGCCTCACATTTGATTGTAATTGCTAATTAACTAATGATGGAACTTATAATATAAGCCTAAACATGTGTTAATAATTACGTTTGCCACTTGTATATTACACAGTAATGCAATAAAGAAGCCTTATATCGTAAATAAAAATAATTTTTAATGCCCCTTTCTACGGAGAAGTCCTTGGTTTAATGAATAACTGAATATTTAGCAACAGAATTTGTTACTCTGGTATGCCTTCAAATCGTTTAAATCTTTCGCCTTTTACTAAAGATTTCCGTGGAGGGGTACAAGTGATGAGTCTATAACTAATTTTTTGTTAGTGCCCGGCATTAGCTGGGCCGATAATCTTTCCGCAAGTACCTAGCAGTAATTACATCTATCCAATCATCTCTGGCATAATGCAGGAGTCTCTCTCCTCTCTGTACAGGCTCTATTACAGATATATTGCTGTAGCTCTCTTTGGTATATCTAAAAGGAAACTAGGTGCCACGTTTATCAAAGATTATCCACATACATTTAATGGACATTCTTAACTAAGCCTTCTCATGTAAATGAGTACCTTTTAAATTACTTTTCGGTGACCACGGGGCTCAAAACTTACATTTCTGGGTGGAGTGCAATTATTAAACATAAATGTGTTAAAAAAATTAACTTATTAGAAGACATAAGGGACTAAACCTATAAAATTATTATATATAATGATGAAATAACAATAAATGTCGATCCTTTATTGATTTTTTCTTACCAATTAATAGCTTAAATTCTTGACGCAGCTTATTAATAATTCGGTTTCTTAGATTTAAACTAAACGCGGACGAGTGGTTTCGGGCCCCGGGCTGAGGCAATGCGGGTAGCCCTCATTGGTGAAGGTCACTGCTGCTGCGCTGCAGCAAGCCCGTAGGTGTTTGCCTGGTGCAATGGCTGTGACGGCGGCGGCAGGTTGGCGCTGGCGAGTGGCCTGCTCCCGACTGGGTAGCTTTTTTTTTTTAATGTACTTGCACCAACGTGTCATATCGGATGATGAATGGAATAGATGAAATGATGCTTTAATGAACCCAGGGACCATAGAGCTTAGAGTTAACCCAACATTTGTCTTTCAGGATAATGGAAACCCCCAGGAAAAAAACTTATCCAGGTAACTCACCCTGACCGAGATTCGAACTTGGGACCTCTTGAAGGTGAGGTAGACATGCTACCGAGGCGGGCTGCTGGGTAGCAGGGCCACGTTCCGGCTGCGGAGTTGCAGGTGGACGTTCCTCCTTAACTGTAGGGTGGCAGTGACTGCTGGCTTCCTCGTGGCTCCCTTAGCACGACCCATGTTGTGCTCGAAGAGAAGTGATTTACCCTCCCAATACTCGAACAATAAGCCTTTACTTGTAAAAGTATTTTAATGCAGTAGGCTAAAAACACAATGCAACTGAATGCTCAAGCAAACTCTGTTTCCCACACACAACTTAAGGAATAGGTGATTAGCCAGTGGAACCAATGTGGCCTACACTAATATTGTTCCATATTATTTAAATATATTAAATAATAATTACATATACATTTAAATACTGCAAGATTCATTCAATTTTCATATAACTTCAATGAAAACAATGTATCTAGAAATAACAATCACCTAACTATTGTATTCTATCCTCTTAGTGGTTCCTACTGGCAAATGATCATTTGCTTGCAATTTTAATCCAAACTCAGTTTTGAGAAGCAATGTCCTGTTTAATAAAATGTCTAGCTTTAATGTTTTCCAGCAGGAAACTAATCAGTGCTAATACTGTTCCAAACAGTATAATTAACATCACAGGATAGCAGTCTACTATTCCTACAGGTGCAAAGCTGAGTCCGTTAAGTACACACTCTGGGTTCTTGAAGTACACTTTCAGGATCGTTTGCTTGCTCAGCATTGGCACCTTGTTGTCCCCACTCTCCCCACTCTTTAAATATTTTGCTCTCTTTCTCGCACACTATCCTAGAGCATGCAAGTCTCCTTTGCGCTAAGCATAAGAGAACCCAAACTGAAGTTTCCAAATTTTTATATTAGTGCAGTCTTAAAATCAAAATTGGAACAAGCATATTTGCACATTACATATATGTTTTAAATGTTATACGAGGGCTGTTCAATAAAGAATGATCATAATTTTTTTTACGGTCATAATTTTTCGCACTAAAATTCAGTCTTATTATATTCTGTTAGCTTAATGTGAAACAAACACGCCATAGTAGTTTCATTGCTGATACTCCCGGTTCCCACCTGTGAGAACCAGGCAAGTTCAGACATGTTCAGTATCGCCTACCGCTGCAATGGAGGTGACATGCCATTAAAGTTGATGTTAGAGGAAGATCCGGAGTTTCTTGCAAACGTAATCACTGCTGATGAAACTTGGCTACATCATTTTGATCCTGAGAGCAAACAGCAAAGCTCAGTGTGAAAATCTCCTTCATCACCAACCCCCAAAAAGAAAAGGTGATTGCTTCTGCTGGGAAAGTTATGGTCATCTCATTCTTTGATATTCATGGAAATGTTTATCAGCATGTTGTACATGCATACACATCAGTAACTGGACAATACTACAGGGATGTCCTGAAAACATTGCAAAGCGATATCAGGTGCAAAAGACCACATTTCCGTGAAGCAGGATGGATGCTGCACCACGATAATGTGCTGCTGCTTATTGCCAATGTTGTTTCTAAATATCTTGCAAAATTCAACGTGAAGTGCATCCCTCACCCTCCCTATAATCTGGATTTATTCCCATGTGACTTTTTTCTATTCCCTAACTTGAAGAAACGCCTTCATGGGAGGCATTATCCATCATCAGAAGCAGTGGTGAAGGCTGCGGATACGATTTTGAAGGATCTCTCAAAAAATTGTTTCCAGCATGTCTTTGAAGACTGGCAGAAATGCTGGAACAAGTGCATCACATTCAGGGGAGACTATTTTGAGAAGGGCCATCAAAATTATTAGGATGAGTAAAGGTACGTTGTCAAAAAAAAATTGTGATCATTCTTTATTGAACAGCCCTCGTAATTATAATTAGAGTTTCTGAATGAACTGTTTTTCTAATCCAATAGAACTGCCAGTGGGTCATCCATATAGCTATCAATGTCACTTACGTCAAAAGACAACTCATCATTGTCACTGTCTTCATCATCTGATAGTTGTAAATTTATGATTATAGGTTCCAAAATCTTGTCACGTACTATTTCTTTTCAAAAGTCATCTTCTTATTGTTTCTCTGCATGTCTCACACAGTTTTCCCAGTCTTGTGATACCTCGTCAATTTCTTCACAAATAAATACTTCAGCATGAAACACTTTAACACCATAATGACCACACAGTTGAGCGCCTTAAATATACATCTTTCTAGTCCCCAATTACCAAGCTTATCATCTGATGGCTCACGTTCTGCATATACAACATTTGGCAGACTAAAAGGAAGTCAAACGTTTGCTATCTCTCAAGTTTAACTAACACCTCAATTCTATTAGCATATATGTGAGTAGTTTACATTTCAGTTTTAAGTAATTACAAATCTATGCGGACATGCATACTAACCAACCGACAATGATGGTCATTACAGTTTTATGTCATGATGCACCATAATGTATTGTATTATATTTAGTTGTATTATGAAAACTATTTCAGCTAAAATACAGATGTGTCTTCCTAAATAATTTTCTTCTCCTACTGGCTACTTATTTAGCTATAAAATTCTCTCATTAGTTATTGAAAAGTGGTTCTAGAACGTTCTTAACCTGCAAGCAATTTTCTTAAATCCTAACAATATTATTTTTCATTTCATGAAAGGCACCAATGTTTAAGTTTGCTTCTAATAACTTGGTCTGTTGGAATAACGTTTTGAAAACTACAGTTATCACTCATTAACATTCTTTGCTATTAATATTATTACTCTTTAAGAAAAGAAAAAGCGGATATTGCTGTGTGTTTTCCTAAGTCCTCTGAAGGTTGAACCTACTTTATTCTTCTTTCTAATAATTACTTATTAACTGTTTATTAAACCTTTATTTATATGCTGATTTACTATTTGTTTATTTTAGACACATAAGGCCAGTATAAGGCATTCAATAATGAACTGAACAGCATTAATGAAGATTGTAACAAACGAGTTGACAGGATACACATCTAGAAGTACATAGTCATGATTCAATAGAAATTGAATAATCCCTTGCATGACTAACAAAGAGTTAAGATCACAGAAGCAGAACTGAACTACTTACCCAAGTGTAAGTATTTCCTTAAGTTCCGAGTTTTTCTTAAGAGTAATCCAGTGGTCCAAGCTGACTTTTGGAAACAGATCCACAATTTTTAGTCCACACTTGTCTTCTTGTTCAAATGCTTCTGACATAGTGCGATAGGCCTCCAGTACATCTACAAGGAATGCTATCCGACCTTTTGTCACACTGACCAATCCATCCATGAGAGGATGGAACTCAGTAACCGCAGCTCTGAGTGCGCTGGACTCATTCTGTGGCACAAATAGATTCCATTAAAATAATGTTGATACAATGTTATTGTAATTCAAGAAACCTTGCCCAATAAGACTAATGGAATGTTGATACACCTCTGCCCTGCCGAGCAGCAACTTTCTTTCTGGTCTAGCAATCCACAAGTTCATAAGCAGCTATCTTAGCTCTTTATTCACCATTGGTAAACACACTATCAAAGGTTAAAGTCATCTCCATTAGGAACAAAGTAGGCTGCACACTAGCAGCAACTCTTCGCATCATTGCCATGTGCTTGGCCATTTAGTCTGCTTCAGAGTGCTTGCTGTTTAACAATGAATTTTTATAATTTATAGCTATATGAAAACTCCGTTATGCAGACACCTTTGGAATAGTGTTATAAATAGTGCATTAGCATTGAATAATAAAATAAAGTACCGAGCGATTACAGCAAACTGCCAGGTGTTTGTAACAACTCCAATTTCCCTTCTAGTGACTCTATGACTATCAGTAGTCATTTACTGCCTATTTTCTTAAGGGGGCTATGAGATCAATTTTTACAACTGTATAGGCTTAAACAATATTTAGAAATAACTATACATCACATTTAATTAAAGCCCAATGGCTGGCTGGAAAATGATCTGAAAGTACTTCCAACCCCAATTTAAGTAGAATAAATTCTTGATTTTGTGTTTGTGTTTCACTGGAATTATGTCCCGGTAATTGATAATTCAACTTGATTCAATGTCTTTGTGAAATTATATTTCATTACCCAGAGCTGCAGGAATATTTCAGAAGTTATATTACCAGGGAAGAGTAGAGTCCATGCCTGGTTAAGTAAAGAAAACAAAGAAAAAGCACTCTCAGTAAACAATAAGAATTAGAATTTGGATATAAGTTTTCCAGCTAATGACTCAGCACAAATCATAACATATCTCATACAACAAGTTGTTTTCAACATAAAAGTAATATTAACTTTAAAGAGAGTCGATTAATGACACTAAACAACACTTACTTTTAAATTTTTCCGGAACATGTTTCTGAGGCTTTGCCTCTATCATCAGCCGGCTCTCGACTGATGATAGAGGCAAAGCCTCAGAAACATGTTCCGGAAAAATTTAAAAGTAAGTGTTGTTTAGTGTCATTAATCGACTCTCTTTAAAGTTAATTTATCATAACAACACTGTTTTCAACACTTCCAAGAAAGGAATTGCAATAAAAGTAATCTCTTGGGTACCAAAACGCTCAAGAGAAGGTATTAGTGAAGTGAGTAATCTGGAGTAAAGTGTAGTAGAATATATTTGTGACAAGAATCCCTGATTCAGTTGCAATTGACATTACAAAGAACAAAAGAAAAATGCTAAACTACAGAAGTTTGAAATGTGAGTAGAATGAGTGTAAGGTCTGGTGTCATGGTCTGGTAAAATAATTCTGTATCTGTCCAGAAGTCTCATTCATATCTACAGCAGTGGTGGCAATGATTCATTGAGTAATTATCTCAACTATGTCTGCTGAAAAAAGGGCACTCAGAAGCTGATGCACAAAAAGATTGCCCTTCTCGAATCTATTTTGTTCTTCTAGCAGACCGTTATCATTTTTAGTTTTCTGATGATCATTGTTGCTTATGTATTATACATGTACGAGTATTAACAAGGCTTTTACCTAGACTGTTGACCTGTTGCTTTTGACCTCCCTTCATAAATGTAGGAACGTTCTGTTCTGTTATATATGGATGTAATCCAATACATATGCCAAACATCAAAACATATATTAAGAAATATTTTAATAATACTTTTAAAAAGTCATTATGTAAAATGCTCACTTTCTTCTCAGGCAACAAGCCAGGTGAAAAGACGATTAGATATCGAGGTTTCGGGAGTGTGCACCTCTCCCATCATCAGGATATTTATAAAATGCTATAACCACAAATGAAATACTGAATGTAACAGAAATATAAACAAAGACAAAACACTATCAAAATTCACATTACTGAACAAAAGACTGTTTTCAGTAAATTAAATGCCAGGTCAGGGAATGGCGTGAGTATAGAAAATTGTGTCAAAGAAACATAACTACTTACTTCATTATCAAGCTGTATTGAGCTTTGCTTCTTAAATCGACAGATTTCCGTTTTTAAGCATCACGATTAAGCGTGCTCCTTTCAGAGGAAATTGCCAAAGCCTCCTTAGTTCTCCGCTCCCAGTAACTGTTGCATATTGCCAAGATGGTCGTCTCCTGAAAGTTGGCTGTATGGTCATTATCGAAACAATTCTCTGCCAGTCCAGACTTCTCAGGTTGCATTAAACGAATGCTCCATTCATGTTCGATTATTCTAGTAGCGATGGCCCTTCCGGTTTGTCCTATATATGGTGTCTCACATTTAATTTACTGAAAAAAGTCTTTGTTCAGTAATGCGAATTTTGATAGTGTTTTGTCTTTGTTTATAGTTGTGTTATATCCAGTGTTTCATTTGTAGTTATAACATTTTATAAATATCCTGATGATGGGAGAGATGCACACTCCCGAAACGTCAATATCTAATCGTCTTTTCACCTGGCTTGTTGCCCAAGAATAAAGTGAGCATATTCATCGCCAGGAAAGCTTCAGGTCTTATCATTATGTACAAGTTAATGCAATAAACAAGATGATGAATCTCCTTTTTGAATTCTTTTCATACTTCAATTTTTAATAAGTTAAAGCTTACGTACAAAAGCCTCATGATCCCTGAAGAGCTCCTCCGCTGTCAGTCTTAGTCCACTATGTAGGAGATCATCCAAGGTGTGTATGGAGTTGGATGAGAACTGGAGAAGCATCACAATACTACCAGAATAAGAAGCATACAGGAACACTGCTACCACAAGTAACATCATCATGATGATACGACTGGGAATCAAGCGTACTTCCAAACTATAACCTTAAAGAAATTTTACCATTAAGTCGAGAAAAGCTACATTATGTTCAATTGAAGTGAATACAAAAATAAGAAACAGTAGCAGAAGAGTAAGTCGGCATACGTCTCTAAGAAAGAGCTTTCTGTGTTCTGTTTACTCTAAGATTATATCAGATTTTCTAATAAAAAAGAGATATCTTCAGATATTCTTTAAGATGACTTTTGATACATCTAACCCATATTAATCTCTTGATTGCTACAGTTTTACATGCATTCCCTTTACCTAACACTATATATAAGCCAATCAGGATAAATTCCTGTGTGGATATACGTTTTAGCTTTGCGTTTAATATGTTCAGATTATGATACCATTCTCATGATTACTGCAGTAATACAATTCTAACACATCAAAATTTTAACAAGTTATTCCCCAGATGCTTATATAAGCAGGTACTAAATAGTTTACTAAATATTCAGGAACAGACTGACGCGTGGGTGAAAGAAGTATGTCATGCTTTGTCGCTTAGGCCACCTCTGTTAGAATAAGCTCAGCATTCTCTACAATATATAAAGTTAGGGTTTTTTGATGTCAGTCTCTCTGCTGATCACTGTCACATTCAGTCCTTTAATCTACTCTTTACCACGCATTAGGAAGGCTGAAACACAACACATGGAACGAAACCTTTTTACCCCAGGTAAACATGATTGTCTCTCACTGTCCTATCATCGGTTAGCACATTTATTGTAGCATACGATAATGCTGCAGCTAGTTAAATCTTGCTGACTTAATTGGGGTAATGTGGAGTTGTACTTTATAGAACTAAACCAAATATGAAATCAAAGTTATAAGCCATTGTTGCATTTCTCTACCATTCCTTCTGCCTTCAGCCACCTATCACATATGATGGGCAGCAGCAGTTTACAAAGCAAAGACATTACAATATATATTAAATTGCATTTTTATAGACTAATTTCAGGTGATGTAACATTAATGCTGTAGGTACTCACCTTGTAGACATATAGTGCCAAGACATAGTAGAAAAATATCACTCCAATGAGCATTTTCGCTTTCCCATCTGAATGCCAAATACAGTAACAAACCAATTATTGCCACTAGAGCAACTGTGACAATCCACAACACATTACTGAATGGCAGACTAAATATATTTCTCATGAAGGATAATGATGGCAGCTTGAATATGAAGCCAGCCCTGAAAGAAAATAACAATCCTGGAGGTACCCTAGAATAGTTTGAATTATTTGCATTGGGAACCAGAACAGCCTCTAAAACTGACTACAGTTGTCAGGGAATGGAAACTGAAACCAAGTTGGTTTTAAAATGTGAGCATACAGTCTAAAGTCATACTGGTGCTTTCTAGAGCCTGGGAACATGAGTAGGCAGGTTGTTCTCAGTTCTGTACTTTTTCTGTTTAGCTATCTTTGCTGCAAAATATACTCTGGGAGGCCTTAGCAAGTTTAGAAACACAAAACTAATTGACTATTTGCTGATGTATCAGTAGTTTTTTGTTACTACTCTCGTTAGCGCCATTTAGCTTGAAGAGCTGAATAGCCTGAATCGATCACAACACTCACTGGATTTCAAACATTGCCACTTGTCATCTGGAGATACCCTTATTTGTTATACTTCAACAGGTGACATCCAACCATACATACCGAAAGCATTTCGCTTTCAAGCTTTCGAGCAAATCCACAATTTAGCTCATCAAGGTTTTAAAAGTACTTTCAAACAATTGACATCAAAATTTGTGTGGCCAAATGTCGGATAACTGCTGACGATGGGGACAAACCGTTCTCTGAAACATGTCCAAGTAATGATAATTTAAGTGATGTTTGTATTTGAATTACAGACTCATTACTTTCAAATGTTAAATACATCACTGCTTCTAACCTTTTGCTTCAAATAATACAAAAGATGATGTTCGCAAATGGACACAGTGTTTTATTCATCCTTTTGATCATATACATGATATAGGACAAGTCAAGTATTTATAACTAAAAATTATACAGTTAACATTTACACAACACAAGTTTAGAAATGAAAAATTCAGAAACTGTATGTACAATATTAACAATTTATCTGTAGTTGAAATTAATAAAAAAAAAATCACCTATACTATAAAAACAATGTTCTAACAGGAACTTTTTCACACAGTTCGGAAGTGCAGATATTGTCAATCTAGTATAATAAATTACACACCCAGAAAGGGTTCATGGAAAAGTATTTAAAAACTCATCAACTGAGTAAAAACAATGTTGCAATAGCAGATGTTTCACCTTGTGCTCAAATGCACTTTCTGAGGTGGCGAGTTTAATATTATTGGGTAGCTTGTTATATAAGGTAATTCCGGAGTGTCTTACGCTTTTGCTGAATAGTGATGTATTATGTGTAACCATGCTCAGTTTATGCCTATTTCTAGTGAGATAATCATGTTTTTCAGAGTTTGTATGAAAATAAACCAAGTGTTTTCTAACAAACATGAAGACTTCTAGTATATATAGACAAAGAAGTGGCAATATATGGAGTTATTTGAATAAATTGATACAAGAATCCCTTTGTTTCTTTCCTATTATTGTTCTGATTACTCGTTTTTGAAATTTAAAGATTATATTTTCTTTATCACAGTTACCCCAAAAAATCACTCCAAATTTTAGTAAGCTATTGAAATGAGCAAAGTATAGATTCCTCAAAGTGTTCAAATTTGCAATATTTTTTATGGTTCTGAACATAAAACAAAGCTGGCTTAGATTAGATGTCAGTTTTTCAACATGTGTGTTCCATTTCAGGTGCTCGTCAATCCATACACCCAAGAATTTAGTAGTGGGTTTATAGTGCACCAATTCATTATCTAATTTTATTTGCGGCTTATATACATTAGTATTCCGAATATGGCTGAAGGAAATGGCTACAGATTTATTCTTATTTATTATTAACCTGTTTTGTATAAACCATTCCTGCATTCTTTGGTCTAAGCTTAGTATGTCAGACTTAACATCATTGTCATTTCCCATTACATCTATGGATGTGTCATCTGCAAACAGTACAACCTTATTTAGCTGTAGATGATTTGCTAAATCATTTATGTATAGCAAAAATAAGAAAGGTCCCAGGACTGAACCTTGAGGGACCCCACAAGTTAACCTTTTTTTCCCGATCTATGTACTTCGGATGTAAGATTATGGCGGTTTATTTGCACTATTTCAACTAGTTGTTCACGTTGATTTAGATATGAACTAAACCAATTATTTGCTACGCCTCTTATACCAAAGCATTCTAGTTTTTCCAACATTACTTCATGATTAACTAGTTCAAACGCTTTAGTAAGGTCTAAAAATATTCCTATATTATGTTCTTTCTTATCTAATGAACCATACACACTCTCTAAAAAATTAAATATAGCTGTTTCAGTATATTTGCCTTTTATAAAACCATTTTATGCTAAAGATAGTATGTTATGTTTTTTAATAAATGTTTGACATCTATTGTACATGGCCTTTTCTAATATTTTTGAGATGGAAGATAAGACTGCTATTATATAGAATAAAAAGAAGTATTTCAGAAAGTGGAGTGCCATTGTTACTAAAATTAGGCAAGTGAGTCAACCTTGTATATACTTTTCTCCACTTACAAATTAACCACCCTATGTATTGAACAAAACAGCTTCACGTTCTCCAGCAAGATCTTCCAACAAACAGCAGGCTTGGCTATGGGTAACCCTCTTTCACCATTACTGGCTAATCTGATCATGAGTAATTTGGAAACACACATTACTAAAGCCTTTCCACATATTTTCAAATGTTGGCATAGATATGTCGACAATGTTTGCTATAGTCCCTAGAAGACTAACCGAGGATGCTATAAAGTTGCTAAACCTACAAGAAAAATCCATAGTTTTCACCATTGAAGTAGAGCAGGATGAATGGCTACCTTTTCTAGATTTGAAAATCATTAGAACGCCAGCAGGATTACAATTTGGAATATACCGAAAAGCAACATATGTTGACAATTACATTAAATGCAACCCATTCAACCCAGTACAACATCAATATGCAGTATTCCATAGTTTAGTTCACAGATTAATCAACATTCCGCTAACAAAAACAGAATATGAACAGGAGTACGCTCACATACACCAGGTTGCCGAACTGAACAACTATAACACAACTTTCATCAAAAAACTGATCTACAGACACAAAAGAAACAAATACTTAAGGGACATTACTACGTTAAAAAAACTAGAAAACCCAAACACCAGATATTGAAAATTTACATTTCATCCAAAATACTTCAAAAAATTTGAAGAGATATTTAAGAGCTTCAACATAAAATTAGCCCCTCAAAACAAACACAACATTCGCAACTTAGTAAACCACCCTCTAAAAAATAGCACACCGAAAACTCAATTATCAGGCATTTACCAAATGAGTTGCCAGGATTGTGACAAGATATACATTGGTAAGACCAAAAGGAATCTAGGAACAAGAATGAAAGAACACTTCAGAAATATTAAATTCAAAGGACAAGTCGGCTGTAGCACATCACTTTTGGTCTGAAAATCACAACATAAAACAAGAAATAGAACTGATCAAACAGGCAAAGAAACCTGTCTACTCCTTACATATAATTGAATACGCATGTTTTAATAATAATCTATGTTTATATATTCAATTATAATTAATTATGTAATGCCACTTGCATTATCTCAAGCTTTCAACCATTTTCAAAATTAAAACTAAATTTAAAAAAACTTAAATGTTAATTATAATTCTTATTGCGCACAGCATTCCGTTCTTTATTAAAAAACAAACCCAAATCACTACCTGTGCTGTCATCTGTTGGCATTCTTCTAATACTTCAGTACGATATATAAATTTCAGATGGACTACCTGCAGATGTAAATGCATATCTTCCAAATTTTCATAGCATACAAGTTGGTGTTCTATATTGTGACTTTGTGGGTTCGTGAAATGAAAAGTCCAATTTCACCACTCAAAAATGTTCTTTATTTCCACCGACTTACAGTTAAACACTTGCCAATTACACAAAATTACGTAATGCACACAATTACGATTCACCAGTTCGTCCGTTATCGTTCCGATGCACGTACACAATTACGTAGTTGCTTCCGTTGCACGGCACTACTTCACTAGCACGTCCAGCACTAACACTGACTGTCTGTTTCTCTGAAACCCTTTTTATAGGCATCTCGTCGTATTCTCGGCTTCTCTGGTTTCCAGGCGAATATTCCAGATGATAGAAGAAGGGGAGAGAAACGTCCAGGGACGGGTGACATTCCTTTAACCACCCTTCAGTTAGTGACAGAGACTAATGGGAGGCGTGGCTCAGCTCCCTCTGGTTTCCTCACAGCTGTGCCGTCATACCTTCCGCTAATTGGGTGACACTGCTCCCTCCTCAAAGCTGGTCGTCCCGAACAGCACCATCGTAGCGGGCTAGTCGATCCAGGTGTACCACCAACATCTTTCCTCGGGGAACCTTCTGGATGCAGTAGACCACGTCGTTAATCCTCTTCACCACCCGGTACGGTCCTTGCCATGGCTGCTGGAGCTTCGGGCAGCGTCCCTTGGTCCGGGTAGGACGGTACAACCAGACCAGGTCACCTTGCTGGAACCCTTGGCTGTTGGCTTGCCTATCATATCTGGTCTTCATGCGGTCGCTCGCCTTCTGGATGTTCTGGAGCGCCATCTCGTGCATGTCGTGGAGGCGGTCCACCAGGTTCTCCACATACTCGGTCACCGGCTGCTTCACCTCCGGAGGGCTTCCGAAAGCCAGGTCACAAGGGAGGCGTAACTCTCGACCGAACATTAAGCTGGCTGGCGTCATCCCAGTTGTGTCGTGTGTAGACGAGCGATAGGCCAGCAAGAACAGTGGCACCTTGACGTCCCAGTCTCGCTGATGGCTGGCCACGACCTTCCTCAGGTGTTCCTCTAAGGTCTTGATGTACATTTCGACCATGCCATCCGATTGGGGATGTAGAGGCGTAGTGCGAGTCTTGTTCACCCCAAGCCTTTGTAGTGCCTCCTTCATTAGGTTGGACTCAAAGTTGGTACCCTGGTCACTGTGTAGCTCTAACGGCACCCCAAATCGACAGAACAGTTGCTCCACGAGGCAGTCTGTGATTGTCTTTGCCTCTTGGTTTGGGACGGCATACACCTCCGGCCACTTGGTGAAGTAGTCCACGACCACCATTAGGTACTTGTTGCCTCGGTCGGAAACTGGGAACGGTCCAGCAATGTCAACGGCGATCCGTTCGAATGGCGCTCCGACGTTGTACTGCTGCATGCGACCCCGGCTCCTCGTCTGGGGGCCACGACTCGCCGCGCACACGTGACACTGACGGCACCATCTCTCAGCATCTGCTCGGAGCCTCAGCCAGTAGTAGCGCTGCCGTAGTTTGTCAATCGTTCGGTTCGCTCCCAGGTGTCCTCCCGAAGTACCGGCGTGCACTTCTTCCAGGACTTCCGGGACCTTACTCCGGGGAAGTACCAACTGCTCTCTCTGCGTCTTCCCATCGGGTGATTCCCATACCCGGAACAGCACGCCCTCTCTGGTCCTCAACGAGTCCCATTGGGCCCAGTACGACTTGTAGGTGGCGCTCCTCGCTGCGATGTCCTCCCAGGTTGGTCTCGTCCCTGCCTCCACTTCCCTTAAGAGCGGCGCCAAGTCTGCGTCCGCCAGCTGCTCCCTCCTCAGGCCTGCGCTATCCCAACCGTCCGCAGGCACTGCCACAACTACTCGGACTGCTGCGGCACGCTCCTTCTCTTCCACTCTTGTGCACTGGCCGCACTCTTCTGGACAGGGTCTTCTGGACATGGCGTCTGCGTTACCGTGGCTCTTCCCTCTACGATGTTCCGAGGTGAAGTCGTACTCCTGCAGCCTCTGGACCCAACGTGCTGTCTGGCCTTCCAGGTTCTTAAAGGTCAATAGCCAGGTTAGGGCGGAATGGTCAGTCCTCAGGTGGAATGGCTGACCGTACAGGTACTTGTGGAAGTGCTCCAATGTCTTTACTACCGCCAGTAACTCCCGTCGGGTGACGCAATAGTTCTTCTCTGCCTTGGATAGCGTCTTGCTGTAATAGGCTATCACCCGCTCATGGCCGTCCTGGATCTGCGATAGGGCACCTCCAATGCAATGGTCGCTGTCGTCGGTGTCCACAATGAAAGCGCCACCCGGTTGTGGGAAACCCAAAATTGGAGCACTGCACAGGGTCTCCTTTAGGTGCTGGAAAGCGTTTTCGGCGTCCTCTGTCCACACATAAGGCCGGTGTTCCTCCGTCAGGCGGGTGAGGGGTTTTGCGATGTTGGAGAACCCCTTTATGAAGCGGCGGTAATAACTGCACAGCCCCAGGAAACTGCGCAACTCTCTCCTATCCTTTGGGCGAGGCCAATCTCTCACAGCCTGTGTCTTCTCTGGGTCTGTGGCCACTCCGGTTGCTGAGACTATGTGGCCCAAGAAGTTAACTTCCTTGCAGAAGAGCTGGCACTTCTTCCGTTCAGCTTCAAGTTGGTCGCTTGCAGTCTCTGTAGCACCTTACTCAGATTCTCGAGGTGATCTTCAAAAGTCTTCCCGACGATGATGATGTCGTCCAGGTATAGCAGGCAGGCATCGTAAGTCAGCCCTCTCATCACTGACTCCATGAGGCGCTGGAAGGTAGCTGGTGCGTTGCAGAGGCCAAAGGGCATAACCGTGAACTGCCAGAGCCCTTGGCCCGTCGAGAATGCAGTCTTCTGTTTGTCTCTCGGGTCTAGAGCTACCTGCCAGTAGCCCGACTTCAGGTCCAGGGTCGAGAACCACTGTGCACCAGCTAGCGTGTCCAGGGTGTCGTCAATCCGGGGTAAGGGAAAACAGTCCTTCCGGGTGACGGCGTTCAACTTTCTGTAGTCTACGCAGAAGCGCAGCTCGCCGTTCTTCTTTGTCACCAAGACTACAGGGGAACACCAAGGGCTGTCAGACTCTTCAATCACTCCCCTGGATCTCATTTCCTCCAGCATGTCTCGCACCGCCCCTTGCTTCGCCAGCGGAACGCGTCTATGTGGTTGCCGAATAGGCCGGGCGTCTCCGGTGTCGATGCGGTGAAGCACTTTGTCCGTGCGGCCGTAGTCACTATCACCTTGGCTGAAGACGCGCTGATACCGTCTTAGCAGTTGTCGAACCTTCTCCAGCTGTTCTGTGGTCAGGTGGTCGGCCGCCCTCTCCACCAAGCCTTCTAGCCGGGGCCCCAGGTGTTGCTTCGGCGCCGGCTCTAGTGTCTCGTCGATAGCTGTTACGCTCACCACGGGCTCGCACATTCCCAACTCCGTCCCGGCCTGGACGCCGTGATCGGCGTCCGTAGGATTTAGCAGTCTCACGGGCACCTCCTCTCGGCACGGCAGCAATGCCCTGGCTACACACAGTCCGTTTACAGGCGTCTTCTGGTCCAGCATCATGTTCCTGGTTCTCTGGCCCTCCAGTCGCGCCGTCACCACCACCTCGCTCCTCGCGGGGACAACCACGTCTTCGTCCAAGACGACCCTGCAAATTCCAAGGCGCTCTTCGGGTTGACGGAGTATAAACTCTTCTCCGTTAAGCCGCAGGACCTTCTTCCCGACCTCGACCGTCGCCTCATGGCTCCTGAGGGCATCCAGTCCCAGGATCACCTCCTCAGCCACCTTCGCGACGAACACCCACAGACGCACGGCACTCCGTCCCAAGTTCAGCTCCAGCAGGGCCTCCTTCTCCAAAGGCAAGGTGTCGCCCGATGCCGTGACAAGTATGGTCGGTTTGGCTTCCTTGCCTGCAAACCCTTCGCCACGTCAGGTCTGATGATGGTCACGGCCGCCCCGGTGTCCACCAGCACGCGGCACGGCTTCCCTCTTACCCAACCGTCCGCGATGAGGCTGTCATCCATACGCCGGCTGACGGCGCGCAGTGTCACTCGAGGGGATGGTGGTGATGGCGCCGACGTGCCCCTCTCCACGACGGCCTTTACTCGTTTTCCGGCTGCTCTTCCTGGTGTGGGCAGTCTCTCTGCAGGTGTCCGGGCTGTCCACACCCCCAACACAGGCCACTAGGTGTTCGCCGGCGTCCCTCAGCTGGTCTTCTGTCTCCGGCGTAGCGGACACTCCTCGTTCTCGACGTCGGAATGGATGTTATTTTGGCCGCCTCCATCCTTAATGCCGCTGTCAGCGCCTCGTGGATGGTTTTATATTCCCCGAGCATTAGGCGCTGACGAATCTCCGTGTCCCGTACCCCGTCAACAAAATTGTAAGCGGCTTCCCGGGATACGAACTCCAGTGGCAGGTCAACCAAGGCCTTGCTAGCCAGCTGCTCGATCGCAATGGCGAACTCCTGCAGCGTCTCCCCCGGCTGCTGTGACCTTGCCTTTAGCTGGCTGCGGTATGCTGCGGCTAAGCGGTGGTTCCCGAAGCGATCCTCCAGGGCTTCCCAGATGTCCTTGGGCGCCGCCGTCGTCTGCACCGCGTTTAGGACTTCCGCGGCTCTTCCCTGGAGGCTGGCTATTAACTGTGTGGCCTCCTCCTCCAGTGACCATCCGTTGTGCCTGGCCACTGTGTCGAACTGGCGGCGGAAGACCTCAAACGTTGACGCGCCGTCATACTTGGGAGGTTTGACGCGCGCAGATGTTGTGTCGCGTCCCGGCGCGTCGGCCTTCAAATCCTTCAGCTTCCTGCCGACGACGTCCTCCACCATGGCGTTCAGGGACTTCACGCTGCTGTCGGCTTTCCCTTCCAGGTCGTTAACGCGGCTCGCCAGGTCCTCGACGCGCTCGTCCACTTGGCCCATCCGCTTACGCAGCTCCGTCACGTCATCCCTCATGCCGGCCAACTGTTCTTCAAATTTGGCGGCGAGAGCCTCGTTCGCCACCTTCATTTCCGTGGTCAGTTCGGCCATCTTTGAGGTCATTGTCGTGGCCAAGTTGTTGTTAGCCGTTTCCGTCTTCGCTGTTAATTCGGCCTTCATTTCTTCCATCTTCTCGGTGATGTTGTCGTTAGCCGTCTTCATTAGTTTCAGTTCTGCGGCCAGGTTGTTATTTGCCGCTTCCGTCTTCTCTGTTAACTCGTTCATCTTCGCCAAAAGTATTTCCAATGCGGATTCCATGGCTGTAATGTTCGGTGATGTTATCTTCCCGCTTCCTGACACCAGTGTGACTTTGTGGGTTCGTGAAATGAAAAGTCCAATTTCTCCACTCAAAAATGTTCTTTATTTCCACCGACTTACAGTTAAACACTTGCCAATTACACAAAATTACGTAATGCACACAATTACGATTCACCAGTTCGTCCGTTATCGTTCCGATGCACGTACACAATTACGTAGTTGCTTCCGTTGCACGGCGCTACTTCACTAGCACGTCCAGCACTAACACTGACTGTCTGTCTCTCTGAAACCCTTTTTATAGGCATCTCGTCGTATTCTCGGCTTCTCTGGTATCCAGGCGAATATTCCAGATGAGAGAAGAAGGGGAGAGAAACGTCCAGGGACGGGTGACATTTCTTTAACCACCCTTCAGTTAGTGACAGAGACTAATGGGAGGCGTGGCTAAGCTCCCTCTGGTTTCCTCACAGCTGTGCCGTCATACCTTCCGCTAATTGGGTGACAATAATGACACGTGATACTACAATGTCTCTAGTGTATTCTAAGGCTTTCCAGCTAACCATTAGGTTGGCCATGACAGTGCGGATAATTAAGCAGTAAGACTGAGATGCAAAATAGAAAACGGATGAAAAACAAATACCTATATACAGTGGTAATTCGTGGCAAAAATAACAGCGTGCCGCGGGAAAACGTCCAAATAACTTACCTAGTTAATAAAAATGAAGTCCATTTCCCGTTGTTTCTTCATGATATAAAGAGATTTTATACAACCTTTCGCTTCTTGCTCAATTTTCAAATCGGATATCGATTGCCCTAACATTTTCCTACTAACCCTTTCTTCTCAACGTTAAGTCATACCGGACGATGAATATAATGATGATCAAAAGAGTACAGAGCACATAGAGCTTAGAGTTACCAAACATTTATTTTTCAGGATAAGAGAAAACCTCCAACATTAAGTCATATCGGACGATGATTGACATGATGTTCAAATGAGTACAGGGTACATAGAGCTTAGAGTTAGCAGACATTCATCTTTCAGGATAAGGGAAAACCTCCAACGTTAAGTCATATCGGACGATGAGTGAAATGATGTTCAACTGAGTACAGGGTACATAGAGCTTAGAGTTACCAGACATTCATCTTTCAGGATAAGAGAAAACCTCCAACGTTAAGTCATATAGGACGATGAGTGAAATGATGTTCAAATGAGTACAGGGTACATAGAGCTTAGAGTTACCAACCATTTATTTTTCAGGATAAGAGGAAACCTCCAACGTTAAGTCATATCGGACGATGATTGACATGATGTTCAAATGAGTACGGGGTACATAGAGCTTAGAGTTACCAGACATTCATCTTTCAGGATAAGGGAAAACCTCCAACGTTAAGTCACATCGGACAATGAATGAAATGATGTTCAAATGAGTACAGGGTACATAGAGCTTAGAGTTACCAGACATTCATCTTTCAGGATAAGAGAAAACCTCCAACGTAAAGTCATATCGGACGATGAATGAAATGATGTTCAAATGAGTACACGGTACATAGAGCTTAGAGTTACGAGACATTCATATTTCAGGATAAGAGAAAACCTCCAACGTTAAGTCATATCGGACGATGATTGACATGATGTTCAAATGAGTACAGGGTACATAGAGCTTAGAGTTACCAGACATTCAACTTTCAGGATAAGAGAAAACCTCCAACGTTAAGTCATATCGGACGATGAATGAAATGATGTTCAAATGAGTACAGGGTGCATAGAGCTTAGAGTTAGCAGACATTCTTCTTTCAGTATAAGTGAAAACCTCCAACGTTAAGTCATATCGGACGATGAATGAAATGATGTTCAAAGGAGTACAGGGTACATAGAGCTTAGAGTTACCAGACATTCATCTTTCAGAATAAGAGAAAACCTCCAAAGTTAAGTCACATCAGACAATGAATGAAATGATGTTCAAATGAGTACAGGGTACATAGAGCTTAGAGTTACCAGACATTCATCTTTCAGGAGAAGAAAAAACCTCCAACGTTAAGTCATATCGGACAATGAATGAAATGATGTTCAAATGAGTACAGGGTACATAGAGCTTAGAGTTACCAGACATTCATCTTTCAGGATAAGAGAAAACCTCCAACGTTAAGTCATAACGGACGATGAATGAAATGATGTTCAAATGAGTACAGGGTACATAGAGCTTAGAGTTACCAGACATTCATCTTTCAGAATAAGAGAAAACCTCCAACGTTAAGTCACATCGCACAATGAATGAAATGATGTTCAAATGAGTACAGGGTACATAGAGCTTAGAGTTAGGAGACATTCATCTTTCAGGATAAGAGAAAACCTCCAACGTTAAGTCATATTGGACTATGAAAGAGATGATGTTCAAATGAGTACAGGGTACATAGAGCTCAGAGTTACCAGGCAATCATCTTTCAGGATAAGAGAAAACCTCCAACGTAAAGTCATATCGGACGATGAATTAAATGATGTTCAAATGAGTACAGGGTACATAGAGTTTAGAGTTACCAGACATTCATCTTTCAGGATAAGAGAAAACCTCCAACGTTAAGTCATTTTGGACGATGAATGAAATGTTGTTCAAAAGAGTACAGGGTACATAGAGCTTAGAATTACCAGACATTCATCTTTCAGGATAAGGGAAAACCTCCAACAGTAAGTCATATCGGACGATGAATGAAATGATGTTCAAATGAGTACAGACTACATAGAGCTTAGAATTACCCGACGTTCATCTTTCAGGATAAGGGAAAACCCCCAACGTTAAGTCATATCGGACGATGAATGAAATGATGCTCATATGAGTACAGAGTACATAGAGCTTAGAGTTACCAGACATTCATCTTTCAGGATAAGGGAAAACCTCCAACAGTAAGTCATATCGGACGATGAATGAAACGATGTTCAAATGACTACAGGGTACATAGAGCTTAGAGTTACCAGACATTCATCTTTCAGGATAAGAGATAACCTCCAACGTTAAGTCATATCGGACGATGAATGAAATGATTTTCAAATGAGTACAGAGTACATAAAGCTTAGAATTACCCGACGTTCATCTTTCAGGATAAGAGTAAACCTCCAACGTTAAGTCATATCGGACGATGAATGAAATGATGTTCAAATGACTACAAGGTAAATAGAGCTTAGAGTTACCAGACATTCATCTTTCAGGATAAGAGTAAACCTCCAACGTTAAGTCATATAGGACGATGAATGAAATGATGTTCAAATGAGTACAGAGTACATAGAGCTTAGAATTACCCGACGTTCATCTTTCAGGATAAGGGAAAACCCCCAACGTTAAGTCATAACGGACGATGAATGAAATGATGCTCAAATGAGGACAGAGTACATAGAGCTTAGAGTTACCAGACATTCATCTTTCAGGATAAGGGAAAACCTCCAACAGTAAGTCATATCGGACGATGAATGAAATGATGTTCAAATGACTACAGGGTACATAGAGCTTAGAGTTACCAGACATTCATCTTTCAGGATAAGAGATAACCTCCAACGCTAACTCATATCGGACGATGAATGAAATGATTTTCAAATGAGTACAGAGTACATAAAGCTTAGAATTACCCGACGTTCATCTTTCAGGATAAGAGTAAACCTCCAACGTTAAGTCATATCGGACGATGAATGAAATGATGTTCAAATGACTACAGGGTACATAGAGCTTAGAGTTACCAGACATTCATCTTTCAGGATAAGAGTAAACCTCCAACGTTAAGACATATCGGACAATGAATAAAATGTTGTTCAAATGAGTACGGGGTACATAGAGCTTAGAGTAACCAGACATTCATCTTTCAGGATAAGAGAAAACCTCCAAAATTAAGTCATATCGGACTATGAATGAAATGATGTTCAAATGACAGTACAGGGTACATAGAGCTTAGAGTTACCAGACATTCATCTTTCAGGATAAGAGAAAACCTCCAACGTTAAGTCATATCGAACGATGAATGAAATGATTTTCATAGGAGTACGGGGTACATGGAGCTTAGAGTTACCAGACATTCATCTTTCAGGATAAGGGAATACCTCCAACGTTAAGTCATATCGGACGATGAATGAAATGATGTTCAAATGAGCCCAGGTTACATAGAGCTTAGAGTTACAAGACATTATTCTTCCAGAATAAGACAAAACCTCCAACGTTAAGTCATATCGGACGATGAATGAAATGATGCTCAAATGAGTACAGAGTACATAGAGCTTAGAGTTACCAGACATTCATCTTTCAGAATAAGAGAAAACCTCCAACGTTAAGTCATATCGGACGATGAATGAAATGATGTTCAAAGGAGTACAGGGTGCATAGAGCTTAGAGTTAGCAGACATTCTTCTTTCAGTATAAGTGAAAACCTCCAACGTTAAGTCATATCGGACGATGAATGAAATGATGTTCAAAGGAGTACAGGGTACATAGAGCTTAGAGTTACCAGACATTCATCTTTCAGGAGAAGAGAAAACCTCCAACGTTAAGTCATATCGGACAATGAATTAAATGATGTTCAAATGAGTACAGGGTACATAGAGCTTAGGGTTACCAGACATTCATCTTTCAGGATAAGGGAAAACCTCCAACAGTAAGTCATATCGGACGATGAATGAAATGATGTTCAAATGAGTACAGACTACATAGAGCTTAGAATTACCCGACGTTCACCTTTCAGGATAAGGGAAAACCCCCAACGTTAAGTCATATCGGACGATGAATGAAATGATGCTCATATGAGTACAGAGTACATAGAGCTTAGAGTTACCAGACATTCATCTTTCAGGATAAGGGAAAACCTCCAACAGTAAGTCATATCGGACGATGAATGAAATGATGTTCAAATGACTACAGGGTACATAGAACTTAGAGTTACCAGACATTCATCTTTCAGGATAAGAGATAACCTCCAACGTTAAGTCATATCGGACGATGAATGAAATGATTTTCAAATGAGTACAGAGTACATAAAGCTTAGAATTACCCGACGTTCATCTTTCAGGATAAGAGTAAACCTCCAACGTTAAGTCATATCGGACGATGAATGAAATGATGTTCAAATGACTACAGGGTACATAGAGCTTAGAGTAACCAGACATTCATCTTTCAGGATAAGGGAAAACCCCCAACGTTAAGTCATAACGGACGATGAATGAAATGATGCTCAAATGAGTACAGAGTACATAGAGCTTAGAGTTACCAGACATTCGTCTTTCAGGATAAGGGAAAACCTCCAACAGTAAGTCATATCGGACGATGAATGAAATGATGTTCAAATGACTACAGGGTACATAGAGCTTAGAGTTACCAGACATTCATCTTTCAGGATAAGAGATAACCTCCAACGCTAACTCATATCGGACGATGAATGAAATGATTTTCAAATGAGTACAGAGTACATAAAGCTTAGAATTACCCGACGTTCATCTTTCAGGGTAAGAGTAAACCTCCAACGTTAAGTCATATCGGACGATGAATGAAATGATGTTCAAATGACTACAGGGTACATAGAGCTTAGAGTTACCAGACATTCATCTTTCAGGATAAGAGTAAACCTCCAACGTTAAGACATATCGGACGATGAATAAAATGTTGTTCAAATGAGTACGGGGTACATAGAGCTTAGAGTAACCAGACATTCATCTTTCAGGATAAGAGAAAACCTCCAAAATTAAGTCATATCGGACTATGAATGAAATGATGTTCAAATGACTGTACAGGGTACATAGAGCTTAGAGTTACCAGACATTCATCTTTCAGGATAAGAGAAAACCTCCAACGTTAAGTCATATCGAACGATGAATGAAATGATTTTCATAGGAGTACGGGGTACATAGAGCTTAGAGTTACCAGACATTCATCTTTCAGGATAAGGGAATACCTCCAACGTTAAGTCATATCGGACGATGAATGAAATGATGTTCAAATGAGCCCAGGTTACATAGAGCTTAGAGTTACAAGACATTATTCTTCCAGAATAAGACAAAACCTCCAACGTTAAGTCATATCGGACGATGAATGAAATGATGCTCAAATGAGTACAGAGTACATAGAGCTTAGAGTTACCAGACATTCATCTTTCAGAATAAGAGAAAACCTCCAACGTTAAGTCATATTGGACGATCAATGAAATGATGTTCAAATGAGCCCAGGTTACATAGAGCTTAGAGTTACAAGACATTATTCTTCCAGAATAAGACAAAACCTCCAACGTTAAGTCATATCGGACGACGAATGAAATGATGCTCAAATGAGTACAGAGTACATAGAGCTTAGGGTTGCCAGACATTCATCTTTCAGAATAAGAGAAAACCTCCAACGTTAAGTCATATCGGACGATGAATGAAATGATGTTCAAATGACTACAGGGTACATAGAGCTTAGAGTTACCAGACATTCATCTTTCAGGATAAGAGATAACCTCCAACGTTAAGTCATATCGGACGATGAATGAAATGATTTTCAAATGAGTACAGAGTACATATAGCTTAGAGTTACCAGACATTCATCTTTCAGGATAAGAGAAAACCTCCAACGTTAAGTCATATCGGACGATGAATGAAATGATGTTCAAATGACTACAGGGTACATAGAGCTTAGAGTTACCAGACATTCATCTTTCAGGATAAGAGAAAGCCTCCAACGTTAAGTCATATCGGACGATGAATGAAATGTGTTCAAATGACTACAGGGTACATAGAGCTTAGAATTACCAGACATTCATCTTTCAGGATAAGAGAAAACCTCCAACGTTATTTCATATCGGACGATGAATGAAATGATGTTCAAATGACTACAGGGTACATAGAGCTTAGAGTTACCAGACATTCATCTTTCAGGATAAGAGATAACCTAAAACGTTAAGTCATATCGGACGACGAATGAAATGTTGTTCAAATGAGTACAGGGTACATAGAGCTTAGAATTACCAGACATTCATCTTTCAGGATAAGAGAAAACCTCCAACGTTAAGTCATATCGGACGATGAATGAAATGTTGTTCAAATGACTACGGGTACATAGAGCTTAGATTTACCAGACATTCATCTTTCAGGATAAGAGAAAACCTCCAACGTTAAGTCATATCGGACGATGAATGAAATGATGTTCAAATGAGTACAGGGTACATAGAGCTTAGATTTGCCAGACATTCATCTTTCAGAATAAGAGAAAACCTCCAACGTTAAGTCATATCGGACGATGAATGAAATGATGTTCAAATGAGTACAGGGTACATAGAGCTTAGAGTTACCAGCCATTCATCTTTCAGGGTAAGAGAAAACCTCCAACGTTAAGTCATATCGGACGATGAATGAAATGATGTTCAAATGAGTACAGGGTACATAGAGCTTAGAGTTACCAGACATTCATATTTCAGGATAACAGAAAACCTCCAACGTTAAGTCATATCGGACGATGAATGAATTGTTGTTCAAATGAGTACAGGGTACATAGAGCTTAGCATTACCAGACATTCATCTTTCAGGATAAGAGAAAACCTCCAACGTTAAGTCATATCGGACGATGAATGAAATGATGTTCAAATGAGTACAGGGTATATAGAGCTTAGAGTTACCAGACATTCATCTTTCAGGATAAGAGTAAACCTCCAACGTTAAGTCATATCGAGGATGAATGAAATGATTTTCAAATGGGTACAGAGTACATAGAGCTTAGAATTACCCGACGTTCATCTTTCAGGATAAGAGTAAACCTCCTACGTTAAGTCATATCGGACGATGAATGAAATGAAGTTCAAATGACTACAGGGTACATTGAGCTTAGAGTTACCAGACATTCATCTTTCAGGGTAAGAGTAAACCTCCAACGTTAAGTCATATCGGACGATGAAAGAAATGATTTTCAAATGAGTACAGAGTACATAGAGCTTAGAATTACCCGACGTTCATCTTTCAGGATAAGAGAAAACCTCCAACGTCAAGTCATATCGGACAATGAATGAGATGATGTTCAAATGACTACAGGGTACATAGAGCTTAGAGTTATCAGACATTCATCTTTCAGGATAAGAGTAAACCTCCAACGTTAAGTCATATCGGACGATGAATGAAATGTTCAAATGAGTACAGGGTACATAGAGCTTAGAATCACCAGACATTCATCTTTCAGGATTAGAGAAAACCTACAACGTTAAGTCATATCGGACGATGAATGAAATGATGTTCAAATGAGTACAGGGTAAATAGAGCTTAGATTTACCAGACATTCATCTTTCAGTATAAGAGAAAACCTCCAACGTTAAGTCATATCGAACGATGAATGAAATGAGGTTCAAATGAGTACAGGGTACATAGAGCTTAGAGTTACCAGACATTCATCTTTCAGGATAAGAGAAAACCTCTAACGTTAAATCATATCGGACGATGAAGGAAATGACGTTCAAATGACTACAGGGTACATAGAGCTTAGAGTTACCAGACATTCATCTTTCAGGATAAGAGAAAACCTCCAACGTTAAGTCATATCGGACGATGAATGAAATGATGTTCAAATGAGTACAGGGTACATAGAGCTTAGACTTACCAGACATTCATCTTTCAGTATAAGAGAAAACCTCTAACGTTAAATCATATCGGACGATGAAGGAAATGACGTTCAAATGAGTACAGGGTACATAGAGCTTAGAGTTACCAGACATTCATCTTTCAGGATAAGAGAAAACCTCCAACGTTAAGTCATATCGGACGATGAATGAAATGATGTTCAAATGAGTACAGGGTACATAGAGCTTAGACTTACCAGACATTCATCTTTCAGGATAAGAGAAAACCTCCAACGTTAAGTCATATCGGACGATGAATGAAATGACGATCAAATGACTACAGGGTACATAGAGCTTAAAGTTACTAGACATTCATCTTTCAGGATAAGAGAAAACCTCCAACGTTAAGTCAAATCGGACGATGAATAAAATGATGTTCAAATGAGTACAGGGTACATAGAGCTTAGAGTTACCACACATTCATCTTTCAGGATAAGAGAAAACCTCCAACGTTAAGTCATATCGGACGATGAATGAAATGATGTTGAAAAGAGTACAGGATACATAACGCTTAAGAGTTACCAGACATTCATCTTTCAGGATAAGAGAAAACCTTCAACGTTAAGTCATATCGGACGATGAATGAAATGATGTTCAAATGAGTACAGGGTACATAGAGGTTAGAGTTACCAGACATTCATCTTTCGGGATAAGAGAAAACCTCCAACGTTAAGTCATATCGGACGATGAATGAAATGATGTTCAAATGAGTACAGGGTACATAGAGCTTAGAGTTACGAGACAATTCATCTTTCAGGATAAGAGAAAGCCCCCAACGTTAAGTCATATCTGACGATTAATGAAATGATGTTCAAATGAGTACAGGGTACATAGAGCTTAGAGTTACCAGACATTCATCTTTCAGAATAAGAGAAAACCTCCAACGTTAAGTCATATCGGACGATGAACGAAATGATGTTCAAATGAGTACAGGATACATAGAGCTTAGAGTTACCAGACATTCATCTTTCAGGATAAGAGAAAACCTCCAACGTTAAATCATATCGGACAATGAATGAAATGATGTTCAAATGAGTACAGGGTTCATAGAGCTTAGAGTTACGAGACATTCATCTTTCAGGATAAGAGAAAACCTCCAACGTTAAGTCATATCGGACGATGAATGAAATGATGTTGAAATGAGTACAGGATACATAACGCTTAAGAGTTACCAGACATTCATCTTTCAGGATAAGAGAAAACCTCCAACGTTAAGTCATATCGGACGATGAATGAAATGATGTTCAAATGAGTACAGGGTACATGGAGTTTAGAGTTACCAGACATTCATCTTTCAGGATAAGGGAAAACTTTCGGAATAACCTTATTCAGCTAGCTTACTCTGACTGAGGTTTGAACTATGGATCTCTTGAATGTGAGGCAGATACATTGCCTCCTATGCTATGGAGCCGATAAACATCATTTTGCTGGATGCACGAGGTTGAGAGAAGTCAACTGTTTATAAACATTTTAACATCTAGCTAATTGAGATAAATGCATATTTCAATAAATCTTATTCTAAATATTTTATTGTTCTCCAGTCTCCAAAATTCAATGACAGAACAGAAGATTTAAGCAGATGTATAGAAAGAATTAAAGAAATGTAATTCTGTGTCAAATATTAACAGTTATTTCAATAAAAATCACCAGTGATCGTTTTAGATAAAAAAAATAAAAGAATATTTGCTTACTGTAGAGGAAAGTACCTTGAAAACCTATTTGCCTGTATAAAACTTGCTTGAATTGAATATGGTGTGCAGATGTTACATTTTGCAAAGAAAGATTATGATGAACTCCCATGTTAACCAAGAGTATTAGATAATCCTAATTAACAAAAATACTTCAAGATAGCTTTATATTCTCACATACACATTCCCCTTGTAAGTTGGAGGAATCCTTTAAAATGTTGTTCAACAAGTAAATTTCCAATACACAGGCGAGGGTGCATGTGATTTTGATTTATTGACCTACTGTAAATGTGTTGAGATTTATGCTTGAAATGATGGTGAATCACAAATTTTCAAACAGTTTCAGAACATATACAGAAGTTAATCAGTTATTGCACTAAGATAACAAATAAGACATCAAATACAGGTGGCAAGTACCAAAGGATTGTAAATAAAATAAGTAATTGTGAGGTTATGTTTAGTTAATCTTAATATACAGGTAGCAGTTTGATAGTGGTGGTTGTTATATTACTACTTATGATACCAATGCCATAACTGTATGACATGTTCAATGTTCCTAAGCTTTACTCGTGGTGATACTTAACGAATAAATATACATCTTATCCTGCTATCTAGATTACGTTATGAAGATACTACCTTCAAGAAACCGGACATATTCTGAAGTAACTTAGTAAAAATTAAACCTGAAATGTTACTGGTGAAAGTCAACTTACGTCTTTTATTTCTCTTGTTTCAATGTTTTCTGGCTGTACCAGTTCAGCTGGATGCCGCAAAACTGGATCTCCAACCTGACATATGTGTACAAAAGGTGGTTTATCCGGAGGAGGGTACCAAAATTCTCTGTATAACCTCCTAAGTTTACGCAGAGTTATTGAGTTTCGGTAACAAGAAGCATTAACAGAACACGAAAATCGTAAAAGATTTCCAGGGTGCCAAATTACAGTTGTCATTGTATTGATAATTAATATGAAAGCACAAGTTCCTATTCGGATTTCGTTATCTTAGTGAGGTTATGCTAGCAGTGGCCAGCAGTATATGCTAATCGCAGAGCGGCTAGTTCCAACATGTGATAACCACAGAATACCAACCACAACACAGAAAAACTACATAGTTAGATAATGAGGGTAGTCAGGTTTGCCAAAACAAATTATTAGAACGGTACTACACGATTTTCTAAAAACTGTGCTACTTTGACTAATTCTGTTTGATAATGTTGTTGCGTTGAATCGGACTTACTAGCAGTCCAATCCCGCTTTAAAAATTCCTTAAAAGGTGGTCCTTCAAAAAAAAGATAGTTATCAATTTCCACTGCTGAACATATAACTGAATACAAAGGTTTTAATAACAATCCTCATGTGTATATTCAACTATAATTGCTTATATAATGTCAATTTCATTAATGCAAGCCTGCCACTGTTTTCAAAATTAAAACTAAATACAAAAACCTAAAAATTAATTATATTTCTTATGTTACGCAGTAGTGGGCCCTTTATTAAAAAAAAAAAAGCAATCCCAAAGAAATACCTGTGCTGTCATCTGTTGGCATTCCTCAAATACTTCAGTACGATGAATATACATCAGATGGAGCAGCTAAGGTCCTGTTAACTCAAATAGGAAACCAGGAGACACATTAAGGTTCGCGAAACACCCGGTGTCTAAAGATATATTTTGAGCGCTGCATGCACCATATTCAATGCCGCCAATATAATTATTTTGCCTGTCGTGTTGCATACTAACTATTATATAAAATTACTTCTGCTTAGTTCAATATTTAATAGCTATTGTATTATTTTACTTCTTATGAAGTAATTTTCGTAATATTATTGGCCTATTATCGACCTTATTTGAGCTCAATGTACGATATGAATAAGACACTACATTGGCTAACCTGTAAATATTTGAATTAAAGCTTTATCGGCAAGGAGTGGCCAAATTAAGTTCTCAATACAATTTTCATCAATTTGTGAAATTGTAAAAATTTGAAAGAACTACGTGGACGTATGGGCAGCATTAATAGTTCATAGTGTAATCTTTCATTGAGTTATTTATTTGACACACATTCAGTTGTATGTCAAGGACTGAGAGGTTTACACTATCCAGAGGGCTCCATTTGCCATCTTAGTCATAAAGTACATTGCTTAAAGTCTTATCAAGTTAAAGCAAGCCATTTATCCAAAAAATTGCTCTGCACATTAAGCAAATTACACTTCACAGTCAGATAACTACATGAAATAATCTCTTGTTGGAAGATACACTGTGCATTAAGCTTTATTTTTAAAACTGCACATTTTCTTCTTCAGCATTTATTACTGTGCATATGCATGCCATTGAAGCATTTAAAAATTCAACGCTGTAATATTCTTGTGTTGTGAAGACAGAGTTAAGCTTAGGACAATTTTAAATGAATGATACAGCTTTAATAGAATTATTATTTTTCATAATTTATTCTGCACTTGTGAATGTTAATTCAACCAAAGTGATTGGAAGTATATAAAATAGTGCCATTTATGAAATTTATGTCACCAGTTGCCAATACTGACTTCTGTACTAATTTGGCATTATTAATCTTATATGAATCGATCACAAATTTCAGGTTTTTCTCTGAATATACTTTAGTATACTTGTGCTGAAAATAATGTATGTACTATTGAGCTTTTAAAATTCATATTAAATATAACCATTAACAGAGCTGCTTTGTTGTCATTTTAAAGAAATAGTGCTATTTTTTGTACATAGTTGTTGTTATTTCAAATTTATATACATATTTCTTTAGGTTTTTTTTTCTCGCTGTTATTCCAGGGAATTTTTCAACTTTCTGTGTACAAAGAAATTGCATTACATATAACGTTATGGTATCCTTACCTGTTTTCCTGTATCTACAGAATCATTATTTTAGTGTTAAGTTATCTTTATTTTAAGTATTACACTAAGAAGCTTGAGGGAAAGGGTATACAGATGTCTTGTATAATCTCAACAGCATCTTAAGTGATCTCACTCTCTCATTTTTAAAATTTTAATTGTTTTTAAAGACAAAATTATCAATTTGCAGCAGGAATAAAGATATAATGCTTTGTGGAAGTCAATTATTCATATTTAACAGGTAAAGTTCAAGTGGATTCTTCCAATTTTTTTTCACAAATTGGACAACTTCTTTCGAAATCACATTTCGCACACTGATGAATAGTTTATCGCACATTTCCTCAGCGTATTTGACGCGTATTATCCTAATATGAAATAGTTGATATGTCCCGTAAACTATTCATGCGTGACGAGAAGCGATTTCGAAAGAAGTTGGATTCCATCAGTCAGTGAAAATGGGAGCCGAAGGAAAGGGGAAGTGAATGTACAATGGCTCGGTCGCAATAGAAGCTTACTACATTACTGGCCTCACCGGCCGTAAAGTAGCCGGGCAGCTATTTGGTGAGGTACTTTGAGGCCCTTCAACTTTCGGAGGGTGCAGGGCGCTGCGGCGGTGCGTTTTGCTGCTCGGAGAGCCGAGAGCGACCCCTGAGAGCAAATTTCTTCGTCGCATGATGATGATGAGATCACCATCAGCAACTCACGTCGCCGCAGCGCCCTGCATCCTCCGAAAGTTGAAGGGCACCGGCGTACCTCGTTGCTGTTCAGTGACTTATACTGGATATCACAGCCCTTAAGACAGAGCATTTTACCTCTTTTGCGAATCCAAGAATAAACAAAACTTATTTCACAATAAAATTATCCAATATCTTAACGTTTGTTACTTGGAAACTACTAAATTGCTGTATTCTGTATACTTTGGAACAAAATACTGTATTTATTGATTTACAGGCACAAAGAATATAGATATGGCAGTTCTGCCATCTATGGTGCATAGGCAGTTATCAGAAGTATCGCTCCAGTCGGTTACGTAGTTTACTGCATTATCAATCAATAGAAGACGCTTCGTGCATCGTCGCCGGCCAGGTCCACTGTTTATGAAATGTACAGAAGAGTAATGATATGTGAAAGGATTTAAATAATAAAAGGGATACTGACATGTTTATTTGTAGTTATCTAAATTTGAGAATGAATTTATTCAAGTAAATAAGGTGGCAGTGGTTTATGTATACTTTGTATATCAACAGCAGCTTATCTTTGAGTGATCTCAAAGCTATTAACTTACAATGTCAGAAATGACGAAACAAACTAACAAACACTTAAACACATCATAATATTTCGAGGAAAATGTAGGGTGTTGTACTCATATAATATTCTCTACTCTTCAACAAACTATTGTTATTCCTGTATATCCGTGTTAATCAGGATACACTTTTGTTAAATTACTTGAAAGTGTAACATTAAAATAGTGAGACATATTCAATGAACTGGTCTCTATGTGATGGCTTGAGTTCTGCTCTCCTTATATGGCTGAGACAAAGAAAAATAAATTAGTAAGACGAATAACTAAATCCCATTAAGAAAAGAATAAGTATTTCAGTTGGAAAGAAAATGTAATTGGCGTTCCTTGTGTGCAGTAACGAGCTCCACATTTTGTATATCTCTTATGTTTACTAACTACGAGCTCATTCGCAGACAATTACTTATATACATTTTATTTTTATTAAAATTATGTACAAGGTATGCTACTTTCATAATAAGTTGTTAAACATTTCAAAATGATATAAAATGTTCCAAGTAAAGAGTAGCTTTGGAAGATGGTGAACTTTAATACCAACTTTACTGCTAACACGATTTTTATATTTCAAATATAGCTATCACACACACACGCACACGCACGCGCACATACACACACGCACGCACACGCACTAAGCTTGGGGATCTCAAAATTTGTATTTCAGGTGAAATATTTGATATTAAATTTTTGGGTGGAACGCAAGACTACACCTAGTATAGAAGATAAAAGGAATTTGTAAGTTAAATGCAGTGATGTTTGGGAATTAAACATTTAACAACCAGAAAAATATAATTCTTAGAACCAAAATGATTTTATCAAGAAGATATTCATTTAAGTTTATCTTTTACTCGAGAATAGGAGTGGAATTTTAGATGTATAGTATTAAATTCATTCCCCAGAAACTGATTTAGTGAAATTCAAATTCTGGGCAGGTAAACACTAATGCAGAAATTATGGATAACTTAAGTAAATTAAGACATAATAAAATTAAATATTAATAATTTGTGTTATATGTTAAGAGGCTGTAGCTTCGGGGTAAGAGGACAGTAAGTATGGGCTAGACCTAACATTTGGACGTTTAATGTCCGAAACTGTTTTGGGATTCCATATTCTACACATACACAAGCAAGACTGGTACCATTTTCGAGTTTGTCGATAATTGTCTGTTTCTTGTTTATTGTTAGCAATTTATGATTATGTTTCTTGATGATATTGTAGATTTACTAAACGACATCGTATACTTGAATTGTATCTTTAGCTTAATGGCTGAGAAAGGCAAGTGTTAAACTAACCCTTGTGACAAGAGCTGCAAGTCCTGTTGTAGGTACAGGAGCCAGTCCAATGTACTAATATATTCCTGCTATTACTAATAAACTTCTATTGTACAGTCAGGGCAAAAATAAAATTAAGCAATTCCAGATGTGTCCCCACCCACCTTTAAGGATGCTTGTCCGGATTTAGCACAATCGCCTTTAAAGAGGTCTGTATAAACGAGGTTTTACTGTATGTATTTCTCTTATAAGCAGCAGCAAGTAGATACCTGCTAAAGAATATTTCATATCTTGATGACTTCTTAAGTATCTTCTGGAAATAGGTGCATTTGTTGTGAGCATTGTCACTGTATACATAACATGGTCATAATATGTCACTTGTACCTCCTCTGAAAGAGAGAAATTTGTTTTCTCCTTCCACTCTCAAGTGTGATGTCAGATTAAACTTTCTTGTGATTAAGATATTATCAAGACAAAAATGTAGATCTCGTTAGAGCTCAGGTGACTACAAACCTTCAGCCATGTACTACCCAGTGCCGGGTTAATCAACATTCTCTGCAGGAAGAATTATGTTTGAATAGTTTGTGTTTTCTGGCTTTCGTACTGTTTTTATATAGAGTTTAAGGATGTGTAACCGCAACCAGCTCAGTTTATATGTTTGGTACTTTCGGTGAGACAAAGACAACCTTATCTTCCATCTCTGTGACGCTCTCACTGTGGAGCACCATCACTGATTGGCTAAGTCATGTGGCTCATATATGTAATATAGATACTGTCCAGCAACGCAAAGAAGGTCCCTGAAATGTATGTGCTGCCTTACACAGACGGACAAGGACAGCGAATGTGTATAACAGAGAATGCCTGCTACACAAGAAGCAAACTGTTACAAAAACATGCGCCCTATTCACTCTATACACTAAAACCGGGAAGACTCATTCACAAAAGTAGAAACCGTCGGGATGATTTTGAATGGTCTGTAACTGTACTGACATGGGCTCTCATAAACCTGTCCAGGAAGGGTATGGGAACCTTCTCCAACCCCCCTGCGTCTCAGGCCCTGGAGACTTTCTCTCATGTGGGGGGCAGTATTTGCTTTTTGTACTAACATGTGTACAACAAACATATACAAGAATTTCAAAATAATTCGTCCATCTCAGATTACCTTTTATATGAAATATTTGTGCATTTCAGCGACAGTACTTTCCCTGCATTAAGTAATGTAAAATATATGAACTGTTTATAAGGATGTATTTGCAATGTTTGGTGGCAACACCTGTTTTTGATAATGATATACTGTGTTTGCCTTGTGTATTACATGCTCCGCTGTGTCATTCTAACCCAAGTATTTGAACTTTTAGATATACCAGAAGTGTGGCTGTGGTTTTACGGAATTCAGCTCCCTTTGATTTCTGTAGAATTTCTTTGTTTTTAATTGGCATTATCTGCGTTTACATATAATCTGGGGGCTTAGATTAAAATCTTCCCCCAACAATTATATTTCCCGGAGTTAACTTTAAAGGACACATGCTTCGAGCAGCACTCACTGGAAGTCTATATCTTGCAGCGCCATCAGGATGGATGAATGTTGCACTATTTCTAGATGTGTTACAACATTTTGTGGATTATTCATGTTCATCACCAGACAACCCATCTCTTTTAATAATGGACAATCATGATGTCCACATATCTTTAGAAGCAATTGACATTGTCAGTGAGAATGGGATAACGATTTTAAGAATCCCTTGTCACTGTAGACACTCTCTCCAGCCATTATATGTTTCAGTGTTTGGGCCCTTTAAATCATTTTATAATGCTGCAATTGTGTCATGGATGCTGTAAAATCTTGGAAAAACTGTTTCCACATATGATGTGGCATGTTTTGTTAGTGTAGCACATGAACGGGCAATGACACCAGCAAATGTCATGTCTGGGTTTGAGAAAGCAGGAATATTTCCATTTGACAGACATGTCTTTTCTAATCAAGATTTTCTTGTAAGTGATGTAACTGACAGAGAGATCAATGCTGACTGTGCTAACAAAGTCTGTAATGAACCTATCCCAGGTAACAGCTCAAGACACAACTGGTGTTGAAGAAAAATCCAAGTCACATTAGCTCTAAGGACATCCACCGCTACCCAAATGCTGCAGAGAGGATGAAGCCCACTTCCAGAAGGAGATCTTTCATTCCAACAGACACTCCAGAGTCAAATGGTTCAGATGATGAAAAGACAGGTCTCCAAACATATGAGAAGCTGATCACCGAGCCAAAAGAAGGAGACTTTGTCCTGGTAGAGTTTCCAGGAAAACATTCCAAATTCTATGTTGGAGAGGTGCTGCGAGGTAAAGATATGGGTGGTGATTTTGAAGTGAAATTTCTTAGGAAAAGTGAAAAACTGACAGGCAGGTCTTATTATCCAGCTGTTCCAGATATTTCATCAGTTTCTGCTGAGAATATAAGATCCCTGTTGTCAGCTTCTTCTGCACATGGCAAAACCAAAAGGCACAAATCATACCAGAGTGTTCTATAGAGTTTTTGGTGTAATTTCAGTAATATTGTGAAGTGAGAGGTTTTAATGCTCCCATACATTATGTCTCATTGTGGACCACCATGTGTCTCACTGTGGAACATCGATGGGCTAACTTGATGTGCAACATTAATACAATATTATAACCAACTAAGAGTTTTCAAAAAGTTTTAATGTGAAGCAGAGGAACAAAACCTATTTTTTTTTTCCCTGCTTTCACTGTGGCCCATTTTCCCCTACTAGAGTGAGAGCACACACTTTCATTTGTTTACTGAATTCATTGTGTGTGGGTTACATTCTGGATCTGTTGTATCCACCTTCTTGAACCAAAGTTTACACCAATCTATGATACATTCTTCAGATAATAGTAAGATTTACTCTGAAATAAAGCATGGTGTCCCATTCTAGTCCCTTATTAGTCTTACTAGATATAAATGATTTTCCTTCAGTAATAAGGAATTCTGCTAAGACGGTTCTCTTTTTAGATGATACAAGTGTTGTGATTAAAGATTACGAAATAAATCAGCTTCAAGATTTATCAAATAAAACCCTCAAATGTATAAATTAACCGGTTAGATAGCAATCAAATTCACTTACATTTTGAAAAAAGTCAACTATATTAATTTTTATACAAAATATAAAATCATCTCACATCTACAGTTACAATATGAAAACAATGAAATTATGGAAGCTAATAATGTGCAATTCCTCAGTAATGTTATTGTAACATGAAATGCAAATGACATATTGAAAAAAGAATGTAACTTTATTGGACGGACATGTTTCTGGCATCAAAATAATAAAAAACACATATACATGGTTCTGAAAATTAATTATTTGAGAGCTACAACACAAAATAGAAAATTTTGGTACCAGCAAAAAAGTATTGCAAATTAACAAATTGGGAAAATATACACATTTTTAAGAATAGAAAGAGAGCCGTGAATTTCGAAATAGCAATAGTGGATGATGTCATTGAACTCTTTGAACAGCGCCAGGAGAGAGAGGCGGTCACCTGAAGAACTAATCAATTATCAGCTGATGATGGGGATGCGTGGTCCTTGAAACATGTCCTAATTTTAAATGTAAGTGGAGCTAAAGTGTTTTTATAGTTTGACAAGTGCTTTAAAAAGATTTTATTGATAAAGCTCCACTGTTTGTAATTACTTCTATTTTATAATTTTAACAAAATAGAAAGTTACAAAAATTGTTGGGAGTGGCTTCCTCTTGTTTCAGTGCATGCAGTAAGTAAGCCTTGCATTCCATGTTTTGACTTACTCTGTTGAACATTCCTGTTATGTTTCAGCATTATGTCTAATCCAGTTTGGATACCTTCTCTCAATATGTCAACATCAGTTACAGCAGTCACATAAACCAAGGACTTCAAATGTTACTCTTAAAGGAAATCCATACTTCGAAGAAGTAAGACGAAACCACTTTGAACAATTTTGTAACTTTTGATTTACAGACCAATGTACATATAAACTTTCATTACTGTTTTGATGTCAGAAACACACATGGAACAATAAAGTTACACTTGTATATCTTACCCAAACTGAGCTCTGCGTATTTTGTATTCAGATCTTTAAATCAGGTAATTGATAAGAGCATTCTAAGAATGCCTTATTACACTTACTTTCATAGACTAATCACTTACACAATAATGTTCTGGGGTAACTTTGTAGTTGTCAGAAAAGTGTTGTGTCAGGGGCAGGAACACTGACGCACTTCAAACTCATTCTCAAAATGTTTGGCATCTTTTCACTAACTTGCGACTATATACTATAATGTATAAAGACTAAAATTGAATCATACCTTATAAAACTTGTAAGTTCACTCACGTCATTTTACAAAATCAGGAATGTTTTCGAGACTGTTGCAGTTTCATCCTCAGCTGATGAGCGACTCATCACAGTTGGTTGTTGTCTGGATCTCTTGTAATTGGCTCCCTCTCTCGGAAGATTCTTTACATAAGTTCAGTAGATCACTCACTGATGGCACATCAAATTATGTGGAATCTTTTTAATAATAAAAATGTTTTCCCATGCTGTAAGTTCAAGTTTTGTTGACAATGGCTTTAGTAGTTTGATCTCCTCTCCAATGTGGTGGTTATCATTACAGAAATGAAAAGCAACTGCCCATTTTTCTGTTAGTTTGTATTTTATGCCAACGGTGTTCTGTTAATCTAGTTTTTAAATTTCATTTCATTTCATTTTATTTCATCCTTGTGTTAAAAGTACATAGGATACGTCACATACATAATTTAATTACAAAATTTAATTACAAGGTTTAATTACCAGGATACGTCACATGCATAATTTAATTACAAGGTTTAATTACAAAGTTTATTTACAAATCTGTTTCTCTCAAATTTCACATACCTGTAAAACACATCTACACTTATTTACACATTTTGTTTACATTTAGTGTTGTACAAAGCATTTTCTAGTAAATAGTTCTTAATGGTTTTTATTTTTATCTCTCTTTGTTTCAAGTCTTTTATTTCCTTGGGTAAAGCATTATAATGTTCTTTTCCTATACTTTTTATTGAACGATTATTTAATGTTCTCCTGAGTGCCGTTCTCTAATAATCGTGTTTATTTCTAACATTATAGCTATGCATGTGATTGTTTTTAGCAATTTTTCCATTTAGTGGAACATGCTTGATGCTTTCATAAATGTAGATACACGGAACTGTTAAGATTTTGTATTTTCTGAACCAGTCCCTACAACTGTGTCATTTTTCTATTTTCCCAATTATTCTAATTGCCCTTTTTTGTAATTTGAATATTTTTAGTACTTCCTTAGCTGTAGTGTTCCCCCATAGTGTTATGCCGTATTTTATATACGAATAAATGAAAGCATAGTATACCTGCTTCAGTGTTTTATTATCCATGTTATCCTTAACCTGTTTCATAATGTATAAACCCTTATTTATCTTTCTTGTTATGTACATTATATGTGGTTGCCAATTAAGATTTCTGTCTATAAGCACTCCTAGGAAATTTGTGACTTGTGCCTCAGGAATACTTTCCCCATCTACCTTGAGATCAATGTGATCTGCATGTTTTTCTTTTAGCGTGAAATTTATCCATGATGTCTTTTTTATGTTTAATACCAGATCCAGATTTGAAAAGTAGTCTTTTAATATTTTTATGATACTGTTTGCCTTGTTTTCTACACCTTTGGTAGTGGGATCTGTAACTATTATTGTTGTATCATCTGCATAGCCAATTGCTGTACTTCCATTGTTTGCTACTATTTCAAAAAGATCATTTATATAAACTAGAAATAGGAAAGGACCCAATGTTGAGCCTTGCGGAACTCCTTGTTTAATTGTTTCATATTTTGATCTTACTTTATTTGTAGTTTATTTCTACGCACTGCTGTCTGTTTTCTAGATATGATGCAATCCACTTTTGCGCAATGCCTCGAACCCCATATTTTTCTAGCTTAATTTTAAGGATGTTTATATTTACACAGTCAAAAGCTTTAGACAGATCCAGAAATATGGCGCCTACAAATTCACGATTTTGGAGTGCATTAATAGTTTTATCATTTGCTTTATCTATCGCATTTATTGTTGATTTATGTTTTTGAAATCCATATTGTAGCTCTGCTAAGATTTTCTTTTTTTCAAAATATCCTTGTAGTTGTTTCAAAAACTCAGCCTCCATCACTTTTGATATTGCAGAACATAATGTTTCTCTTTGTCAAATCAATATAAAATTTGCCACAATCTTCACAATCTATCCTGGTGGCTTTGTGTTTTTTAAGGGATTATTTAACAATTTCTTGAGTGAGAACCTGTTTTGTGGTGCTAGTTTGATGCCATAATCTTTAAGCAGTCTGCAACAGTCTCAAAAGCATTTCTGATTTTGTAAATGGACATGACTGAAGTGGTATGACTCAATTTAAGTGTTTATACATGAAATTAGCTTCACTGCTAACAATACCTTTAGTTATAACTATTCAAAATGTACTATAATGTTTGCTGTTAGAATAAAGTAAAGTATTACTCCACATTCCGCAATGAGCTGCATCTCTAGTAACGTCATTGGTTAACATAACATCTTCGCATGCGCGCGTAAACACCAATGCCATCACCAGACTTTTCTTTTTGCCATTTTTATTGTTACAAAAACAAGTGCATTTTTTAACTTTTGAGAGTCATTGTTCTTACTGTGATTACTTTATAATGTTATTTCTATATTATAACAACAACTTGAGTAGTTTATTGAAAGCAAACAGTTTAATAAACCACAGAACTATATTCTGGAAGAATACGGGAGTATTAAAAACCAACAGCCAATGCGGTTAATTTCTGCCACATGCTTTTTTGACATTTACTTTATTCTTACAATACACAGATTATAGCTGTGTTGTCATTTACAACAGATTCACTAAAAATGCTTATATTCACAGTAAAGGGACTAAATGCACCAACCAAGTAATAATTTACCTGCACTTATTCCAAAAGGATGTGTACTACAATGCAATAATATTATTTAATTCACTTCCAAGCTCAATAAAGGGTTTCGTATGAGTAAAAGCTAGTTTAGGACAGCTCTACCTTCTATACAGAGGAGGACTTCATCCAGGCAAACAATACTCGTAATGGCTAATGTAGTGTTATAAATAAGACAAACACAAATACTGTGTAGTAAATATATAGAAGTAGACATGTCATGGTATGTTGTTAGTTTGACATATCTGAAATTACATCAGAGTCCGTCATTATGTAAGTATGTATATAAATATACGTAACTAAAATTAGGCAAGTGAGTCAACCTTGTATATACTTTTCTCCACTTACAAGGTTTTATGAAGACTAGTTTCTGGGGACTTCTCCCCTATCGTCAGCTCTGTGGTAGACTGATGATGCATCCGGTGTCTGCATCTGGCTTGGTGTTGTGCTGCAAGTTAGACGATTACATTGCTAACGTCGCCATAACCTCAAACTATTTGGAAAATGGTGGCGAAAAAACATTAGTTAAATCAAAATGCTTAGAAATTCTAAAGGGGATGACATTCGGACACGAAAATAACTACAAAGAAACTATTCAAACATTGAACCAAAAACCAGTTTTTTATCTGAAGGCAGACAAAGGAAATACGGTATGGACCGAAATGATTACAACCAGCGAGTCGAACATCTACTACAAAATCCAGAATATACAACCCTAACCAAAAACCCTTTAAGGAAATACATAGAAACCACCAAAAAAGCAATTAAAGAAAATACAGTAGTGCCACATAAGATGAAAAATAGCATAATTGTAAACAACCCTAATTTGCCAAAATTTATACTGCCTACCTAAGATTCACAAGACAGAAACAGCATGCGACCCATTTTTAACAATATAGATGCCCCGACTTACAAACTGGCAAAATGGTTGTTAGAAGAATTTGACAAGTTTGAAAAGTTTGAATCTCTAAGCATAAACAATTCATTTGATTTAGTGAAGAAAATTGAAAACACAATTATAAAAACTGAAGAGGTGATGGTGTCCTTTGATATCAGATCTCTATTCTCGAGCATACCAGTAGAAAAAATTCCAAAATTGATGAAAGGCTGGTTATCCAAAAGCAACATTGCAGATGATAAAATGGAGGAATACATCAAATTAACTACCCTATGTATTGAACAAAACAGCTTCACGTTCTCCAGCAAGATCTTCCAACAAACAGCAGGCTTGGCCATGGGTAACCCTCTTTCACCATTACTAGCTAATCTGTTCATGAGTAATTTGGAAACACACATTACTAAAGCCTTTCCACATATTTTCAAATGTTGGCATAGATATGTCGACGATGTGTTTGCGATAGTCCCTAGAAGACTAACCGAGGATGCTATAAAGTTGCTAAACCTACAAGAAAAATCCATAGTTTTCACCATTGAAGTAGAGCAGGATGAATGGCTACCTTTTCTAGATTTGAAAATCATTAGAACACCAACAGGATTACAATTTGGAATATACCGAAAAGCAACACATGTTGACAATTACATTAAATGTAACCCATTCAACCCAGTACAACATCAATATGCAGTATTCCATTGTTTAGTTCACAGATTAATCAACATTCCGCTAACAAAAACAGAATATGAACAGGAGTACGCTCACATACACCAGGTTGTCGAACTGAACAACTATAACACAAATTTAATCAAAAAGCTGATCTATAGACACAAAAGAAACAAATACTTAAAGGACATTACTACGTTAAAAAAACTAGAAAACCCAAACACCAGATATGGAAAATTTACATTTCATCCAAAATACTTCAAAAAATTTGAAAAGATATTTAAGAGCTTCAACATAAAATTAGCCCCTCAAAACAAACACAACATCCGCAACTTACTAAACCACCCTCTAAAAAATAGCACACCGAAAACTCAATTATCAGGCATTTACCAAATGAGTTGCCAGGATTGTGATTGTGACAAGATATACATTGGTAAGACCAAAAAGAATCTAGGAACAAGAATGAAAGAACACTTCAGAAATATTAAATTCAAACAAATGGACAAGTCGGCCGTAGCACATCACTTTTGGTCTGAGAATCACAACATAAAACAAGAAATAGAACTGATCAAACAGGCAAAGAAACCTCTGGAACTACAGATTTGGGAAAACATATTTATTACGAAAAAACAGGACCTCTTGATGAATTTTGAAATTCCCCCGGCAGATGACATCATCAAACTTACCAGGACGTTAGATGGCAGCACAACACCAAGCCAGATGCAGACACCAGATGCATCATCAGTCTACCACAGAGCTGACGATAGGGGAGAAGTCCCCAGAAACTAGTCTTCATAAAAAACTTGTAAGTGGAGAAAAGTATATACAAGGTTGACTCACTTGCCTAATTTTAGTAACAATGGCACTCCACTTTCTGAAATACTTCTTTTTATTCTATATAAATATACGTAACTTTGACATGATCTTTATCCTTGAGCTAGACTACTTGATATAGGATCTATAGATCAAAATACCCATCACCATCATCATCACCATGTTGGTGTGATTTAGTTGTTTATGCAGTTGTCAATGGACATAACTGACAATGAAGACAAATGCATTTGAAGTCGAACTAATACTGAATGCTCCATTGACTGCAAGTACTTACGTAGAGCAATTTCAAGAGGATGTTCCTAACTTCATCAGCTGCTGTCAACTAATGGATGGTGGTTTGGTGAACTTCCTGGAGGTGATAGGGGCATATCTTTCAGTATCTTGATGAACTTGAAATTTGTGCTCTCTTCATAGGTTGTATCAAGATTAAAAAATTTTCTTTCATATTTCTGTATGAAACATTTTTCCCACGTGGTTAATGCAGCTGGACCTTGAACACTTTTTAATAAGTGGATTTCTTGTTCCATATCATGATTCTCCTTCCAAAAGTGATAAGCTACCGCAGATTTATCTATTTCTTTGTTCCTGATGTTCCTAAAATGCTCTTTAAGCCTAATGTTCAAGTTCCTTTTTGTTTTTCCAATGTAAAAGTTGTCACAACCTTTGCATTTATCCGGTACACACCTGATTTTTTGTCTGTAGGTATCTCATTTGTATTATGTAATTTCCAAAGGTATTGTACACTAAATTTGCTCTGTGGGGCCAATATAATGTTGTGTTCTTTGAAGACTTTTTGGGAAAGGAATGTTGCTCTGGGATGATATTTAAATTTTCTGTATGAAGTTTCATTGCTGATTGGGGAAAGAGTAGTTACTTGTTTGCATCTTTGTTGTCTTTTGAATTTACCAATTTTCTTTTTGACCAATTCAGCACTGAGTCCATTGTGTTCTGCAATGTGAATGATATTATTATACTCTTTGATATATTCCATCTTGTTTAAAGTTACATTTACTAGTCTGTAAGTTAAACTGTTGTGTTGTCTTGGGTTATATCCATCTGCTTTTATGAAAGTTTCTGTGTGTTTCCTTTCTATGTATGCAAAATTCAAGTTTTTTATGTTTTCTGGTAAGTTTCAAATCTAAGAAAGAGATTTCATTGTTTTTCTCTTTTTCTATGGAAAATTTTATTGCAGGATTTTGTAAATTAAGTAGTTTTAATGCATCATTCACTTGCTTCTCATTTACTATTGCACAAATGTCACCCACATATCTATACCAATGTTTGAAAATTAGTGGGAATGCCTTTTTGATATGGGTTTCCAAAAAGCTCATGAAGAGGTCTGCCAGAAATGGGGAGAGTGTGTCGCCCATAGATAATCCTGATTTTTGTTTGAAATTTTACTTATTGAAATTAAAAAGCGACTGTTCAAGGCAGATATTTGTGAAGTGAAGGAATTCTTCTGTGATGTTTTGGTGTAACTGTAGGGACTGAAGTCATATGTACATGTACTCCATCAGTTTGTCTCTTGGCACACTTGGGAACAAAGAGATTACTTCAAAAGATACCATTCGGTAAATGAGAGAAAATAATTTGATTTTCATTTGAAAATGAGAGAAAAGTCAGTGAGAGAAAATCTCAATCATTAACAACATGAACACACCCTGCTACTAACTGCCCAAATAGTTAAACAAAAAATATAAGGAACTACAAAATTTGAAAGCCAGAAATACAAAATTCTGGAGAACTTACGAATCAGGATGATGCTGCCAGAAATTAAACCATATAAGGAGGACACAAAGAAAGGGAAACAGAAGAGACAAAGAATTTTTTCCAACAGACACCATGGTGAACAGGGATCGGACCAGAAGCAATCATTCACAAAGACGTGAAGTTATGGTTTTGGAGATGTATAAATTTCATCACAAAATGTGAAAACAAGAAAGTTTTACCAACCAAGTGACTTGTGCAAGTTCAAGAAATTTGAACAATTGTGAAAGTGGTATACCTTCAAACAGTGTAGAAAATGGACGAGATCCTCAAATGATTACTGTCCTCCACAGGACAGAACGTCTCCGAGGCCTGAAATGCAGGGGGATTAGCGAAGGTTCCACCACCCTCCCTGGACAGGTTTATGATACAGCATGTAAGTACAGTTACAGACCATTCAAAAACTTCTACTTTTGTGAATGAATCGTGTCGGTTTTAGTGTACAGAGAGAATATAGCGCATGTTTTTTTAACATTTGTGCTCCTTGTGTAACATGCGTTCTCTGTCACACACATTAGCTGTCCCTGCCCACTGTGTAAAGGAGCACATTCCTTTCAGGGACCTTCTTTGCGTTGCTGGACAGTAAATAAAACAAAGCATGGTGTGGAAGATCAATGCTCTTTTGAATACAGTTTTACTTATCATGTCATCATCATTATTACTATTAAACAATCAGGTCGTAAATATCCGATGATCAATGAGAGAAAAGGGTTGAAATTATTCTCAGTTATATGATGCAATTTGTAAGCGCCGGTAGTCGTCATATTTTACTACACATCTAATGTTACTAAGTGACATCTACAATGGAAACCCACAACTAATCACGTCCGTCGACTCGGAAGTTTAGCTAACCTTTTCGTCAAGCATCTAGAGGTAACTTCAAGCTTACTTCGTGTATATATACATATTATGTAGTAAATAATAAGAGAGTGAAAGGTAAAACGTCTCCCTTTTAAATGACGATGTATTATGATAACGTTATACATATAGTTACAGTACTGAGAACAAATGTATTTCCAAAAGACTAAATCATTAAGGAATTAAATATTCTATACTCGGTATTTGCTGCCCCCTTAAGAGAAATATATATAATTATATGTAATGAACATACTTGCTTTGGTTGTTGTCGACTTCAATGAACGCCGATAGATGGCAGTGCTGTGCAGCTGGTGTCTGTGGCTGGTGTCGACTTGTAAATTTGCCCACCGGCAACGGTGGGCAGACTATGAACTATTTATGTATTTCGCCAACAGATGACAGCACAGAAGTTAATTAAGTTTCTATTAAAAAGGAAACGTAAACGCAATGTTTGGTAATATATATCACTCACATTATAAATTTATTATTTGCCATTTTAATATGTAAAGCAGAAGCAGGTCTTAATTACTTAAATTAGTCATTAGTCCATAACATATGACAAAACTTCTGAATGAATGTTTACCATAAATACAGCTGTTATGGCTATAATTGACAATGGCCGCAAACGGGTTCTAGACCCGGCGAAAATCGTTCTGAGGGAACAGAAGATCGACTTCTATAGTTATTCCGCCCAGCGCCCACATGTTGAGGGCAGAATCATAAGGGGGCTAGACTCCGACTGTACCTCTGATGTGGTCAGGGCAGCACTAGAAGAAGAGCACAACATCGAGGTCCACTCAGTCGCGCAACTGCGCAAGACCGTCCGGTCGGACAGTGGGCCGGTTAAAGTGCCTATGCCGCTTTTCCTGGTCCTTGTGGACAAAGTGCGTGACGCTGAGATTCAGCCGATCGATACTGTTCGCAGGCTGATTTTTACCGTCGTGAAAGTCGAGCGCTTTCACGGCAAAGAAGGACCGGTGCATTGCCATCGATGTATGGGCTTCCACCACTCCAGCGCAATGTGCGAGCGCAAGCTTGCGTGCTTGAGGTGTGCGGAGCCGCATATGTTGAGGGACTGCCCCAAGCCTCCTGAAGAACGTCAGTGTGCGAACTGTAAAGAGCCGCACGCCAGCGTCTACAAGGGCTGCCAAACGCGGCAACGCATCATCGAGAGCCGCCGCCAGGGGCATCCTGAGCCGGCCACTGTTCGCCCGGGGGTGTCTTTCGCGGCCGCCCTCAAGAAGGCCGAGACCACGCTGCAGCAAGCGGAAGCGACTGCTGTCCAAGCTGCAGCCCCTATAGCACCGCCTCCGACCGAGGAAAGCAAACCTGAACCCTCGCAAAGCAGGGGGGAAAAAGAGCGGGAAGTCAAGATCACAAAAGAGCGGGATGCCCGCTATTCCACCTCCTGCGCCGAGAGTCAACGACCAGGGCCAGCCTGAAGCTCCGGCCTCAGCTGCTCCTGCGCCAACGGTGGAACCTGCACCAGCAGCACCCTCGGCGGCATCAGCCAGCACACCTCAGTCCACTGCTTTTGGGGGCACGATATCCCAGGCAGACATGGACGAATTCCAGGCCCTCTCCCTGTGGTTCGGTGACCTAATCCAGAGGACCCTCCCGGCCCTACGCAACTGTAAGCTGCAGGTCGAGAACCCTGCATTAACTCCAATGCAGAAGCACGCCATTGTGCTCAGAACGCTGGAGGAGCTGTTCCCGGGGTCCGTTAAGTAATGACCTCCAGACTCGTCCGGAGGCCATTACGTGCCGCGTTCTGGAACGCGAACGGCATCCGGGGTCATCACCCTAGCGTTCTTGAGTTTGTACAGTCCTTCGGTATTGACATTCTGATGGTCTGCGAAACCCATCTGGATGCCACAAGCAACTTTTCGCTGCCTAGCTTTGTCACCCATCGGTCCGATCGAATCGGCCGACGAGGTGGCGGCACCGCCATCTTCATCAGGAACCATATCACTCACTCACCTTTCCCACTACCCCCACTCCAGCACTTGGAAGCCTGTGCCATTCGGCTTGCCATTGGCGGGCTAGACACGCTGCTGGTAGTGGCCTACGATCCTCCTGATGCTCGCTTCTACGAGGCGGACTTCAACCTCCTGTTCAACCTTCATCCAGTGATATGCATCGCCGGCCATCTCAACGCGAAACATGCCCACTGGCATAGCCGCACAGCTAACACCAAAGGGCGTGGGCTCTACCGCCTCATCAGCGGAAACCCAAGCCTTGTCGCGCACGGCCCGAGAGGTCCTACGTTCCATCCAGCCCACTGCAGGCCGGATGTGCTCGACATCATGCTCACTAAAAACTTCCCATATCATCTAGACCTCTCGGCAGTCAACGAACTGGACTCCGACCACGACCCGGTCCTGGTGGACGCCAGCGTTGACATGCCAGCTCTGTTAAACCCAGACTGGACATATGAGATCGACTGGGATGCAGCCGTCCTAAACCTGAGCCAGTCAGTAGACCCGCGTCCACGTATCGACTCCATCGATGCGCTGGAAGCGGCAGCCTCCGACTTCTCCAACCACATCGTAAATGTGGTACGTTCCCACACATACCGCATTCCCTCACACCACCACAACCCCATGACCATTCCAAACGAACTCCGGCAGCTGCTTAAAGCCAAAGCAACTGTCCGGAAGCTATGGCAGCGCTTCCGCCACCCTAGGCTACAGGCAGTCTACCAGAGGTTCAAATCCCTGGCCAGACGGCTGCTTCGTGCTCACCGCTCTGCGGCCTGGGAGGCAACTATGAAGCGGGTAGACCTCGCGGAGAGGCACCCGTGGCGGATCATCCGTTCCTTACGGAAGGATAAAACCCAATACCAACACCCTCTTCATGGCACTCGAGGGCGACTCGCCTTTGAGCCCCAAGAGAAAGCCACAAGTTTCGCAGACTATCTGGAATCTCAATTCGAGCCACGGGAAGACCCGCAAGACGACTTCACCGAACTCGTGGAGGAGGCGGTGGAATACCTCTACGAGGACCCCCCTCCCCCACGCGACGTGATCCACATTCCCATTGCCACCCCCAAACAGGTGGCAGCCCAAATCCTTAACCTCAAACCAAACAAATCACCGGGGCATGATGGTGTCACGGCACTCATGCTCCGAAACCTTCCCAAAAGAGCTGTGATCCACTTGACGCGGATTTACAATGCGTGCATCTACCTCCGACACTTCCCAACTTGTTGGAAATAGGCGAGGGTGGTATGCATTTTAAAGCCCGGCAAGGACCCACTCTTCCCGTCAAGCTACCGGTCCATAAGCCTTCTCTCAGTCGTCTCAAAGGTTTTTGAGCTACTGCTCCTGGCCCGCCTGACTCCTCTCTTCGAGGAAAGGCACCTCCTACCGGATCACCAGTTCGGTTTCCGTCGGGGCCACTCCACGACCCTGCAGCTACTGCGATTGGTAGAAAAGGCTGCCCTGGGCTTCCAGGACAACCTCAAAACCGTCGCGGTGCTGCTGGACGTGGACAAGGCCTTCGCCACAACGTGGCACCAGAGACTGTTATACAAGCTCAAGGAAGCACAACTCCCCGCCCCATACCTCACCCTGATCAGTAGTTTCCTCCGGGACCGAACCTTCAGGGTGCGGGTCCAAGGCAAACTCTCCACCGTCAGACCCATAGCGGCGGAAGTCCCGGAAGGCAGTGTACTGTCGCCGTTACTCTTTGCTGCCTACATGTCTGACTTCCCCACAGAGCCTCGCACTGTTCTGTGCCAATATGCTGACGACGTCCTCATATTGGCCCAGAACAAAAATGTCCGCTACTGCCTCCCTCCGCTGCAACGATCACTCCGAGCCATCGGCACGTGGAGTGAAAGGTGGAGGATGGCCATCAGCCCGCAGAAGAGCTCTGCCCTTCTGCTGGGGAAGGTCCTCTGCTGGCGCCCGGTAGGAGACCTGCGGTTGAGGCAGAGAAGGATCCCTTGGGTCCGGACTGCCAAATACCTGGGTGTCCGACTGGACCGCGGCCTCACATTCACCCCACATGCCCGTGAAAAAATCGGCCTCGGCCATGCAGCGCTCAGGCAGTTATACCCCATATTCCGCTCGACCATGCCCATCCGCCTGAAACTGCGGGTGTACCGTGCGATCATCCCGCCCCTGATCCTGTATGGATGCGAGGTCTGAGGATCGGTGGCTCGTACCACCATCCGCAGACTGCAAGCCGTACAGAACAGGGCGCTTAGGATGATCTACGATACCGAACGTATGTTCCCTTCACACATCCTACACTCCCATTCTGGCATACTTTACATTGAGGACGTTGTGCGTGAGCGCTCGCGCTCATTGTATGCCAGGATTACATTCCATCCCAACCACCTAGTGAACACACTAGGGCAGTATTACCATCGTTTACCTAGGAGGAGAAAGAGCTACCGCCTCCTCAAGGACGCCCTTGGGTGGTGAGACCAGCCTCTCATCCCTTCAACTCTACACTCTGTTCCGGCCACACTGGGGCTGGACCCGGCCCGCCGGCTGAACCCCGGCAGCCGGGTCCCCCGGTGTGACACCGATTAACACCTTAACATAACGATCCCTAACTTACCCGAACTCTCGCTCCTGGCCCCGCCACGCTGCACGGACCCTGCAACGCAGACCGCCAACAGCGTGGCGGTTTCAGGGCACTGGCCTCCTTGGAAGCTACCCCCGCCACCAGGAGCATTAGCAGAGGTCGAATCAGGTCCTTCAGTTGACAATGACATCCAAGCTTTGGAGAAATGACAAAATCTTTAAGACCGCAGGGGTAAATCCGCACAGCGGATAGGTACCGTGGCGATCTACCCACCGTCCGGGAGCACCCGGACGACTTGTTCTCGCTCTTGGCTCTTGGCGCTCTTGGCGGATTCTAGACCGTTTCTACTACGTTTTTGGTATTTTTGTAGCGGGATTGGCTTACTCAGTGAAACTGATCCCACTCGCTATTATTACCATTTAAGCTCTTGGGTAACTGTAGCTTACTACGGATTCCAAATTCTGATATGTAAATTCATGTGTATAATAACCATCGCTCACGCGATGTACGTCAGGGTCCTGTGATAATGACGTCTTCCTCCCCAATACACCACAGCGGTTCCCCGCATAGAACTAACCGACCACATGAATCTGGGTGCTTGATGCCGGGACCAGCAAAACATCGCCAGGGCTGCTGCCCTAGGTAGTGGTGGGTTTTCTAAATAAGTATTTTGTATCGGTGCACTCCACCGAGGCGGGGGTGGAAAAACTCCATATAAAATACGGAAACTCCAAATTTGCTTGACGAAAAAGTTAGCTAAACTTCCGAGTCGACGGACGTGATTAGTTGTGGGTTTCCATTGTAGATGGCACTTGGTGACAATAGATGTGTAGCATATACGAATACATGCATATTCCCCAAATTTTCATTGCACACAAGTTGGTGTTCTCTGATAAGCGATACTACAATGTCCCTAGCGTATTCTCAGGATTTGCAACTAACTTTAAGTTGACTATGTCGGCATGGATAATTAAGCAGTAAGACTGAGGTGCAGAAAGAAAAAATGGATAAAAAACAAATATAAAGCAGGTTTGAACGAACAAGTTAGTGAAAGAAAGAAGGCCAAGAAGGGCAAATAAGTCAAGGGGTTGGCAAATACATCACCGCAGTTTCTCGCTCAATATGTATCTGTTATATAAGAGAGAAGTGCGCACAAATTGTGCAGAAAATAAACAAATTCAGTGATGGGATCACTAGACACAAATGCCAGTATGTTATGCAGAATTACACTAAGGATGTTTGTTACACGGCTTTTGCACGTGCTAACGTCTTACTATTTGAAGAGTTGGTCACACAGTTGTTTTGGAAATCATAAAATCACTCGTTTTTCTTAGTTTATGTTGGTACCCATGTACCACACGCGAGTTCACAAAATGTCTGTCTTGAGTGATGCCTTGCCTGGTTCTATGATTTCTGTTTTATATAACAACTGAACCTTATTTCTTCCCACTTTCTTATCCATTCTTGGAGAAGCCTTTTCCCTGTTCCTAGATGGCAGGATGAACTCCAGAAGTAAGTCTTCTATAAAACAGCTCTTTTGCAAGCTCACAGTCTAATCAGATATTGTATGACTTGGAGCACTTAGGACAGCCTTCAAAATGCCTGATTTGACAGTTTTCAACTTTCTTCATGTGATATCTATTATATATTTAGCTTTAAGGATTATTTTTGCATCAAACATGGCCACTGCTCTTTGAAGTGACAATATAGTTATTGATCTGATGTCAAAAAGGGTTTTTGTAGAAGTTGCTGCTCTAGATTTAGTGTGTAACCTGAACGACCTGGCTGAGACTGTTGTGTGGACTGTAATTAGAGGTTCCGGCCCTAGGTATAGGCATTCCGTCTGCCACTACCTATCGACCTCCATTGAGGAAGGTAATCTTGACGGGTTGTCTTTGCCCACATTTCCAGTTGTTTATTGTTTCTGTAGCTCACGTGTGAAGTAAGATCTCATGACGATAAGTCAGCATGTAGATGTTCACATCTCACGGCGGCAGTACCAACATAACAGCTGCGTTGCATCGTTGTTCACTTTTTATTTACTTTGGTACGATACATATAAAGTGAATGGATACTAATAAAATAATTTAATGTTGTAAATAAGGATTACGCGGTTCCTTTGTGATAACATTTAAAGAAGTGCAAGAAAGTAAATTATAAAGAAAGTTCTATCTAGGTGAGGTAAATCGAGGTCATGGACGCAAATTAGAAAACAAGAGAAAATCAACCAAACTAACAAGTAAAGGTATATTTTACATGAATGCACTGCACGTGTTGCAGAATAAAGAAATTACTAACATTCATCTATTATTAAAATAAGACCTGCAGCTTTACTGGCAGCGAACATATTCAAGGTTCTCTCGTGAAACACGAGATCAGAAATCGTCTTTTCACCCGGCTTAATTTCCGAGAAAATGTTGAATAGATGATTAAAATTTTCACCATGGAGTAGAGTAAAAGTAACGGACTATTACGAGACTATGACACAAACATATTTTGCATATATGGTATACTCCCACAGTAGTATAGAATTGAGAGAATTAGCACAGTGTAGATAAGATGTTGAACTCTCCTCTGTGTTAATATATGAGTGATGTAGAATGCTCATTGATTTAGAACTCTCCTATATGAAAATCGAGTTGTAAAAGAAGGGGAGTGTTGGCGTAGTGCCGTTCTCCCCTGTGCAGTGAGATGTTTTTGAGGGTTGGGATGATGATGATGATGATTGTGTGTGTGTGATGTGTAATGTGTGATGGGTGGGATGGGTAACGGGGGGGGGGGTTCCGGGGATGTTTGAATTAAATGTGAATTCTTTTCGATGTGTGTGTGTGCTTGAACTCTCATGTATGAATATCGAAGTCTAGGGTTCGATATTGTGATGGGGAGGGGTGGGTAACGGGGGTTCCGGGGATGTTTGAATTAAATGTATTGATAGTAATTCTTCGATGACTGTGCTTGAACTCTCATGTATGAATATCGAGTCTAGGGTTTGATATCTATTACGTTCAGTGCTTCGATGTCTGTGCTTGAACTCTCATGTATGAATATCGAGTGTAGGGTTTGATATCTATTACGTTTAGTGTATGATATATGATGTAGTATCGTTATTCTTTAGATAAAAGAATATCGAGAGAATGATTAGGTATGTTTACTGGGAGAGATTTATGAAAATAAATGTAATAAGACATTCTGGTAAGGGGTGTTCCCTATGCAGAATCTCTCCTTGAGCTATTGTATCCAAGAGCGATGTAAAGGTTAAGAAAAGGTTAAATTCCATTCCCACATCGAGGTACGAGAAAATATAAATCTATTCCACATTGAAGTATAAGGGTGATGACGTGTTGTCATTCCTCAAGATTTGTGCATATGTGAGTAAATTCGAATTAACAGGTCTCACCCTGTCCCGCCAGCTCGGGAACGAACGTGTCCTCACTTCACACAAACCCTCCGTCCGTTAAGTACAATCGACGATAGGATGGGGAGGGGGGAGACAGGTATGATCACGTTTCATCACCCATCTGCTCACTCGGGAACGAATGCATTCTCACTTCACATCGCAACGTCAAGATGAGTGGAACAACAACACCTATCATTGAAAGTGATACCAGATTCTGGGAGAATCTACGCAATTTCGAAGATTTGCAAAAGCATTGGGTTGAGCACCACGATGAAACGTGTGATGGAAAGATGCATCAAGTGATTTGCAAGAATCCTTCCCATCATGATTCGATCACATCTTATGCTCAATGCGGAAAGAATTGTAAAGTGTACCTCGGGTAAGTAGAATTATAATTGTGTGTTAACGTGAAAGTGTTGTTATGTGTTAGATAACTAATGATAAATATGTTTATTTCAGTAAAGCCCAAAGTGAAGATGTGGCATGCCAGTCCGAACAGGATCAAGGTGAAGATGTGTGCGGTCCGTACAATGATCGTCCGTTTAAGGATATCGGTACATCGAAACCCGAGGAGGAAGTCATAGAAAAGTGAGTATAAAATAATAAGAGTTTTAGTTAACAAGTGTATTAAATATTCACGATGTTGAGACAGTTCGTGTATGTCCGCAGATCCAGTAAGAAAGGAGACAAGAAAAAGAAGAAGACGAACTGCAAACCGAGAATCGTCAAAGCCAAGAAGACGTTCGATCAAGACAGTTTCATCATAATGATGTTCGAACCCTTCACACCCTTCGCAGAAGAAGTAGAGGAGGAAGTTGCAAGTGATGGTAAATAGTGTGTGCATGAACGATAACGACATCTCCATCAGCATTGACTTTCGTGTGAACATAGGATTATACAATGAACTCCCATCACTTTACATTAAAGACACACATGACGATACGTTTGTGTATATTACAAAAGAGGATTGGGAGGTAATAATGTCAAATTTGTGTGTTTTGGATACGTATCTGAAAGATGGTAAGCATCCATGTGCACCGTACAGTGAAAATATAATATATGCATTTAATATAATGTTATGCATGAATAAGATGCAAGAAATAACGTTTGTGAATACATGTTTAAATGTGGGCAGTATAAATCTGAATAGTACTGCATTCAATGGACTTAAAAGACTAATTCCATATATTGAAAGAAATTTATATCAGTTGTATGATATTCATAAATCATTATGTTCATATGATGCAAAAAGCAGGAGTGCAAGGAAGAGGATATTGGAGATGTATGTTAAAGTCAATAAAAAGATAATTTGAATTTGTAATGTTTTATTTATTACGCCTATATGATAGATTGTACAACATGAGTTTGTGGTTTATAAGTGAATAATTTATCATGAATAATTAAACAGAATAATGAAGTTTGTGCAGGAAAATTTGACGATGCTTGAACTTCCAATCTGACATTCACTGCCCCCGTCACAGTATCCTCAGGTTGATGAGAGCAATCGATGACGAATAGCGGTGCATATTTCAGAAAGTCGTTCCTTTTCAAAAGAGGGTAATTCTCCTTTCCATAGTAGGAAGATTGAAATTTGGAATATTGATCATACAGAGATGCAAATTTCGAATTGGCGAAATCCAAATTCATATCGTGATAGGGGTAAGATTCACTGTTGAGATGAAGTTTCAGATTGGTGATATTACAATTATCAAATAGAGAAGCATCCTTAGCGAGATGATTCAATCTATCCACTTGTGCACCGACTATGACGAAACGTGGTTTTTCAAGTTTAGTCGTGGTTGCAATGTTCCATGTGAACGCTTTAGTTTGAGGTACAGCAGGTTGAGTGTGAAGGTCCAAGGTTCGAAATGCGACGTGTAGAGGTTTATCCGATTTGACGAGTTTAAGTTTATCAACTCGTTCAGAATCTGAAAGTCGAAGTACAGGCATCCTCCATTCGAGTCTAGTTAGTTGTATGGTTGTAGGATCGTTTCCAATGATACAATTATTAGAATCCTTAGATCTAATGAGAATAAGTTCAAACTTGCTATTAAGTATGACCTCCTTGTGATCGTCGGCGAAACCCAGCAACATCGAAAGAGGAACGATAGCATTGAAGATACCATTCGATGTATTCACGATGTCTACCACACCTCCAGGATAGATCCATCCAGCATTTAGTAAACGATTCGATTCCAGTTCATTCAGTGCAGCATAGTTACGCATCGTTGATGAAATGCCCGGATTCCTAGTTCTATCAATAGTCGTTCCATTCATATCCAGACGAATCTCATCGAATAGGAATGCCATAGCATTGTTACTCAATTTCGATGTGGCAACGGTGCCGTCGGGTTTAGTGAGAGTCCCCTCAATGTAGAGATAACTTCTACTAGGAAGCGTGTACAAATCTTCAGCTTGACATGGAATTCTAATTTCATCGTTCACATCGAGAGCTGACGTATTGTACGGTAGGAATACGTGTTCTTCCTCCTTACTGATCTTATCATCAAAGGTCGGAATCCCGGTCACGTCCAACACATCCATCATAGAACCTTGAAGCCTAAGTTAGCGAGAAATTGTCGATTAGACGATGTGATTAGCTTGCGGGTCGATGATCGAGTAGAGATCAATCTCGAGAGATGTTTTTTAATATAGCATCGTCTCTTAAAACTTATACCCATTACGACGTATGTGCAATCGTACAGTGATGGTTTCGTTCCTGAAATCTAACTTATCGCCGTTCTGGTCTACCACTCTAATGTCGAGATGATCAATGAGATTCGTATCGATGATTGGTAAATATATAGGACTTGATGGTTCCTGCGAAATATGATAACCTGGAGGTACCGATGGGAAAAATTCATACAGAGAATGACCACTTTTACCATTGATGAAAGATCCCGTTGCAAGACTACACTCGATACGTATGATGCTGACTTTGAATATGTTAACCAAATCATTAGACTCGGTCAGCACGTTTGCCGGTACCCTCTGTTTAGAGGTGAAACCGAGAAGTGAAGCAATAGATCTCTCACGACTAAAGTCGATAATATAGGGAGATTGAATTTCTGATTTCATGGTGTTATTATTAGCACGTAGAATAAAGTCGTCACCGATGTCGAGAGCATCCTTGATCAATCTGGCGATATCATCCAATTCATAAGTACCCGGTGGAATTACTATACGTTCGACTTTTCCATCGCGAACGTAATGGAATAGATTATTACTCTCGTCCACATTCGGAATTGAGTAAAAAGTCTCAAAATTCAATAGAGCTATCTCGTAATGTCCGTTAGGGTCCAGATGTAATGGTGGATTTAGAAATGTAGAGAAGCTGGTATCACTACCACTCACGGTGATCGTGTAACTCATCGAGGAGAAACTGAAGGCACAAGTGACCGCAAATCACAGAATCGAATTCTTGAAATCTCGTCGTATTATATAGGAGCTTGACACCCGAAAGGTACGTTTCTATCTCTTCCGGAGGTCTCAGATCGCCGAAACTGTCAAAGTAGTAGGCAACGTCACCATCCTTACGTACAGCAACCCAATGTGTACCAGGGTTATTTGATGTATCCAGATTCACTACTATTCTCTCATAGTATCGAGGATGTGGAGGTAGTTTATCGATCATGTAGACACCTCTAAAATGTGGAATGCGTAGACGTCGTGCATACGAATCGATCTCGTTAGCACTCAGGGCTTTTTCCGGGATAAATATAGGCCTCGCCCCGAGTTTTTTGATCGAAGATATAATCCTCTACCCTTACGACGTCTCTTACGGCGAAGACCTTTGCCCTGAGCCAAAGATTCCATGCGCTCGTTGTGACGTGTTAATTCCGCAAGTTGTTTTGCATCCGAACGTTTCTTATTGACAGCCGTAGCAATCTGAGCAGCACCTCCAGCTAGACCACCTGCTGCACCTAGAGCTGCTAAAAGTGGTAGCAAAGGTAAGAAACCACCTCTCTTGTTGCGACGTTTACGCATGCCAGCGCCCGCTGCCAATTTACCCTTCATAAGTGTAGTCACAAGTCGAGCTGCAAGTCGTTCGCCCAAAGAAGCGTCGGCAGACTTTACACGTCTCCAAGCTTTCTCTACCAACACCTTATCGGCTAGACGACGAGATTCTGTATCAGTACTCTCTGCGTAAGCCCGATCGTGATCGAGACACGCTGAATCTAACCCGTTCACCGGTAAGTCACCTCTCTGCAAGCGTTTATGTAGTTTCGTTCCGGGACCGCAGAAACGATAACCCGGTAAATGTGCCTCAAATGGTAATGAATTAATCAAGGAATTAAGAATTCCCGAACCTTTGCGTGCACGTGTAGAGCGCATGTCTCACTATGAAATAAAAAAGGCAAAACGTGCGCTTTATAAGTATACGATTCCTATGACGATTGGCTAAATCCAGTAAAGACATAGATTGCCCTTATCACGAACGAAATAAAAGACAAAACTTATGCTTTATAAGTATTAGTCGCGATATGGAGATAGTAAAGCAAAAGTGTACGCTACCCATACAGGTGTTAGATTTCGAGGATGACATTCGCAAAGGACGACACGGTACGTTGTTTCCGAGTAACGTTAGACCGCTCATACTTGGCAGTTCAAATGCTGGAAAAACGAACGTTTTACTCAACCTGCTTTTTCACGAGAATGGTCTGAGATTCGAAAACCTCTACATATACTCGAAATCGTTGCAACAACCTAAATATCGATATTTACTCAGGTTACTGAAAACTATACCCGATATAGGTGTATTTACGTTCGATGATGGTGATAAAGTAATTCAAACGTCGGATGCTAGAGAAAATTCGATATTCGTATTTGATGATGTGATAAATGAAAAACAGGGTAAGATAGCTTCATATTACAGTATGGGTAGACATCGTAATGTCGATGCTATATATTTAGCACAATCATATGCTAAAGTACCTAAACATTTAATTAGAGATAATGCAAATATGATTATATTCTTTAGACAGGATAATCTCAATTTAAAACATATATACGAAGATTATGTAAATACCGATATGTCCTATGATGAATTTAAGAATATGTGTAAACATATATGGGAGAGTGATGAACGATCCTTTGTTGTTATAGTACCAGAATATCCACTGAACGAGGGACGCTACCGTCACGGTTTTGATCGCTTTATCAGAATGAATAAATAGAATAATCCATCACTTAAGCAATGAGTATCGACAGGTTCGGATCCCGAAGAATCATACCCTCTAGGGGTGTGTTCAATCGATATATCATAACTAGAGATGGATCGGGAAACTATCGATTCAAGGGAAAGCGGTTGTGCAATATTCACGACCCTGAAGAAGGTGACGATGCATCGACTAAACGTTATGTGGATACGCATACGGCTGACGTCGAGAATCGAATGCAGATCTTCAGCGAGCAGACCTCGTATCAGCGTATGGGCGAGTTTGAAGCTATGCTTAGGGATCACATACAAAAATCGCTCGACATCCAATACAACAATTTAATGGAGTACTTAAGTAAATATGCATTTAAACGTGATTCCGAAAATAATGTCATTATAGATGGTATAAGAATGAAAACGCTGTTGGACCCCCTTCACGAACACGAAGTTCCTAATAAAAAATATGTAGATGATAGGATTCCAATTCACGACTCTAATGAAACTCTATCATTTCGAATGAAGAGATTGAAGGATTTAGCCGAACCGATAGATGATAGTGATGCAGTCACCATGAGTTATGTTAATCATTTCTTTATACAGAAACATAATGAATTGCAAACGGGTTTAACTGAGACTATAACAAACATTGTCGATACTATTACACGGAAACAGAATGAATTACAAAGTCAGTTAACTAGAACAATCACCTCCGCTAGCGAGACTATTACTACAGCTGTAGAAAAAGAAGTGAAAGAACTAACCGCACGACAAACGGAACTTGATAATAAACTAATCACTATAAATAATGATATTCATACTATGAAAACACGAATGAGAAATGTTGTAAACACTATGTTACAACAATTGAAAGCACAACTCATAATTTCATTGCAAACACGTCCGTTTCGAGGTCCCTCTTTAAGGTATACGTTAACATCGGGACTCGAATACTATAAAGTTCCTGGAAATGTACTCTCGTGTTCCATCGTATCATCGGTACATCCGCATTATGTAAATGATACATTGTTTGCAATAAACGGAAGATTAGTTGAAAGATATCCTGTAAGAGTTGAAACTGGCGATATTCTATCGTTTACAGCGCCAGTCGGACGTGCTAAAGATGGTCATATATTAAGTATAGAACTGATAGTTTCATATAAATTAGCAGTAGCTGATTAATTATACATTCATTTCGATATGGATGCTGAAGCTATAAGACTTAAGGAATCCATTGCCCGTCACAGTAGGGCAATAAGAGAAAAGTTACGTTCTCTCAAAGGAATGAAATTCGAAACGCAACGAGTCATGTCTGAAGTTCTTCAACCTGTAACCGAACCATTGAAAGTAATAGCGAAAGCACACCAAGACAACAACGACGACGACGAAACTACAGATGATGCTAACGGATCTGATCTCGTGTCAAAGTATCTACACAAGGTTCGAACTGCTAGTTCGAGTGACATGGACAATACTTACGGCATACGTTACGAGGATAATGAGTATAAATTGGGTAACAAGACAGTTGTGTTTAAATCTGATGGTGTTCAGATAGGAACAGAAACGTATGAACCCACAGCAGGCTTATATGAATTATTATTTAAACGTTTACCTCGCAAGACATCGTACACAGATGATGATTTAGACGTGTATTCGCAAATCTTACAAAATACTCAAGTTTACAGACACGGTTATTCAAGAGATGGACGTTTAAGAGCAAATCGAGGGTTCAAGTATCGTCATATCATTCGTGACCTTGTTAGTAATCGAACTGGATTTGGTTTACGTTGGAAAGAACATGTACCGCAGAGAAAATTAGATTACGTCTACTGGAACGATCCGAATGAAATAATAAACAGATTAAGATTATTAGTTGCGTCGAGGGATGCAGGTAATTTGAATCACTCACCCGAGATAGAAGAAATTATTACAGAACTTAAAACATCAAAAATTATAGCATGATAAAACGTCGCATTGCAACCGAGTTACATGCACCAGCTAGAAGACGATTTTTACGTCGTAAGATCATAAGCAAAGGAATGAACGATTTAGTACAAATAGATCTTATGGACATGTCTAATTATGCAAGAGACAATAGGAATTATAAGTATATTCTTCTTGCATGCAATTTTTATTCCAAGATGGCTTATGCACGACCATTACGTGATAAAAGTGGTATTAACGTTTCGACTGCTATGGAGGAGATATTGAATGAAATGGAATCGTTTCCGAAGAATGTTCAATCTGATAAAGGAAGGGAGTTTTACAATAAACATTTCCGCGAACTAATGAATCGTAATAATATTAATCATTACAGTACATTCACACACGTTAAGGCTGCTGCAGTGGAACGTTTAATAAGAACGATCAAACTGATTTTGCATAATTTATTGTTCAAGGCTCATATCAATGGATAAACATACTACCTAGAATTATTCATACCTACAATAATACTTACCATCGAACGATTCGTATGAAGCCTGTAGAAGTTCGTGATAATTCTCTCCTGCTCAGCGTCTACAAATATGATAGAAGTCTGCGTGAGAAGCGAAGATCTAGGCTTCATCGTGTTGGTGACTACGTGAGGATTTCTAAGCATAAAGGTGTTATGGAGAAAGGTTATCTACCAAATTGGAGTGTTGAAGTCTTTAGGATACGTACAGTGCAAAGGACACATCCATTGACCTATCTCATCGAGGATCTGGAGGGTAAACTGATTGAAGGAGCATTCTACGGTTATGAATTACAGAAAACTCAATATCCAGACACGTATTTAGTTGAAAGGATCATCAGACGTCGTGGTGATAGGATTCTGGTGAAATGGTTAGGATTTCCTACCCGTGAATGGATTAATGAGGTGGACATTGTATAAATAAAAAAAAACACACAACTCAATAAAGAAATATAATTTTAATGATATATTGTGTTTGATTTTTTTTTTGTTCACATTGATTCCTGACATCTTCTGTAACTGCTAATTCACATCTCCTTAACTTAAACATGATAATAACATTTTTATACTTTTTTAAAAATCTTCTTGTAACTGCTAATTCACATCTCCTTAACTTAAACATGATAATAACATTTTTATACTTAAAAAAAAATCATACATGATTATAGTTGAATTAACATTTAATTGTAGAGATTTTAACATAACGTACATGCTAGTTCACATTGAGTATATATAAATTCACCTACCCTTAACGTAAACATGATAATTACAATTTGAAGTAATTAGTAATATACGTTAAACAAACATCATACATGATTATAGCTGAAATAAGAGCCTTTGTACATGCTAGTTCACATTGATATATATAAATCTCCCCTCACCCCTTAACGGAGACATGATAATAACATTTTGATATAATTAGTAAATATATTTTAATAAAAAATCATACATGATTATAGTTGAATTAACATTTCATTGATTTCTGCTATCTAACATTTCAAAACGACATGAATAGGAAAAAATATTCCTTCACCCCTAACATAAACATAAAAAAAGCAACACGTTATCTTTCAAATGAAGTAAATATGTTATTATCATGTAATTAGTAACACACTTTACAAATATACTTGAAACTCAATTATTTCGTTTTTTGAAATACAGTAATATGTTATTATCATGTGCCTAGTAATGCCTTTTAACTCAGTTGTAACACACTTTACAATTATACTTGAAACTCAATTATTTTATTTTTTGAAATACAGTAATATGTTATTATCGTGGCCTAGTAATACCTTTTAACTCAGTTGAATCTATGCTTTATTGAGAAAAGAAAAAGAAATTTACACTTGACAATTTTCTATAGCATAATGTCCCCATGCTAATGTTGAAAATGAATTATTGGGAATGTATCGTTTTGTATCGATACCACTTAAAGCTATCTTATTAGATTCAATAGTATGAACATCATGTTTATAACTTCTGAAACATGTCTGCATGCTTCGATGTATAGTGTCAGGATGTGTAATACATGAGAGATATTGTTCAAAGGTTATGAATCTCATCGAATCTTTTGTTACACCTTTTGATTTTTTAATCACTTCAGTATCATATCGATAACTATATAATTTCGATTTCAGCCCTACATATTCAGTCATCACTCTACCGGCTAGCTCATCCTTGAATAATCCTGAAATTTTCTTATTTGCTAACGGAATACCATACACATTATCCATTGGATAATTCGATGTATCGAATAAATGTATATTGGTTTTAATAAATTCATATATATCGCAGCTAGATTCAAAGAGAAAAGCATCCGTGTCCGTATAGATTAAAGTTACATCTTTCAATTTTTTCTTCAGAATTTCATAATAAAAATCATACATTTTATGTTTGGATAGATCCAGGATTGCTTGTCCTATGTATATTGGCTTATTCATCAATATTTCATCTCTGACCAATTCTATACCTATTAAATTTTCATCAAAAATCACGTACCTTATACATGTCTGTCGAGCTAACAATTTACGCGCTCGTTTCCAGCTGGTAGCTAAATGAAATGAATTATAACGTTTTACATTCTCTATAAATTTTCCATAAACACAATTATTCATTAACTTCCATAGATTTTGACCAAATTTCGTCTTATCTTCAATACGTTTACGAACGTTGAGTTCAATGTAAGGATTTATCCAGTTAGATTGTTTGTAACCTATTACTCTATGTATACGCGATGGAATCAAACCAAGTTTAACACATTGTTGAAAATTGAGATAATGTAATACGTATTTATTTTTATCATTCAATGTTGTTAGCAATTTTGTATACTTATCACCTGGCGCGATTTCATTCAAAGGGCATAATGGCAAATCATTTTGTATATCATGAAGTTCCTGTGGATATTTAAAGTCTACTTCCAACACATATCCCACGTCAGAATCACTTGTAATAGACATAAAATCTATTGATTTAATTTCAGCATCAGTTAGCCACCTTATATCAGTGTATGGTAAGCTATTATTTTCCATTGTATAACTATATAGAGAATTGCAGTCAACGTACATTAAATAATTAGTTGGTTGAGTGTTATCATAGCTAGTCATGTATCTGTTATTCGCCTTTGCATACCGTTTGGACACAGTGCAAATTCCACCTCGTATTCCTTTTTCGAAGAAATCTAGCATAGTCTTATCTGTTAATAATGAAATCTGTACACCAGTCGTTCTTAACATTGCATCATAGGCTAACCCGGGAAGTGTGTAATACTGACACGGGTCGAGTCCGTACAAACCGATACTTAATTCACGGAAGCGTTCAAACACGTCCGTTAGTATTAATGTATCGCACTTAAGATATATATTTAAATATTCACCCAGATTTTTAACATTGAATTCATTCCATACCGTTCTAGCATGACTATAATCCTCATCGCTTACATGATCAAACTGATGTTTGGATGGTAGACTATTCTCGTATAATTTTTCTATAGAATCCACATACGTGTACGGGAAGACACCTTTACGTTTCATCAGTTGTCTATGCAAAGGATTCGTGTACATATTATTGGTATAATGAAAATCATCTGCTTCTAACATATCCGAAAGGTTACTAAGTTTTGAATCCAAAAAACGATAGCTATCCAGAAATCTTAGATATATACTCATTCCATTCGAATTTGTATATCTTTTGCTAAAGGATAAGTAATTTTCAGAAGTTTGTGCAATACAGTTGATAGGTTCCGTATCGTAACCTAGTTTCTTTACTATGAAATGAGCATCGTATTTTGACAAGCAATGAAAGAATATTGGTATGAATCCTGGCATTTTCCTATTTAAATTGCAGTGCTTATGAGCTGGGCCAACGTAACTTCCAGTCAAATGACAATGATCACGAACCTTTATACACGAGTTAAGAAATTCACGTTTGCATATGTGACATCGTGTTGCATTTTGATATTCTAGCTCATCCACATCTCTCATACTTATTTCAATTTTATTAGCATATATATTAATGACCTGATTTGCCATTAACGTTAATTCTTTAAGAAAATTTTCAATTGCATATGGACCTTCAAATGATTTGAAACGTGTTAAATTTTTATCATAACTACAGACCAAATGTAATGCAATTGCATACGCTTCATGTTTATGAATGCTACGTGTCCAGCTTTTACTCGATACATCTTGACACGAATCTACCTTACGTAAGATACATTCTATGTCTGCATAAACCACGAATGGAACTTTTAGACATTTCGAATATGCGTTAAATTCAACGAGATCAGTTTTACCAGCCTCGGGCATTCTGATAATTTGATTCATCATACACCTCTTTTTATGGCTATTTAAACGTGATTCTGATGTGAAATACAAGTTACAATTGTTACATAACCATTTTCGCCCATTATGTTTAGTTAGCTGCTTTCCTAGCAAACGTGACAAGTCTGTTATCAGACAATAATGTCTTTTATACATTAAAAGATTAACATGATGTGATTTTATCTCTCTTGGTTGATATAAGAGAATATTCGATTTATTTTCAACACCGTATATCGTTATTGAAATATTTGAATTTTGATTCTCGAATTTTTCTACATCTTTCAATGATACGGGGAATGTTATATTCTCAAAGTTAAATTCGTTACGAAAATCATATCTTTTATAGGAGGTGGGTCGATTCTTGTTACGTTCTACTGGGTATTTGGATGCTAACAGACAGTATGCAAAGCAATATTTATCAGTATTACGAATGTTAATAACAGCTCTCTTCGATTTTATAAAGTCGGGTAATTCAGTATACATCCCTGCATTCAATGAATCGTATTTTGTCACATATATTGTTAATTTCTCAATACTGTATAAAGCTTTTGAACTGGTACGCGATTCAAAATTATCCATATGATCTAGTATAGGTTGTACAATCTTCTCTTCATACCATATAGATTTATCTGTAGATTGCAATATCACCTCAAGTTTACTGTTAAAGTTAAATGTATGAATATTATCGCTCTCTTGTGATATTATGACATATTGACAGGATAAACAGGATCCTATCTTAAGACCTGATTTATACATGTTTAAGCCCTTATCAATTTCATTCAAAATTAAAGGTTTGCATTCTGCTAAGAATATAACGGGGTCAAGTATATTAACACAGTTGTGAATTTCGTAGGTGGTTAATCGTTTTTTGAAAGCAGACTCACTGTGAATACATCGTAATCGTTCAGCCTGGGTCACGTTCGAACAGGTTTCATCTTGCTGAATCGAGGGTTGTCCAGTGGCAGTATCGGAGCATCTTGTCGTCGTTTCTGAAAAAAGCAATTACAACATTCGATTAACTTTACATACGGGAACATTGATTTACATGTATGTAAGGTGGTAACAGAAATAACATACATGTTAATAACTTTTACATGTATGAATCTCAATTTTACGTAAACTCTATACTTTACGTAGAACGTAACATGCATGTAACTTTTACATATGAAAATAGTTACATAATGATTATGTATTTTACAATTATTGCTATCATCACGTAACTACAATATTCAGATAGTATGTAACTGTTTTACGTAATGCTCTCTCCCTTACATAAATGATAAAAACACACAACGTAAACCATATAGATGTAAAATGCCGTAACTGAACTACGATATTCACATGTACGTTTTACACATATAAATTAACGTTCTTTTTTCACCTACAACGTTACTTTTACGTGTAACAAACAAACGTAACTAACGTGCATGTGAAATAACGTAACTGAACTACGATATTCACATGTACGTAATTATTACACATGAAAATTAACCCTACAACGTTCACTCTCAATTACTAATACTACATGACGTGCGATAATTAACACTTTAAGTTCTAATACAACATGTACGTACATGCAAGTAACTACATTCAATTACTAATACTACATGACGTGCGATAATTAACACTTTAAGTTCTAATACAACATGTACGATTTCACATTTACATGCAAGTAACTACATTATCACTTTTTTTTATGAAATTTTATTCAATAATTGTACTCACCTTTTGACGACATTACGGGCTGCTTAAAAAAGACAATTTATGTCGTTTGAAACCACTTTCTAGTGTTTCCTCGCCATGGTATTGGAGTATGCTGTCACCACGATTTAGTAGATCTTTCTGCGCTGCGGTCATATGTTTGAATCTCTCCGGGAGGAAGACTTGGAAATCTGATGTTTCGACGACGACCCGTTCACCATATCTGGTCTTCACGGTTTTGACGGATCGAATGATGTGTTGAACGGACTGATCTAATTCACGTAGTTTCTTTGTGGGAAGATGTGTTCCACCTTCAGCTAGTTGATTTAGCTGTAGCATCTCATGATCTGAAAAATACATATAAGCACACACGAATCAGTATTACTTCAACATTCTTCGTAAACAGAGATAAAAAATGACTTACAATATACAACTTTTCTATCTTACCTGTAGGATCCATATTTCCAGAGAATCGACTGCCTCCTCACTCATCCGTGCCGCGGTATTTATTAACAGATGCTCCGCCCCCCCTCCGTCCGGGAGAGGTGTTACTGTCTACATATTACGCTATGTGTTTAAAGTAGTTGTGACTACGTTATAAGTTCGAAGGTAATACTAGTAACTTTATTATCATAGTTTAAACTTTATATAGATTCATCATTTTTTACACCCCCTCCAACCGTATCTCTCCTTCCCAAACACCATGTTGCGTGCGCACACTAACTGTGATTCGTTCCCTACATCTTGGAGGGGGGATATAATTACACATTTCTTTACACACACATACTTGTACAAAATATATTTTTCTGAACATTTGATTTTTTTACATTTGGTATACTAACACATTCATAGTATTGTTTCATCATTCATACAAATATATAGATTCATTCGTTTAATTTTAAAATATATTCTTTTTTTTTTCCTAACGTTATTTGACAAAGTTAGACTTCGCTACAGCAATAAGAATGTTTTGACCACCCCTGTCACCAGTCTGGAGAGATTAACTCTTTTTTTCTCTGACCCACATACCAAAAGGGATGACGTTCAGTGGAGTATTCGTAATACTGAGGGGAGATTTTCTAGACAATTTTTTATATGGAGGGTGATATCTTACCATGGATAGTTAGGATATATACACTATAGATCCCTAGTTGCGTATATATATTATCATATTGATTGATCAGTTTTGTATTACTCATATATACTTAAAGATGAGATACTTTTCTCTCGTTATCTTAATCATTTTTAAATAGATGGTTAGTGCTTTTATTTTATTTTCGATGTTATGTTCCACTTTTATCATGCTTAGAGGGAATATTCTTTTTAAGTTATCGTGCTTAGAGGGTGCGTTCCTTTATCATGAAACCCCTTTCAAACAGCTTTACATTTGCATTCTTATACTTTTCTCTCAATATTTTTTATCATTCTTAAAGAGATGGGTAGTGCTTTTATTTTTATTTGCATTTGCTATGTACCACTTTTATCATGCTTAGAGGGGACATTTCTTTGTCATGCGACCCTCTCACATAGATTTACATTTCCATTCTTATACTTCATCAATGTGGAATAGATTTATATTTTCTCGTACCTCGATGTGGGAATGGAATTTAACCTTTTCTTAACCTTTACATCGCTCTTGGATACAATAGCTCAAGGAGAGATTCTGCATAGGGAACACCCCTTACCAGAATGTCTTATTACATTTATTTTCATAAATCTCTCCCAGTGAACATACCTAATCATTCTCTCGATATTCTTTTATCTAAAGAATAACGATACTACATCATATATCATACACTAAACGTAATAGATATCAAACCCTACACTCGATATTCATACATGAGAGTTCAAGCACAGACATCGAAGCACTGAACGTAATAGATATCAAACCCTAGACTCGATATTCATACATGAGAGTTCAAGCACAGTCATCGAAGAATTACTATCAATACATTTAATTCAAACATCCCCGGAACCCCCGTTACCCACCCCTCCCCATCACAATATCGAACCCTAGACTTCGATATTCATACATGAGAGTTCAAGCACACACACACATCGAAAAGAATTCACATTTAATTCAAACATCCCCGGAACCCCCCCCCCCCGTTACCCATCCCACCCATCACACATTACACATCACACACACACACACACACACACACACAATCATCATCATCATCATCCCAACCCTCAAAAACATCTCACTGCACAGGGGAGAACGGCACTACGCCAACACTCCCCTTCTTTTACAACTCGATTTTCATATAGGAGAGTTCTAAATCAATGAGCATTCTACATCACTCATATATTAACACAGAGGAGAGTTCAACATCTTATCTACACTGTGCTGATTCTCTCAATTCTATACTACTTCCCACTGTTCTTTTTTTTTCTTTTTCTTTTCTTTTTTTAATATTTTTTGTTATTATTATTTTTTTATTTTTTTATGTTTATTTACATGTTAATGGTTGTTGCTCGGGTATATAGTTTATGCGGCTTTATCTCAGCCTGTCGGTGTTCCGCTAAGAGCACCCCCGTTAGTCGAGGTGCTGTTGCTATGCTAGCTGCCCATAGCAGCTGCGGGTAGAAGAATGCAGGCCAGAATCCGGCCATGACCCGAAGGCCCTGACTGTGGCGCGTGGAAAGTAGGGGGTTTTGGCGGCTACTTGAGCCGGGGGGTTTGTTTGGGAGTCGTGGTGCTTTTGGTTGTCAAGTCTGGGGGGGGGGGTGTTTGAGGTTGCGGTTGGAGTACTGTCAGTCATTTCAGCGGGGTTTTATCCAAGAAGCTGGAGTCGATGGTCGATGTGTATTTGTTTGAGGGACTGTCTGTGCGAAACACTGGAGTATGCTGCTCACCCATGTTGCGGAGCTGTTGGTTGAGGTCTAGGAGCCGGTCGATTTTGGCGCCTGTGTGCGAGTGACTCTCCTCTAAGCCTGAGAGCTTGCGCTTCACAGAGGATCAGTGGTCACTGCTGTTGGGTTGATGAAGCTGTTGTTGGAGAAGGAGTAGTTGAGTCTGGATGTCAGTTGTGGTGTCGGCAAATTGCTGGGTAATTGCTGTTAATTTCAAGAGTTGTTCGGTCTGTTCTGCGTGGCGTCCTGCGATGCTTGTGGTGATTGTTTGTTCTAGTTGGCCTAGGCGTGGAGCAATGTTGAGTTCCTCGGAGTGGAGGTGATGGATGTCCTCTCTGGAGGACTGTAAGTCGGCGATGGCGTTATCAAGCAAGACGGTCTCCAAAGGTCTGTAGTTCCCTCCGAAGATCCTGCATGGCTTCTCTCAGACATTCGTCGGGAAAGAAGGTAGCTGCTGCTGCTACTGTGGATGGTAAGCTTGGAGCATCTTCCTCCCTGGTCGCTGTAGTGCTGCGTTGTGCTTGAAGCCTCATTCTGGGATAGCGAGGGCACTGCGCCTGACCTGAAAAATGGCCTAGACCATCGCAGGTGGCGCAGTATCTGCGTCGGTGCCGTAGATTATGCTTCGTGCATTCGGCGGTGAGGCACTGTGTCCCACAGTAGTGGCATCTAGGTGGAGCGGTGCAGGTGGTGGCGCAGTGGCCATAGCTGCAGCATCGCCGACAGGGAACGTGTCGCTCTAACTTGTTTGCCTCGACTCTGAGACGGCGCCCTAATAAGGGCAGTCCCAACCTCAAGGCAGCATCTATCTCCGCGCTGTCGGTTAGATGCAGGCGCACGAGTGTGGTGGTGCCCCCTCTCGAAGTTATGCGGTTGGCTCTCCAGGCAGAGGGCCATCTGTTTTGCGGCGGAGAGAACAAACCTGCACGGGAGATCACGGAGGACCCCGCTGATGACCACGGTGTAGGCTCCTGGAGAAGTGGCTGGCGCTGGTGAGGAGTGCCGAGAACTTGTTGGTGTTTGTTGTGCTGCAGCAGCGTAGGACGGCCGCTGATGAGTTGTTTTTGGCGGCTGCGGTGGTTGTACTTCTGCAGGTGGAGTAGCTGTGAACTGCCGTTGAGGTGCTGCTTCCCCCGCCGGTTGCCTGCGCACCTGGCAAGCGTCCTGCGTGGTAGGGGAAGCGGGCCGAGCAGCCCAAAACTTCCCCGGCAGCTCCGCGGGAACATCCTTCTCGTCCGCCGATACCGGCAGCGAGGCGGGAGACGGCGCCCGAGAGAGGGCTGGCAAGGATTGCGGTGAAGGTGGCTTCACTGCCTGGCTCTGCTTCCGTGTTGCGGCGTTCTTTTTCTTCTTCTTGTTGCGGCGGTTTCTCGATGTGTCCTGTTCGGCGTTCCCGTCTCACCTCCCGCTGTTCCAACGGTTACCATGAACTTATCTTTGGTAACAGAAACCTCTCAGATAATGCACTGATTATTCTGTAAGAGTGACAGGGAAACTGCCGCGCTTCCTGGCCCTGGCTTCCTGGCTTCCTCCGTCCTTTTCCACAGTTTTGGTCCACCTTTTAACTAGGGCATGTATTCCAGTGTGGTAAAACACACGGTCTTGCTATTCCTAAGCCACTGACGCACGGACGTTTTCACAGCCTCATCTTCAAAATGAATCCCACAATGAGCTTCCTTTAGTGGCCCGAACAGATGGAAGTCTGGTGGTGCCAGGTCAGGGCTGTAAGACTTGCCATCCCAAATTCTCAATTTCAACATTGGGATGTGGTGTTGCATTGTCATGCAAAAAAAGAACATCCACCAGAGTTTTTGTTGGCCGAACTCGGCAAAGACGTGCTTTCAGCTTTTTGAGAGTTCTGACGTATTGGACAGAATTAATTGTGCATCGCTGCTCCAAGACATCAATCATAAGCACACCCTCTGCATCCCAAAACACTGTCGCCATAACTTTCCCTGCCGATCGCTGAGTTTTGAATACTTTTTTCTTAGGTAACGTTGTGTGATGCCATTCCATTGACTGCCTCTTTGATTCAAGTTCAAAAAAATAAACCCACATTTCGTCTCCAGTAACAATTTTTTTTCTTCCAGAAACTCCTCTTCCTCCAAACTGAAGGGCTGCAAGTGTTCGGAGGCTATTGTTTTCCTTGTTCCTTTGTTTTGGGCGGTTAACATTCTTGGTACTCAACGTGAACAAACTTTTGAGTAACCCAGTTGTTCAATAATCGTCATGACACTGCCTCTACTGAGAAGGACAACGCCACACAATTCGAATGTTGTTACCCGGCGATCACCGCGAATGATGTCATCGATTCGCTGCATGCTGCATGGAGTCACTACAGTCACCGGCCTGACGCTTTGCTTTTCATCTGCCAGTGGTGTTTGCCCCTCAGCTTCGTAACAGTGACGAACCCATCGTCTAACAGTGCTGACACTCACAGCTGCATCACCATACACATTTTTTAACCTTTCGTGATGCGAATTGGCGTTTCACAAACGGCAGTCAAAAATTCAATCACAGAACGCTGTCTAAAACGAATGTTAATGTCAGGCATTATGGAAGAGTATGCAGTGCTGTCACCTGTTGACTTAGGAAGTTACTACTGCAGGGGATTGGAGAAGAAGGTTTGAGGAATTGCGCCAAATTCAAATCGTTCACATAACTTACTTATTTAAGGAAACAAATATAGGAGGCATTACTTTTTTGATCCACACTACTATATGTTCACTCCACGTGGAGTAATCAGTGCTTTATCTGAGAGGTATCTATTACCAAAGATAAATCCATGGTAACCATTCGAACATCGGGACTATACTAGACTAACGACAATCAGGAGCAGAGGGGGCAAGTGGTCCTTATCTTAATTTTGAATTAACAACACGCTGGTCTTCAGAATTATTAGATAACACTGTCGTGTTGAATCAGAACTACTCAGTAGTCCAATCTTTGTTTACTCCTCACATATAATTGAATACACATGTTTTAATAATAATCTATGTTTATATATTCAATTATAATTAATTATGTAATGCCACTTGCATTATCTCAAGCCTTCAACCATTTTCAAAATTAAAACTAAATTTAAAAAACTTAAATGTTAATTATAATTCTTAATGCGCACAGCATTCCGTTCTTTATTAAAACACAAACCCAAATCACTACCTGTGCTGTCATCTGTTGGCATTCTTCTAATACTTCAGTACGATATATACATTTCAGATGGACTACCTGCAGAAGTAAATGCATATCTTCCAAATTTTCATAGAATACAAGTTGGTGTTCTATAATGACACGTGATACTTCAATGTCTCTAGTGTATTCTAAGGCTTTCCAGCTAACCATTAGGTTGGCCATGACAGTGCGGATAATTAAGCAGTAAGACTGAGGTGCAAAATAGAAAACGGATGAAAAACAAATACCTATATACAGTGGTAATTCGTGGCGAAAATAACAGCGTGCCGCGGGAAAACGTACACGTAACTCACCTAGTTTATAAAAATGAAGTCCATGCCCCAATGTTTCTTCATGATATAAAGAGATTTTATACAACCTTTCGCTTCTTGCTCAATTTTCAAATCGGATATCGATTGCCCTAGCATTTTCCTACTAACCCTTTCTTCTCAACGTTAAGTCATACCGGACGATGAATATAATGATGATCAAAAGAGTACAGAGCACATAGAGCTTAGAGTTACCAAACATTTATTTTAAAGGATAAGAGAAAACCTTCAACGTTAAGTCATATCGGACGATGAGTGAAATGATGTTCAAATGAGTACAGGGTACATAGAGCTTAGAGTTACCAGACATTCATCTTTCAGGATAAGAGAAAACCTCCAACGTTAAGTCATATCGGACGATGAGTGAAATGATGTTCAAATGAGTACAGGGTACATAGAGCTTAGAGTTACCAAACCTTTATTTTTCAGGATAAGAGGAAACCTCCAACGTTAAGTCATATCGGACGATGATTGACATGATGTTCAAATGAGTACAGGGTACATAGAGCTTAGAGTTACCAGACATTCATCTTTCAGAATAAGAGAAAACCTCCAAAGTTAAGTCACATCGGACAATGAATGAAATGATGTTCAAATGAGTACAGGGTACATAGAGCTTAGAGTTACCAGACATTCATCTTTCAGGATAAGAGAAAACCTCCAATGTTAAATCACATCGGACACTGAATGAAATGATGTTCAAATGAGTACAGGGTACATAGAGCTTAGAGTTACCAGATATTCATCTTTCAGGATAAGAGAAAACCTCCAACGTTAAGTCATATCGGACAATGAATGAAATGATGTTCAAATGAGTACAGGGTACATAGAGGTTAGAGTTACGAGACATTCATCTTTCAGGATAAGAGAAAACCTCCAACGTTAAGTCATATCGGACGATGATTGACATGATGTTCAAATGAGTACAGGGTACATAGAGCTTAGAGTTACCAGACATTCATCTTTCAGGATAAGAGAGAACCTCCAACGTTAAGTCATATCGGACGATGAATGAAATGATGTTCAAATGAGTACAGGGTACATAGAGCTTAGAGTTACCTATTTGCCTGTTTAGAACTTGCTAGAAATGAATATGGAGTGCAGATGTTACATTTTGCAAAGAAAGGTTATGATGAACTCCCTGTTAACCAAGAGTATTAGATAATCCTAATTAACAAAAATACTTCAAGATAGCTTTACATTCTTACATACACATTCCCCTTGTAATATGGTGGAATCCTTTAAAATGTTGTTCAACATTTGTGATTGTGATTTTTTGACCTATTATAAATGTGTTGAGATTTATGCTTGAAACGATGGTGACTCACAAATTTTCAAACAGTTTCAGAACATATACAGAAGTTAATCAGTTATTGCACTAAGACATCAAATACAGGTGGCAAGTACCAAAGGATTGTAAATAAAATAGGTAATTGTGAGGTTATGTTTAGTTAATCTTAATATACAGGTAGCAGTTTGATTGTGGTGGTTGTTATATTACTACGTATGATACCAATGCCATAACTGTATGACATGTTCAATGTTCCTAAGCTTTACTCGTGGTGAAACTTAACGAATAAATATACATCTTATCCTGCTATCTAGATTACGTTATGAAGATACTACCTTCAAGAAAGAGAACATATTCTGAAGTAACTTAGTAAAAATTAAATCTGAAATGTTACTGGTGAAAGTCAACTTACGTCTTTTATTTCTCTTGTTTCAATGTTTTCTGGCTTTACCAGTTCAGCTGGATGCCGCAAAATTGGATTCCCAACTTGACATATATGTACAAAAGGTGGTTTATCCGGAGGAGGGTACCAAAATTCTCTGTATAACCTCTTAAGTTTACGCAGAGTCATTAAGTTTCGGTACCAAGAAGCATTAACAGAACACGAAAATCGTAAAAGATTTCCAGAGTGCCGAATTAGAGTTGTCATTGTATTGATAATTAATATGAAAGCACAAGTTCCTATTCGGATTTCGTTATGTTAGTGAGGTTATGTTAGCAGTATAAGCTAATCGCAGAGCAGCTAATTCCAACATGTGGTAACCACAGAATGCCAACCACAACACAAAAAGCTACATAGTAAGATTGTGTGGGTAGTCAGGTTTGCCAAAACAAATTATTAGAATGGTACTACACGATTTTCTAAGAAGTCATCTCCCAAGCCAAATCGAGTTTTTGTTTACTCGAAAATTGACCTCTCAGAGGTTATAAATGGCTGATTCCTTTGGTTGCATTACCGCATATGTGTGTACTAGCCTAACGCCAATGAGGACCACAGCAAGCAAGTGGCGCTTATCTTAATTTGGAGTTAACGATACGATCGTCTTCTGAATTATTTGATAATACTGTCGTGTTGAATCAGACTTTCTCAGCAGTCTAATTAAGCTTCTAAAATTCTGCTTAAACGGTGCTACTTTGACTAATTTTGTTTGATAATATTATTGCGTTGAATCGGACTTACTCAGCAGCCCAATTCCGCTTCAAAAATTCCTTCTTGGTCGTTCTTCTTAGGCATGAAGATATGGATCTCCACTGCTGAACATATAATTGAATACGAAGGTTTCAATAACAATCCTCATGTGTATATTGAACTATAATTGCTTATATAATGTCAATTTCATTAATGCAAGCCTGCCACTGTTTTCAAAATTAAAACTAAATACAAAAACCTAAAAATTAATTATATTTCTTATCTTACGCAGTATTCGGCCCTTTATTAAAAAAACAATCCCAAACAAATACCTGTGCTGTCATCTGTTGGCATTCTCCAAATACTTCAGTACGATGAATACAGATCAGATGGAGCAGTTATACGAATTTTCATTGCACACAAGTTGGTGTTCTCTGATAAGCGATACTATAAGCGTATTCTAAGGATTTGCAACTAACCTTAAGTTGACCATATCGGCATGAATAATTAAGCAGTAAGACTGAGATTCAGAAAGAAAGAATGGATCAAAAACAAATGTAAAAGCAGGTTTCAACGAACTTAATAGTGAAAGAAAATTGTGAACATATTGGGCAAGAAATGCAAATGAGTCAAGGGGTTGGCAAAATGCATCACCGCAGTTTCTTCCTCAATATATATTTTTATATAACAGAGAAGTGCGCACAAATTCTGCAAAAAAGAAACAAATTCAGTGATGGGATCACTAGACACAAATGGCAGTATGTTATGCAGAATTACATTCAAGATGTTCCACGGCTTTTGCACGTACTAACGTCATACTATTTGCAGAGTTGGCAACACAGTTGTTTTGGAAATCATAAAATCACTTGTTTTTCTTAGTTTATGTTGGTACCCATGTACCACTCGTGAGTTCACAAAATGTCTGTCTTGAGTGATGTCTTGCCTGTTTCTATTATTTCTGTTTTATACAAAATTGAACCTTATTTCTTCCTACTTTCTTATCCATTCTTGGAGAAGCCTTTTCCCTGTTCCTAGATGGCAGGATGAACTCCAGAAGTAAGTCTTCTATAAAACAGCTCTTTTGCAAGCTCACAGTCTAATCAGATATTGTATGACTTGGAGCACTTAGGGCAGCCTTCAAAATGCCTGATTTGACAGTTTTCAACTTTCTTCATGTGATATCTATTATATATTTAGCGTTAAGGACTGTTTTTGCGTCAAACATGGCCACTGCTCTTTGAAGTGACAATATAGTTATTGATCTGATGACAAAAAGGGTTTTTGTGGAAGTTGCTGCTCTAGATTTAGTGTGTAACCTGAACGACCTGGCTGAGACTGTTGTGTGGACTGTAATTAGAGGTTCCGGCCCTAGGTATAGGCAATCCGTCTGCCACTACCTATCGACCTCCATTGAGGAAGGTAATCTTGACGGTTTGTCTTTGCCCACATTTCCAGTTGTTTATTGTTTCTGTAGCTCACGTGTGAAGTAAGATCTCATGACGATAAGTCAGCATGTAGATGTTCACATCTTCACGGCGGCAGTACCAACATAACAGCTGCGTTGCATCGTTGTTCACTTTTTATTTACTTTGGTATGATACATATAAAGTTAATGGATACTAGTAAAATAATTTTATGTTGTAAATAAGGATTACGCGGTTCCTTTGTGATAACATTTAAAGAAGTGCAAGAAAGTAAATTATAAGGAAAGTTCTATCTAGGTGAGGTAACTCGAGGTCATGGACGCAAATTAGAAAACAAGAGAAAATCAACCAAACTAACAAGTAAAGGTATATTTTACATGAATGCACTGCACGTGTTGCAGAATAAAGAAATTACTAACATTCATCTATTATTAAAATAAGACATGCAGCTTTACTGGCAGCGAACATATTCAAGGTTCTCTCGTGAAACACGAGATCAGAAATCGTCTTTTCACCCGGCTTAATTTCCGAGAAAATGTTGAATAGATGATTAAAATTTTCACCATGGAGTAGAGTAAAAGTAACGGACTATTACGAGACTATGACACAAACATATTTTGCATATTTGGTATACTCCCACTGTTCTTTTTCTTTGTTTTTCTTTTCTTTTTTAAATATTTTTTATTATTTTTTTATCTCTTTATGTTTATTTACATGTTAATAGTTGTTGCTCGGGTATATAGTTTATGCGGCTTTATCTCAGCCTGTCGGTGTTCCCCTAAGAGCACCCCCGTTAGTCGAGGTGCTGTTGCTATGCTAGCTGCCCATAGCAGCTGCGGGTAGAAGAATGCAGGCCAGATGCCGGCCATGACCCGAAGGCCCTGACCGTGGCGCCGTGGAAAGTAGGGGGCTTTGGCGGCTACTTGAGCCGGGGGGTTTGTTTGGGAGTCGTGGTGCTTTTGGTTGTCAAGTCTGGGGGGGGGGTGGTTGAGGTTGCGGTTGGAGTACTGTCAGTCATTTCAGCGGGGTTTTATCCAAGAAGCTGGAGTCGATGGTCGATGTGTATTTGTTTGAGGGACTGTCTGTGCGAAACACTGGAGTATGCTGCTCACCCATGCTGCGGAGCTGTTGGTTGAGGTCTAGGAGCCGGTCGAGTTTGGCGCCTGTGTGCGAGTGACTCTCCTCTAAGCCTGAGAGCTTGCGCTTCACAGAGGATCAGTGGTCACTGCTGTTGAGTTGATGAAGCTGTTGTTGGAGGAGTAGTTGAGTCTGGATGTCAGTTGTGGTGTCGGCAAATTGCTGGGTAATTGCTGTTAATTTCAAGAGTTGTTCGGTCTGTTCTGCGTGGCGTCCTGCGATGCTTGTGGTGATTGTTTGTTCTAGTTGGCCTAGGCGTGGAGCAATGTTGAGTTCCTCGGAGTGGAGGTGATGGATGTCCTCTCTGGAGGACTGTAAGTCGGCGATGGCGTTATCAAGCAAGACGGTCTCCAAAGGTCTGTAGTTCCCTCCGAAGATCCTACATGGCTTCCCTCAGACATTCGTCGGGAAAGAAGGTAGCTGCTGCTGCTACGGTGGATGGTAAGCTTGAAGCCTCTTCCTCCCAGGTCGCTGCAGTGCTGCGTTGTGCTTGAAGCCTCATTCTGGGATAGCGAGGGCACTGCGCCTGACCTGAAAAATGGCCTAGACCATCGCAGGAGGCGCAGTATCTGCGTCGGTGCCGTAGATTATGCTTCGTGCATTCGGCGGTGAGGCACTGTGTCCCACAGTAGTGGCATCTAGGTGGAGCGGTGCAGGTGGTGGCGCAGTGGCCATAGCTGCAGCATCGCCGACAGGGAACGTGTCGCTCTAACTTGCTTGCCTCGACTCTGAGACGGCGCCCTAATAAGGGCAGTCCCGTCCTCAAGGCAGCATCTATCTCCGCGCTGTCGGTTAGATGCAGGCGCACGAGTGTGGTGGTGCCCCCTCTCGAAGTTATGCGGTTGGCTCTCCAGGCAGAGGGCCATCTCTGTTTTGCGGCGGAGAGAACAAACCTGCACGGGAGATCACGGGGGACCCCGCTGATGACCACGGTGTAGGCTCCTGGAGAAGTGGCTGGCGCTGGTGAGGAGTGCCGAGAAATTGTTGGTGTCTGTTGTGCTGCAGCAGTGTAGGAAAGCCGCTGATGAGTTGAGTTTGGCGGCTGCGGTGGTTGTACTTCTGCAGGTGGAGTAGCTGTGAACTGCCGTTGAGGTGCTGCTTCCCCCGCCGGTTGCCTGCGCACCTGGCAAGCGTCCTGCGTGGTAGGGGAAGCGGGCCGAGCAGCCCAAAACTTCCCCGGCAGCTCCGCGTGAGCATCCTTCTCGTCTGCCGATACCGGCAGCGAGGCGGGAGACGGCGCCCGAGAGAGGGCTGGCAAGGATTGCGGTGAAGGTGGCTTCACTGCCTGGCTCTGCTTCCGTGTTGCGGCGTTCTTTTTCTTCTTCTTGTTGCGGCGGTTTCTCGATGTGTCCTGTTCGGCGTTCCCGTCTCACCTCCCGCTGTTCCAACGGTTACCATGAACTTATCTTTGGTAACAGAAACCTCTCAGATAATGCACTGATTATTCTGTAAGAGTGACAGGGAAACTGCCGCGCTTCCTGGCCCTGGCTTCCTGGCTTCCTCCGTCCTTTTCCACAGTTTAGGTCCACCTTTTAACTAGGGAATGTATTCCAGTGTGGTAAAACACACGGTCTTGCTATTCCTAAGCCACTGACGCACGGACGTTTTCACAGCCTCATCTTCAAAAAGAATCCCACAATGAGCTTCCTTTAGTGGCCCGAACAGATGGAAGGCTGGTGGTGCCAGGTCAGGGCTGTAAGACTTGCCATCCCAAATTCTCAATTTCAACATTAGGGTGTGGTGTTGCATTGTCATGCAAAAAAAGAACATCCACCAGAGTTTTTGTTGGCCGAACTCGGCAAAGACGTACTTTCAGCTTTTTGAGAGTTCTGACGTATTGGACAGAATTAATTGTGCGTCGCTGCTCCAAGACATCAATCATAAGCACACCCTCTGCATCCCAAAACACTGTCGCCATAACTTTCCCTGCCGATCGCTGAGTTTTGAATACTTTTTTCTTAGGTAACGTTGTGTGATGCCATTCCATTGACTGCCTCTTTGATTCAGGTTCAAAAAAATAAACCCACATTTCGTCTCCAGTAACAATTTTTTTTCTTCCAGAAACTCCTCTTCCTCCAAACTGAAGCGCTGCAAGTGTTCGGAGGCTATTGTTTTCCTTGTTTCTTTGTTTTGGGCGGTTAACATTCTTGGTACTCAACGTGAACAAACTTTTGAGTAACCCAGTTGTTCAATAATCGTCATCACACTGCCTCTACTGAGGAGGACAACGCCACACAATTCGAATGTTGTTACCCGGCGATCACCGCGAATGATGTCATCGATTCGCTGCATGCTGCATGGAGTCATTACAGTCACCGGCCTGACGCTTTGCTTTTCATCTGCCAGTGGTGTTTGCCCCTCAGCTTCGTAACAGTGACGAACCCATCGTCTAACAGTGCTGAAACTCACAGCTGCATCACCATACACATTTTTTAGCCTTTCGTGAATGCGAATTGGCGTTTCACAAACGGCAGTCAAAAATTCAATCACAGAACGCTGTCTAAAACGAATGTCAATGTCAGGCATTATGGAAGAGAATGCAGTGCTGTCACCTGTTGACGTAGGAAGTTACTACTGCAGGGGATTGGAGAAGAAGGTTTGAGAATTGCGCCAAATTCAAAGCGTTCACATAACTTACTTATTTAAGGAAACAAATATAGAAGGCATTACTTTTTTGACCCACCCTACTATATGTTCACTCCACGTGGAGTAATCAGTGCTTTATCTGAGAGGTATCTATTACCAAAGATAAATCCATGGTAACCATTCGAACAGCGGGACTATACTAGATTAAGACAATCAGGAGTAGAGGGGGCAAGTGGTCCTTATCTTAATTTTGAATTAACAACACGCTGGTCTTCAGAATTATTAGATAATACTGTCGTGTTGAATCAGAACTACCCAGTAGTCCAATCTTTGTATACTCCTCACATATAATTGAATACACATGTTTTAATAATAATCTATGTTTATATATTCAATTATAATTAATTATGTAATGCCACTTGCATTATCTCAAGCTTTCGACCATTTTCAAAATTAAAACTAAATTTAAAAAACTTAAATGTTAATTATAATTCTTAATGCGCACAGCATTCCGTTCTTTATTAAAAAACAAACCCAAATCACTACCTGTGCTGTCATCTGTTGGCATTCTTCTAATACTTCAGTACGATATATACATTTCAGATGGACTACCTGCAGAAGTAAATGCATATCTTCCAAATTTTCATAGCATACAAGTTGGTGTTCTATAATGACACGTGATACTACAATGTCTCTAGTGTATTCCAAGCCTTTCCAGCTAAACATTAGGTTGGCCATGTCAGTGCGGATAATTAAGCAGTAAGACTGAGGTGCAAAATAGAAAACGGATGAAAAACAAATACCTATATACAGTGGAAATTCGTGGCAAAAATAACAGCGTGCCGCGGGAAAACGTCCACGTAACTTACCTAGTTTATAAAAATGAAGTCCATGCCCCAATGTTTCTTCATGATATAAAGAGATTTTATACAACCTTTCGCTTCTTGCTCAATTTTCAAATCGGATATCGATTGCCCTAACATTTTCCTACTAACCCTTTCTTCTCAACGTTAAGTCATAAAGGACGATGAATATAATGATGATCAAAAGAGTACAGAGCACATAGAGCTTAGAGTTACCAAACATTTATTTTTCAGGATAAGGGAAAACCTCCAACGTGAAGTCATATCGGACGATGAGTGAAATGATGTTCAAATGAGTACGGGGTACATAGAGCTTAGAGTTACCAGACATTCATCTTTCAGGATAAGAGAAAACCTCCAACGTTAAGCCATATCGGACGATGATTCAAATGATGTTCAAATGAGTACAGGGTACATAGAGCTTAGGGTTACCAAACATTTATTTTTCAGGATAAGAGGAAACCTCCAACGTTAAGTCATATCGGACGATGATTGACATGGCGTTCAAATGAGTACAGGGTACATAGAGCTTGGAGTTACCAGACATTCATCTTTCAGGATAAGGGAAAACCTCCAGCGTTAAGTCATATCGGACGATGTGTGAAATGATGTTCAAATGAGTACAGGGTACATAGAGCTTAGTGTTACCAGACATTCATCTTTCAGGATAAGAGAAAACCTCCAACGTTAAGTCAAACCGGACGATGAGTGAAATGATGTTCAAATGAGTACAGGGTACACAGAGCTTAGACTTACGAGACATTCATCTTTCAGGATAAGAGAAAACCTCCAGCGTTAAGTCATATCGGACGATGAGTGAAATGATGTTCAAATGAGTACAGGGTACATAGAGCTTAGAGTAACCAGACATTCATCTTTCAGGATAAGAGAAAAACTCCAACGTTAAGTCATATCGGAAGATGAATGAAATGATGCTCAAATGAGTATCGGGTACATAGAGCTTAGAGTTAGCAGACATTCTTCTTTCAGTATAAGAGAAAACCTCCAAAGTTAAGTCATATCGGACGATGAATGAAATGATGTTCAAAGGAGTACAGGGTACATAGAGCTTAGAGTTACCAGACATTCATCTTTCAGAATAATAGAAAACCTCCAACGTTAAGTCACATCGGACAATGAATGAAATGATGTTCAAATGAGTACAGGGTACATAGAGCTTAGAGTTACCAGACATTCATCTTTCAGGATAAGAGAAAACCTCCAACGTTAAGTCATATCGGACAATGAATGAAATGTTGTTCAAATGAGTACAGGGTACACAGAGCTTAAAGTTACGAGACATTCATCTTTCAGGATAAGAGAAAACCTCCAACGTTAAGTCATATCGGACGATGAATGAAATGTTGTTCAAATGAGTACAGGGTACCTAGAGCTTAGAATTATCCGACGTTCATCTTTCAGGATAAGAGTAAACCTCCAACATTAAGTCATATCGGACGATGAATGAAATGATGTTCAAATGACTACAGGGTACATAGAGCTTAGAGTTACAAGAAATTCATCTTTCAGGATAAGAGTAAACCTCCAACGTTAAGTCATATCGGACGATGAATGAAATGATGTTCAAATGACTACAGGGTACATAGAGCTTAGAGTTACCAGACATTCATCTTTCAGGATAAGAGTAAACCTCCAACGTTAAGTCATATCGGACGATGAATGAAATGATGTTCAAATGACTACAGGGTACATAGAGCTTAGAGTTACCAGACATTCATCTTTCAGGATAAGAGAAATCCTCCAACGTTAAGTCATATCGGACGATGAATGAAATGATGTTCAAATGACTACAGGGTACATAGAGCTTAGAGTTACCAGACATTCATCTTTCAGGATAAGAGAAAACCTCCAACGTTAAGTCATATCGGACGATGAATGAAATGTTGTTCAAATGAGTACGGGGTACATAGAGCTTAGAGTAACCAGACATTCATCTTTCAGGATAAGAGAAAACCTCCAACGTTATGTCATATCGGACGATGGATGAAATGATGTTCAAATGACTACAGGGTACATAGAGCTTAGAGTTACCAGACATTCATCTTTCACGATAAGAGAAAACGTCCAACGTTATGTCATATCGGACGATGAATGAAATGATGTTCAAATGACTACAGGGTACATAGAGCTTACAGTTACCAGACATTCATCTTTCAGGATAAGAGAAAACCTCCAACGTTAAGTCATATCGGACGATGAATGAAATGATGTTCAAATGACTACAGGGTACATAGAGCTTAGAGTTACCAGACATTCATCTTTCAGGATAAGAGAGAACCTCCAACGTTAAGTTATATCGGACGATGAATGAAATGATGTTCAAATGAGTACAGGGTACATAGAGCTTAGAGTTACCAGACATTCATCTTTCAGGATAAGAGAAAACCTCCAACGTTAAGTCATATCGGACAATGAATGAAATGATGTTGAAATGAGTACAGGATACATAACGCTTAAGAGTTACCAGACATTCATCTTTCAGGATAAGAGAAAACCTCCAACGTTAAGTCATATCGGACGATGAATGAAATGATGTTCAAATGAGTACAGGGTACATGGAGTTTAGAGTTACCAGACATTCATCTTTCAGGATAAGGGAAAACTTTCGGAATAACCTTATTCAGCTACCTTACTCTGACTGAGGTGTGAACTATGGATCTCTTGAATGTGAGGCAGATACATTGCCTCCTATGCTATGGAGCCGATAAACATCATTTTGCTGGATGCACGAGGTTGGGAGAAGTCAACTGTTTATATACATTTTAACATCTAGCTATTTGAGATAAATGCATATTTCAATAAATTTCATTCTAATTATTTTATTGTTTTGCAGTCTCTAAAATTCAATGACTGAAAAGAAGATTTAAGCAGATGTGTAGAAAGAATTAAAGAAATGTAATTCTGTGTCAAATTTTAACTTTTATTTCAATAAAAATTATCAGTGAACTTTTTAGATAGAAAAAATAAAAGAAATAATCGCTTACTGTAGAGGAAAATACCTTGAAAACCTATTTGCCTGTATAAAACTTGCTTGAATTGAATATGGTGTGCAGATGTTACATTTTGCAAAGAAAGATTATGATGAACTCCCATGTTAACCAAGAGTATTAGATAATCCTAATTAACAAAAATACTTCGAGATAGCTTTACATTCTTACATACACATTCCCCTTGTAATATGGAGGAATCCTTTAAAATGTTGTTCAACAAGTAAATTTCCAATACACAGGCCAGGGTGCATGTGATTTTGATTTATTGACCTACTGTAAACTAGTTGAGATTTATGATTGAAATGATGGTGATTCACACATTTTCAAACAGTTTGAGAACATATACAGAAGTTAATCAGTTATTGCATTGTGTAAGATAACTAAAAATACATGAAATACAGGTGGCAAGTACCAAAGGATTGTAAATAAAATAAGTAATAGTGAGGTTGTGTTTAGTTAATCTTAATATACAGGTAGCAGTTTGATAGTGGTGGTTGTTATATTACTACTTATGATACCAATGCCATAACTGTATGACATGTTCAATGTTCCTAAGCTTTACTCGTGGTGAAACTTAACGAATAAATATACATCTTATCCTGATATCTAGATTACGTTATGAAGATACTACCTTCAAGAAACCGGACATATTCTGAAGTAACTTAGTAAAAATTAAATCTGAAATGTTACTGGTGAAAGTCAACTTACGTCTTTTATTTCTCTTGTTTCAATGTTTTCTGGCTTAACCAGTTCAGCTGGATGCCGCAAAACTGGATCTCCAACCTGACATATATGTACAAAAGGTGGTTTATCCGGAGGAGGGTACCAAAATTCTCTGTATAACCTCCTAAGTTTACGCAGAGTCATTGAGTTTCGGTACCAAGAAGCATTAACAGAACACGAAAATCGTTAAAGATTTCCAGGGTGCCAAATTACAGTTGTCATTGTATTGATAATGAATATGAAAGCACAAGTTCCTATTCGGATTTCGTTATCTTAGTGAAGTTATGTTAGCAGTGGTTAGCAGTATATGCTAATCGCAGAGCGGCTAGTTCCAACATGTGGTAACCACAGAATACCAACCACAACACAAAAAAACTACATAGATTGTGAGGGTAGTCAGGTTTGCCAAAACAAATTATTAGAATGGTACTACACGATTTTCTAAAAACTGTCATCTCCCAATCCTAATCAAGTTTTTGTTTACTCGAAAATTGACAAGCCAATCAAAGAGTACAGGAAGCAAGTGGCGCTACTCATAATTTAGAGTTATCGACATGCTGGTCTTCTGAATTATTTGATAATACTGTCATGTTGAATCGGACTTTCTCAGCAACATCTCAGCAGTCTAATTAAGCTTCCAAACATCTGCTTAAACGTTGCTACTTAGATTTGTTTGATAATAAGGTTGCGTTGAATCGGACTTACTAACAGTCCAATTCCGCTTTAAAAATTCCTTAAAGGGTGGTCCTCCTAAAAAAAAAAAAGATAAATATCAATCTCCACTGCTGAACATATAACTGAATATACAGGTTTTAATAACAATCCTCATGTGTATATTCAACTATAATGGCTTATATAATGTCAATTTCATTAATGCAAGCCCGCCACTGTTCTCAAAATTAAAACCAAATACAAAAACCTAAAAGCTAATTATATTTCTTGTTACGCAGTAGTCGGCCCTTTATTAAAAAAAGCAATCCCAAATAAATACCTGTGCTGTTATCTGTTGGCATTCTCCAAATACTTCAGTACGATGAATATACATCAGATGAAGCAGCTAAGGGTCTGTTAACTCAAATAGGAAACCAGGAGACACATTAAGGTTGGCGAAACACCCGTTGTCTAAAGATACATTTGGAGCGCTGCATGCACCGGATTCAATGCCGCCAATATAATTATTTTGCCTGTCGTGTTGCATACTATTATACAAAATAACTTCTGCTTAGCTCAAAATTTAATAGCTATTGTATTATTTTACTTCTTATGAAGTAATTTTCGTAATATTATTGGCCTATTATCGACCTTATTTGAGCTCAATGTACGATATGAATAAGACACTACATTGGCTAACCTGTAAATATTTGAATTAAAGCTTTATCGGCAAGGAGGCCAAGCCAATTAAGTTCTGAATACAATTTTCATCGATTTGTGAAATTGTAAAAATTTGAAAGAACTACGAGGACGTATGGGCAGCATTAATAGTTCATAGTGTAATCTTTCATTGAGTTATTTATTTGACACACATTCAGTTGTATGTCAAGGACTGAGAGGTTTACACTATGCAGAGGGCTCCATTTGCCATCTTAGGCATAAAGTACATTGCTTAAAGTCTTATCAAGTTAAAGCAAGCCATTTATCCAAACAATTGCTCTGCACATTAAGAAAATTACACTTCACAGTCAGATAACTACATGAAATAATCTCTTGTTGGAAGATACACTGTGCATTAAGCTTTATTTTTAAAACTGCACATTTTCTTCTTCAGCATTTATTACTGTGCATATGCATGCCATTGAAGCATTTAAAAATTCAACGCTGTAATATTCTTGTGTTGTGAAGACAGAGTTAAGCTTAGGACAATTTTAAATGAATGATACAGCTTTAATAGAATTATTATTTTTCATAATTTATTCTGCACTTGTGAATGTTAATTCAACCAAAGTGATTGGAAGTATATAAAATAGTGCCATTTATGAAATTTATGTCACCAGTTGCCAATACTGACTTCTGTACTAATTTGGCATTATTAATCTTATATGAATTGATCACAAATTTCAGGTTTTTCTCTGAATATACTTTAGTATACTTGTGCTGAAAATAATGTATGTACTATTGAGCTTTTAAAATTCTTATTAAATATAACCATTAACAGAGCTGCTGTGTTGTCATTTTAAAGAAATAGTGCTATTTTTTGTACATAGTTGTTGTTATCATTTCAAATTTATATACATATTTCTTTAGGTTTTTTTTCTCGCTGTTATTCCAGGGAATTTTTCAACTTTCTGTGTACAAAGAAATTGCATTACATATAACGTTATGGTATCCTTACCTGTTTTCCTGTATCTACAGAATCATTATTTTAGTGTTAAGTTATCTTTATTTTAAGTATTACACTAAGAAGCTTGAGGGAAAGGGTATACAGATGTCTTGTATAATCTCAACAGCATCTTAAGTGATCTCACTCTCTCATTTTTAAAATTTTAATTGTTTTTAAAGACAAAATTATCAATTTGCAACAGGAATAAAGATATAATGCTTTGTGGAAGCCAATTATTCATATTTAACAGGGAAAGTTCAAGTGGATTCTTCCAATTTTTTTCACAAATTGGACAACTTCTTTCGAAATCACATTTCGCACACTGATGAATAGTTTATCGCACATTTCCTCAGCGTATTTGACGCGTATTATCCTAATATGAAATAGTTGATATGTCCCGTAAACTATTCATGCGTGACGAGAAGCGATTTCGAAAGAAGTTGGATTCCATCAGTCAGGGAAAATGGGAGCCGAAGGGAAGGGGAAGTGAATGTACAATAGCTGTGGTCGCAATAGAAGCTTACTACATTACTGGCCTCACCGGCCGTAAAGTAGCCGGGCAGCTATTTGGTGAGGTACTTCGAAGCCCTTCAACTGCCGGCGGATGCAGAGCGCTGCGGCGGTGCCATTTGCTTCTCGGAGAGACGAGAGCGACCCCTGAGAGCAAATTTCCTCGTCGCATGATGATGAGATCACCATCAGCAACTCACGTCGCCGCAGCGCCCTGCATCCTCCGGAAGTTGAAGGGCACCGGCGTACCTTGTTGCTGTTCAGTGACTTATACTGGATATCACAGCCCTTAAGACAGAGCATTTTACCTCTTTTGCGAATCCAAGAATAAACAAAAATTATTTCACAATAAAATTATCCAATATCTTAACATTTGTTACTTGGAAGCTACTAAATTTCTGTATTCTGTATACTTTGGAACAAAATACTGTATTTATTGATGTACAGGCACAAAGTATATAGATATGGCAGTACTGCCATCTATGGTGCATACGCAGTTATCAGAAGAATCGCTCCAGTCGGTTACGTAGTTTACTGCATTATCAATCAATACAACACGCTTCGTGCACCGTCGCCGGCCAGGTCCACTGTTTATGAAATGTACAGAAGAGTAATGAAATGTGAAAGGGTTTAAATAATAAAAGGGATACTGACATGTTTATTTGTAGTTATCTAAATTTGAGAATGAATTTATTCAAGTAAATAAGGTGGCAGTGGTTTATGTATACTTTGTATATCTACAGCAGCTTATCTTTGAGTGATCTCAAAGCTATTAACTTACAATGTCAGAAATGACGAAACATACTAACAAACACTTAAACACATCATAATATTTCGAGGAAAATGTAGGGTGTTGTACTCATATAATATTCTCTACTCTTCAACAAACTATTGTTATTCCTGTATCTCCGTGTTAATCAGGATACACATTTGTTAAATTACTTGAAAGTGTAACATTAAAATGGTCAGACATATTCAATGAACTGGTCTCTATGTGATGGCTTGAGTTCTGCTCTCTTTATATGGCTGAGACAAAGAAAAATAAATTAATAAGACGAGTAACAAAATCCCATTAAGAAAAGAATAAGTATTTCAGTTGGAAAGAAAATGTAATTGGCATTCCTTGTGTGCAGTAACGAGCTCCACATTTTGTATATTTCTTATGTTTACTAACTATGAGCTCATTCCCAGACAATTGCTTATATACATTTTATTTTTATTAAAATTATGTACAAGGTATGCTACTTTCATAATAAGTTGTTAAACATTTAAAAATTATATAAAAATGTTCCAAGTAAAGAGTAGCTTTGGAAGATGGGGAACTTGAATACCAACTTTACTGCTAAAACACAAACACACAAACACACACACGCACGCACACACACCACTTAAAAGTTGTAAAACATTATTCTGTAAATACATAAATTCAATTAACCTGTAAGTATGTATAACTTGTGAAATCAACTGCTAAAAGATCTAATATAATATTAACATGTAAATATGTACCAAATCATATCAAAATGTAAAATGTAAAATCAAATGTTGGAAAAATTAATGTAATGCATGTAATACTACTATGTAGTGGGGCATGCTGATTGTTTTCAATAAAGAAAAAAAAAACACACACACACCCACGCACATACACACACACACACACACACACACACACACACACACACACACACACACACACACACACACACACACACACACACACACACACTCCCACACCCACCCACACACACACACTCCCACACACACACCCACACACACTCCCACACCCACACACACACCCACACACACCCACACCCACACACACTCCCACACACACACACACCCACACACACTCCCACACCCACACACACTCCCACACCCACCCACCCACACACACTCCCATACACACACCCACACACACTCCCACACCCACACACACACCCACACACACTCCCACACCCACACACACTCCCACACCCACACACACCCACACACCCACACCCACACACACTCCCACACCCACACACACACTCCCACACCCACACACACACACACACTCCCACACACACACCCACACACACTCCCCCCACACACCCCCCCACCACCCACACACACACACACACACACACACACACACACACACACACACACACACACACACACACTCTCCCACACCCACACACTCCCACACACACACCCACACACACACACACACACACCCACACACCCCCACCACCAACCACACACACACACACACACACTAAGCTTGGGGATCTCAAAATTTGTATTTCAGGTGAAATATTTGATATTAAATTTTGGGGTGGAACGCAAGACTACACCTAGTATAGAAGATAAAAGGAATTTGTAAGTTAAATGCAGTGATGTTTGGGAATTAAACATTTAACAACCACAAAAATATAATTCTTAGAACCAAAATGATTTTATCAATAAGATATTCATTTAAGTTTATCTTTTACTCGAGAATAGGAGTGGAATTTTAGATGTATAGTATTAAATTCATTCCGCTGAAACTGATTTAGTGAAATTCAAATTCTGGGCAGGTAAACACGAATGCAGAAATTATGGATCACTTAAGTAAATTAAGACATAATAAAATTAAATATTAATAATTTGTGTTATATATTAAGAGGCTGTAGGTTCAGGGTAAGAGGAATGTAAGTATGGGCTAGACCTAACATTTGGACGTTTAATGTCCGAAACTGTTTTGGGATTCCATATTCTACACCTACACAAGCAAGACTGGTACCATTTTCGAGTTTGTCGATAAGTGTCTGTTTCTTGTTTATTGTTAGCAATTTATGATTATGTTTCTTGATGATATTGTAGATTTACTAAACGACATTGTACACTTGATTTGTATCTTTAGCTTAATGGCTGAGAAAGGCAAGTGATAAACTAACCCTTGTGACAAGAGCTGCAAGTCCTGTTGTAGGTACAGGAGCCAGTCCAATGTACTGATATATTCCTGCTATTACTAATAAACTTCTATTGTACAGTCAGGGCAAAAATAAAATTAAGCAATTCCAGATGTGTCCCCCACCCCCCTTTAAGGATGCTTGTCCGGATTTAGCACAATCGGCTTTAAAGAGATCTGTATAAACGAGGTTTTACTGTATGTATTTCTCTTATAAGCAGCAGCAAGTAGATACCTTCTTAAGTATCTTCTGGAAGTAGGTGCATTTGTTGTGAGCATTGTCACTGTATACATAACATGGTCATAATATGTCACTTGTACCTCCTCTGAAAGAGAGAAATTTGTTTTCTCCTTCCACTCTCAAGTGTGATGTCAGATTAAATTTTCTTGTGATTAAGATATTATCTAGACAAAAATGTAGATCTCATTAGAGCTCAGGTGACTGCAAACCTTCAGCCATGTACTACCCAGTGCCGGGTTAATCAACATTCTCTGCAGGAAGAATTATGTTTGAATAGTTTGTGTTTTCTGGCTTTTGTACTGTTTTTATATAGAGTTTAAGGATGTGTAACTGCAACCAGCTCAGTTTATATGTTTGGTACTTTCGGTGAGACAAAGACAACCTTATCTTCCATCTCTGTGATGCTCTCACTGTGGAGCACCATCACGATTGGCTAAGTCATGTGGCTCATATATGTAATATAGATACTGTCCAGCAACGCAAAGAAGGTCCCTGAAATGTATGTGCTGCCTTACACAGAGGGACAAGGACAGCGAATGTGTATGGCAGAGAATGCCTGCTACACAAGGAGCAAACCGTTACAAAAACATGTGCCCTATTCACTCTATACACTAAAACCGAGAAGACTCATTCACAAAAGTAGAGACCGTCGGGATGATTTTGAATGATCTGTAACTGTAGTGACATGGGCTGTCATAAACCTGTCCAGGAAGGGTATGGGTACCTTCTCCAAACCCCCTGCGTCTCAGGCCCTGGAGACTTTCTCTCATGTGGGGGACAGTATTTGCTTTTTGTACTAACATGTGTACAACAAACATATACAAGAATTTCAAAATAATTCGTCCATCTCAGATTACCTTTTATATGAAATATTTGTGCATTTCAGCGACAGTACTTTCCCTGCATTAAGTAATGTAAAATATATGAACTGTTTATAAGGATGTATTTGCAATGTTTGGTAGCAACACCTGTTTTTGATAATGATATACTGTGTTTGCCTTGTGTATTACATGCTCTGCTATGTCATTCTAATCCAAGTATTTGAACTTTTAGATATACCAGAAGTGTGGCTGTGGTTTTACGGAATTCAGTTCCCTTTGATTTCTGTAGAATTTCTTTGTTTTTAATTGGCATTATCTACGTTTACATATAATCTGGGGGCTTAGATTAAAATCTTCCCCCAACAATTATATTTCTCAGAGTTAACTTTAAAGGACACATGCTTCGAGGAGCACTCACTGGAAGTCTATATCTTGCAGCGCCATCAGGATGGATGAATGTTGCACTATTTCTAGATGTGTTACAACATTTTGTGAATTATTCATGTTCATCGCCAGACAACCCATCTCTTTTAATAATGGACAATCATGATGTCCACATATCTTTAGAAGCAATTGACATTGTCAATGAGAATGGGATAACGATTTTAAGAATCCCTTGTCACTGTAGACACTCTCTCCAGCCATTATATGTTTCAGTGTTTGGTGCAACTGTTTCCACATATGATGTGGCATGTTTTGTTAGTGTAGCACATGAACAGGCAATGACACCAGCAAATATCATGTCTGGGTTTGAGAAAGCAGGAATATTTCCATTTGACAGACATGTCTTTTCTAATCAAGATTTTCTTGTAAGTGATGTAACTGGCAGAGAGATGAATGCTGACTGTGCTAACAAAGTCTGTAATGAACCTATCCCAGGTAACAGCTCAAGACACAACTGGTGTTGAAGAAAAACCCAAGTCACATTAGCTCTAAGGACATCCACCGCTACCCAAATGCTGCAGAGAGGATGTAGCCCACTTCTGTTTTCTGGTAAGTTTCAAATCTAAGAAAGGGATTTCATTGTTTGTCTCTTTTTCTATGGAGAATTTTATTGCAGGATTTTGTAAATTAAGTAGTTTTAATGCATCAGCCATTTGTTTCTCATTTGTTATTGCCCAAATGTCATCCACATATCTGTACCAATGCTTAAAAATTAGTGGGAATGCCTTTGTGATGTGCGTTTCCAAAAAGCTCATGAAGAGGTCTGCCAAAAATGGGGACAATGTCTAATTTGTCTGTGACAAATTCTACATTAGAAAAACAAAAAGGAACGTGAACATTAGGCTTAAAGAGCACTTTAGGAACATCAGGAATAAAGAAATAGATAAATCGGCAGTAGCGTACCATTTTTGGAGGGAAAATCATGACATAGAACGAGAAATTCACTTTCTAAAAAGTGTCCAAGGTCCAGCTGCATTAACCACGTGGGAAAAAATCTTTATAAAGAAATATGAAAGTAAATTGTTTAATATCGATACTACCTTTGAAGAAAATCCAAATTTCAAGTTCATCAAGATACCGACAGAGACGCACCTATCACCTCCGAGGAGTTCACTGAACCGGCATCCATTAGTCGACAACAGCTGATGATGTTAGGAAGATCCTAACGAAACGTGTTCTAGCTAAATACTAGCAATAAATGGAGCATTGAGTACTAGTTTGACTCAAAATTGTATTAATTTTGTGCTTCATTGTATCATAGTCCTTAAACAACGGAAGAAAGGTAGACATTTAATTTATTGCTTTGCAACACATAATTTGCTGACCATTTGAATTGCTTACTTTTGTTTCCATCTTACTAGTGTAATTTGAAGATATCTGAATTCAGAGAAATTGCATAAAAAGCTTTTCCAATTAGGTATATGCCCAGCTTCTTCCATTTGGAAATAAGAAAAGATACTACTTTCATATTTTACTTGAGTTGGGTTATTCCTGTATGAGAACTTATTCTGTTTGTTTTTGCTCTCTGCTAAGCAGACTACCTACACTATATTAAATCTTGCAAAAAAATTAGTAAATGTCAATGACAAATTGATATAGACGAAAGGTCACCAAGAAAACCACCGAAAATATCTATATTTGCTTGTCTTTTTTAGGTATTTGGTTTATTTATGGTACGACGACCACATGGTCATTTGACTATGAATCACCAGCAGAAACACCACTGGATCTTTAATGCTTTCATTCCAAAACATAACCTTACCTGACAATTGCTCTCTGTAAGTTGTAATATGGTATCTCTTCATCCGTTAAACATAATTTTCTTAAGGCCATATTTTCCTTTAAACTTTTAAGCCTTTAACAGTAAGTTAGGGAGTTAATGTACCGAACACCAGGCATGATATGTTTAAGCTCCCTTCCAAACTGTCGTACCATCAACCACTACCAACTTCACTTCTGATTAAAATCAAACTGGTAAGGTGATGATTATAATCATGTTGGTAAGGTTTAGTAGGAATCATAGGAATAGTGTGCCATTATTATAGTGTATTCGGTTGCTAATAAATTATGTTAAACACATTCATGCCTGTGAAGACGCTACAACGCAGTGAATGTGTATTTAGAACAACTTATTTTTGTTCGTAAAGTATGTTACATGTGCATCTTTCCCTTGAGATGAAATAAACTCGAGTATTGAGAGAGTAGAGAGAAGTATATGTGTTACTTGCTATCTGGTTGTCAACAGCATTGCAACTCTCCACGTGGAGAAACAAATGACCTCTTAAAAATTAGAGCATATATACCCTCCAGGATTAACATGTGGATGCACATAAACATTGCAGTTTGTATCACTCCACCAAGAAACACGTGGGTGGAGTTTTCTGTCATCAGCTGTTATCATTTGACCTATCGCAACCGTCATGTGTTTTGCTGGCAGTCGGCTCGTATTTACTAAATCAACTAATTAAAGAAACTGCTGAAGAAAAGTTACGACATATAATTTTGTGAATGAGTCGTCGGATAGAGGCGCGGCACCCAGCTCAGAATCAGATATAGTCGTATTAGTCCCGAAAAATCCACCTTTCTTTGACTCTACAATTGTTTTCAAGCCTTTAAAGCCACATGTCTCTCATTTGCTAAGGTTTCGTGTAAGTAATTTCATGTTAATTTTGTTTCGTTTTGAAGATTGAAACCCAAATTCTTTCAGCAAAGCGTGGAATGGTTTTTGAAAGATGTGGATCACTGTTTACTAAAACGAGTAGGAGGCTCGTTATTTAAGAAGAAACGGTGCACTTTAAAGCGAATAGATCTTTTTTAATTTCTAATTTCGGTTCTCACATTTGAAATGAGTTTATAGATACATCTGTTGGTCTTTCACATCCAGGGTTGTTCTAACGTTGAAAGAAAGAGTTAAAACATTTAATACGACAGGCTTTCCACGATTAAGTCTAAGAAACCGAATTATTAATAAGCTTCATCAAGAATTTAAGCTATTAATTGGTAAGAAAAATTAATAAAGGTTGGACATTTATTGTTATTTCATCATTATATATAATAATTTTATAGGTGTAGTCCCTTATGTCTTCTAAGTTCATTTTTAACACATTCACGTTTAATAATTGCACTCCACCCAGAAATGTAAGTTTCGAGCCCCGTGGTCACCGAAAAGTATTTTTTAAAAAATACTCATTTGTATGAAAAGGCCAAGATAAATACCGAACATGTATGTGAATAATCTTTGTTAAGCGTGACACGAACTGTTTCCTAATTTAGATATACCAAAGAGAGCCTCTGACTCCGGCAGCATCTCTGAAATAGAGCCTGTACCAGGTTTTTTTTTTTTTCCTCTGTAATTTACGTCCACCCCAACGTTAAGTTATATCGGACGGTGAATGAATTGGGTGAAATGATGCTCAAATGATTCCGGGGTCCATGGAGCTTAGAGTTACCCAACATTCGTCTTGAAGGATAAGGGAAAACCCCGGAAAAAACCTTATCTAGGTAACTCACCCTGACCGAGATTCGAACTCGGGACCTCTTGAACGTGAGGCAGACATGCTACCATCTACGCTACCGAGGCGGGCTGTACCAGGGGGTGTTAACTGGGATACAGACACTGAATCCACATTAAGCTTCTCGAAACTGTCCTACAGATGTCTCTGTTCACACAACTTTAAAATCTGTCGGGTGTTAATGGTATCTAAGCGAAGCCAAATTAAACGTGAAAAATGGTCATCAATTTGTAAAATTTCGCAAGATTTGTAAAGCCTGCGATGGCATATGAGCAGCAAGAAGGAAGGGAATGGACTTTTACAAAACCCTATCGATAAGTAAGGTGTTAGCATATAGCTAAATATCAAAAATTAATATCATAACTTAACCTGAATTGTACCTTCATACAGTTTCATTTGTAATTAAATTCTTTAGATTATGTAGCACTTTATAATGTATCAAGGATGTTTTACATGAAAAAGCACTAGTTTCATCAACCTTGTTACTTAATTATTAATGCAAAAACAATGTTTATCTGCTTTTTTTAGCTACCTCATCATCTCAAGCTACCAGGGATACGATGGGAGAAATGTGTTTATTGTTTTGGTGATGTGCAGTGATCTTCAGGAACATTATTACTGTGGAACAAAGCTTTCTTTCTCACCTATACAGCAATTTTTTGTGGCTTATCAGATATTTCTTAAAGTTTGAGTTTCATTTCAATATCAGTGGAAAATTAACAAAAACTTTAAGGGGTGTTGTGACCAGTATGTTCTAAATTTTTAGGAAATTTGGAAGTTATTTTAGGCAGTTGATTGGATATATTCGTTGGCTTTGTGTTAGAAGTTTTAAATTAAAAATATTTGAGTCATATATAACAGTCCATGTAAGGTAAGTAGTTTCCAGTTTAAATTACTGCAAAACTAGCTTTCCTAAATTACAGATATTTTGTAATTTTCATTTGATTTACATGAGTTAATATAAAACAACAGTAAGCCAAAATTGAACACCATTAATATTATTAAGTGATTTCTTCAATATTTAAGCTTTGTTCTGGAGGTGATGTTAATTTAGTCCATAATATTAGCTGTCATCAAAGACAGAAATACTTAAACAATCGCTTTTTAGCTTTAATTCTAATGCTGTTTGCACTAACATGTGTATAACAAACTTATACACGAAGATTTTCAAAAAAAAAAAAAAAATCCATCTCAGACTACATTTTAGATGAAACATTTGTGCATTTCAGCCACAGTACTCTTCCTGGATTAAGTAATCTAAAATATATGAATTGTTTATAAGGATGTATTTGCAATGTTTGGTGGCAGCATCTGTTTTTGGTAATGATATACTGTTTGCCGTGTGTATTATATACTTCGCTGTGTCACTCTAACCAGAGTATGTGAATTTTCAGATATACCAAAACTGTGGCTGTGGATTTGTACAGAGTTCAATTCTCTTTGATCTCTGTAGAATTTCTTTGTTTATAATTGGTATTATCTGTGTTTACATATAATCTGGGTGCTTAAATTAAAATCTTTGGGCAACATGCTTGGATATGAACTTTTATAAAGTTTTTCTTTAAATTGCAATGATATTTTGAAGAATTGTGTTCTCTTAACCTTACTCATCAGTGTATAACTACATTAGTGATAAAGAATCACATAGTTCTGGACAGCAAATTAAAAATATGATCTCAAATTCCATAAATTCAGTTTGTTCTATCTTAATACAAAATTGAATCAGAATATATTGACACATTGCTTCATTGACATGTTTCAAGAGCTCTTGCTCCTATCCTCAGCTGATACTCAGGAGTATCAGGAGTATCAGCTGAGGATAGGAGCAAGAGCTCTTGAAACATGTCAATGAAGCAATGTGTCAATATATTCTCGATTCAATTTTGTATTAATTTGTGCTTAACTGTCCCTACGCTTCTTTCAAGTTTATACTTTGTTCTATCTTGTTTAACGCAGTAATCACTATGTAATATTGTACCCACTACACCAAATAATGTACCTGAATAGCCATCTTAGAAGAGATCTAGTGGGATTAGAATTGATCTTGTAAAAGCTTTAACAAGTTTTAAGTGCAATTGTGCATTGCAAGAAATTATTAAAATGTCATTGTGCCATTGTCATCATAATATGCCATTTTTACATTTATTTCCAGCATTCCACTTATTCTTAAAATATGACAACGTGAACTGCAGCTAGAACATAGAGAATGGCATGTTCTCAAATTAGTAAAGCTTCATAATAAACAATAGGTAGGGTAGTGATATTTAGCACTCTGTAGCATTTATAAATTTGTAATTTAGCATTTTATAGCATTTTGAAGAAAGTTTGAGTTAATTTTGTTAAATGATGAATATTAATATTATTTATATGAAATTTAAAACACATTTATGGAGGGTTATTAACGGCGGTGAGTTAAAAGTGCATAAAGTGTCAATTTATTTCACATTAATATACGTTAAAGCAATACGCAGAAATATAGAACAATCTGATACAGACTAAAGCATATTGCATAACACAAAAAGATAAAGCCATACTGATGTAGAACACAATAAAAAGAAAATGCACTAAATTAGCCTAGTTTATGATTCAGTAATGCTGTTGAATGAAGTCACTGAACATATTTCAACATTCTGTTCTGTCATTTGAGTCCTCCTGTCACTTACAGTCAAATTAATTTACTGAAATATCTTTCAGCATCTACACTGTTGGTAGCATCCCAAATGCATTGCAGAGCTACTCGGGAAACTCTGGGTATTTGAACTTAACAGCCAACATGCGTTACATGCAGTGATGCAAAGCCACATAATTTTGAAAAGCAAATATAGCCACACCTATATAATGCACTTATTGTTTCATTCCATTGAACAGATAAGGAATTATGGACTGTCAAAAGAAATAATGCTTAGATGTGTAAACATTTTAATTAGACCTATTAACAACTCAGACAGTTCCAGCACTTTCACAGCATAATCAAGACCACAAACAGCAGTAATAGTTCTGAGTGTAACCTTTCATTGATGTACTTATGTGTCACACATTCAGTTGTATGTCATAACCTGAGAGGTTTACACTATGCAGAGAGCACCAATTGCCATCTTAGTACATATATAGTTTAAAGTCTTACCAAGTTAAAGTAAGCTATTTACCAAAACAGTTGCTGTACCAAGCAAATCATACTTCACAGTCAGGTAATTACAGGAAATTTGTTTTGTTGGAAGATGCACTTTGCATTAAAATTTATTTTTAATTTTCTTTCTCAGTATTTATTACTGTGCTTATACATGTCATTAAAGCATTTACAAATTTAAGGATGTAATATTCCTGTGTTTCAAAGACAAAGTTAAGCTTAGGGCAATTTTAAATGAATGATACAGTTTTTATGTTCTTAATATTCTTCTTAGATTCACTGAACTGTACTTTTCATTCAAATCATAATCATTTATACTGCATGTGTGAATGATAATCCAACCAAAGTGATTTGAAGGATATAAAATAGTGTATTTTATTCAATGTAATTCTTTGCCTCATGTACTAGTTTGTGAGGTTTTATTAATATCATGAATCAATCACAAATTTCAGGTTTTTCTTTGAATATTCTTTTGTAAACTTGTGCCTAAAATGATGTATGTACTATAGAACTTTTGAAATTCTTAGTAAATATAAGCTATTAACAGCGCTTGTTTTCTATTTAAAGAGATATTGCTATTTTTTTGTGCATAGTTGTTTGTATCTTCACTTAAAATTTATATATACATTTCTTTAATTATATTTTTCGTTTTTTGTTGTTTTTTTCATTTTGACACTTTCCTTCCAGGGAATTTTTCAACATTATTCTGTGTACAAAGAAATTGCATTACTCATGACTTTGTGATATCCTTTCCTGTTTACCAGTACCTGTAGAATACATTGATTTAGTGTCAGGTTTTCTTGTAATTATCACAGTAACAAGCTTAGGAATTCACACTTCAGGGAAAGGAAGTACAGGTGTTACGTATAACCTCGACAGCATCTTGAGTAATCTCACTCTGTCAAAGTTGCAATTGTTTCCTAAGAATCTACTTATTCATTTATTACATGAATATAAAAGATATAATGCTTAGTGGCAACAGGAAAAAGATCAAGTTTGGAAGTGGCTTCTGAGACCTGTTTTTCCTAATTTAATTGGTCAACTTCTTTCGAAGTCACATCCAACATATCGATGAATAATTTAGGCATATTTACTCAACATATTTAGCGCGTATTATGCTAATATGTGATAAATGAATTGTGCCGTAAATTATTCGTTGGTGCATGAGATTAGGCTTCGTAAGATGTTGGACTCAATCAGTCGCCGAACACGGTTAGGGAGGGGTGGGGTGGGGTGGGGGAGAGCGGCGAATGTGCCATAGCTCGGTCGAAATTACAGGTCGGCAAAAACAGTGTTTTGAGCAGGAAGGCAGGGGATGGCCTGCCCTACATGTCCATACTGGGTTAAATGAAATAAAAAAAAAAAAAAATAAATAAATAACGCGCGTAAGATTAGACTAACTCAGTAGTCCGATCCCGCTTCAAAAATTCCACGTAAATTAGATCAGTCCGATAATAATTAAAACATTTCATGAACTTATAGTTTAATATGTGGTCTCTGCAGAACTGTTGCTGTCATATTTTCAATTACCATATGTAAAATACTCAACATTTCGTTGATTTTCTATTACTACTGCGTTGAAAACCAAAACATAAAGCAAGATATGTGTAAGCGTATTTACAGGTTTTAGCATACACTTTATTTCCACGCCTATTATTATCACAAACCACATAGTTGAACTGGTGCTGCCATCTGCCGCTGAAGTAGTGCAAAATAAGTCAACAATATTTACACAGTTGGCAGAATGTCTGTTTCACTAATTTCATGCAGTTTAAAACAGATTCTGTACTCTGTGATGGGGATTAAAGCTGCATAGGGCGCTCTTCTTGAACCTTTTTCCCGGCACCTATTGGAACTAAGGATTCCACGGTCTGTGATGCAGTGAGCTTCTATTGCGATCGAGCCAGTGGGTGCTAGCTGGGATACAGAATCTGAATCCGCTTCTCGAAACTGTCGTCCGACAGATTGAGCACTGGACATCAACTTTAAAATCTGTCGGTGTTAACGGTGTCTAAGCGAAGCTAAATTAAACGTAAAAACTACCCTGTACCCTGCCAGTACCTAAACTCCACGTTTTGATTTGATTGTTTGGTGGTCTATTTGTAAAATTCGCAAGATTTGCAAGGGCTATGATGGCATATGAGCAGCAAGAAGGAAGGGAATGGACTTTTACAAAGACCTATCGGAAAGTAAGATGTTAGCATATAGCTAAATATCGAAAATTAATATCATAACTTAACCTGAATTGTACCTTCATACACTTTCATTTGTAATTAAATTCTTTAGATTATGTACCGCATACATGAAAAAGCATTAGTTTCATCAATCTTGTTACTTAATTATTAATGCAAAAACAATGTTTTTCTGCCTTTTTTTTTAGCTACCTCATCATCTCAAGCTACCAGGGATACGATGGCAGAAATCAAAAGTGCGGCATGACGCTGCCAGGAAAGATTCAGCTCTTATTTCATGATTAGAAAATTTGTGTATATTGTTTTGGTGATGTGCAGTGATCTTCAGGAACATTATTAATGTAGAACAAAGCTTTCTTTCTTACCTATACAGCAATTTTTTGTGGCTTATCAGATATTTCTTAAAGTTTGAGTTTCATTTCAATATCAGTGGAAAATTTAACGAAAACTTTAAGGAGTGTTGTGACCAGTATGTTCTAAATTAGAGGCTCGCTGCATCTCCGACGACATGTTGGTTAGTTCACTTAGCTGGCATCGAGGGGTACAGGAGGAGCGCTAGGCGTCTTCAGTTTTAACACGGAGTTGAGAATCTCGTATTCATGTGTGGGTTGTACAAAGAGGAAAGAGCCTCCTGCCAACCTGTACAGTTCCTCTACTAGCTACTTGTGGAGAGATAATTGGCCCAGCTTTCACCTTGCACTTTCAAAAATTTAGTTAAACACTCACCATTTGTACCCCTCCACGGAAATCTTTAGTAAAAGGCGAAAGGGTCATACGATTGTGAGGATTACCAGAATAACCATATCAACTACTGAAAAATCAGTTATCCATTAAACCAAGGACTTCTGCGCAGAAAGGAGCATTAAAAATTATTTTTATTTACGATATAGGGCTTCCTTGCTTTACTGTGTAGTATACAAGTGGCAAACGTAATTATTGACACATTTTTAGACTTATATTGCAATTTTGATCATTAATTAAGTAGAAATTACAATCAAATGTGAGGCGTTATAATTTCTGCGCTGGTGCCATCTGTACAATGTACACAAAACTAGTGCTTTATATGTTCAACAGTAATTAATGATGATGATGATGATGATGATGATGATGATGATGATGATAAATACTTAGATGTGTGAGCAATTAAATTAACAACAAAGTTCATTAAAGTTGTAATTGTTTTTTAAAGACATTATTCTTTTGCAACAGGAATATTAAAGCTATAATGCTTTGTGGAAGACTAATCACAAGGTCAAGTTTACAAGTGGATTCTTGAGATATTTTTAGTAACTATGAACAACTCACACAGTTACATCACCTTCACCGCATAATTAAGCCCACAAAAAAGCAGTAATGGTTCAGTGTAACCTTTCATTGAGTTACTCATGTGACACACATTCAGATAAATGTCATATCCCGAGAGGTTTACACTATTGCCATCTTAGTCAGAAAGTACATTCCTCAAAGTCTTACCAAGTTAAGGGAAGTCATTTACCCAAAGAGTTGCTGTACAAGCGTCATTTATGGTGCCCAATTTTATATGGCTACAAAAAGTTAAATAAAAACCTTTAACAGACCATGATTGTCTCAATAGACATTCAAATCATACTTCACAGTCACACAACTAATTGAAATTGTGTCCTATAGTAAAATACACTGTGCATTAAATTTTATTTTTAAAACTGCATTTGTCTTTGTCAGTATTCATTAATGTGCCATTCATATTTACAACTTTAAGGCTGTAATATTCTTGTGTTGCTAAGGCAAAGTTAATGAATGACAGTACATGAACATTTAATATATTTCTTAGAGTCATTGAACTGTATGTCTCATTGAAATCATAATAATTTATTCTGCTCATGTCTATGATAGTTCAACCAAAGTGATTAAAAGAATATAAAGTAGTATATCTTATTAAATTTATGTCACTAGTTCTGACACTGTTTCATGTAATAATTTGTAAGGTTTTACTACATTATTAATGTCATATGAATCAATAAAAAAATTTCAGGGTTTTCTCAGAATGTCTCTTTGTATGCTTGTTCTGAAAATAAAGTATTTACTAAAGAGCTTTTGAAATTCTTATTGGATATAAGCATTAACAGATCTGTTTTGTTCCCTTTTTGAAGAGATAGTGCTATTTTTTGTACATAGTTGTTATCTTCATTTAAAATTTATATAATATGCACGTTTCTTTAGTAGTGTTTTTCGTTCTTTTTTTTTTCACTTTTCTTACCAAGAATTTTTCAACATGCTGTGTACAAAGAAATTGCATTACACATAATCTTATGGTATCACTTCCTTTTTCCTGCACCTACAGAATCAGTAATTTAGTGTTAAGGAATTCCAACTTGAGGGAAAGGGAATACAGATGTGTTGTATACTCTCAAGAGCATCTTGAGTGATATCTCTCGTTTATTAAAGTAGACAGAGTATTCGTTTGAAACAAGAATAATAAACCTATAATGCTTGTGGAAGAAGTAATTAATCATATTTAATAGGAAAAAGGTCAAGTTTAAAAGTGGATTATTAAGATGACATCATCGTCGTCATCATCAACTCTTCATGGTTTAGGAGAATTTTCCTGTCCCGGCCTCATTTACCCTCGTTTTAATGGTCTTCCAGTTGTTCTATAACCCGTATTTGTAAGACTAATGGAATGCGAGAGTTATCCATTCTTTGCAAATGGCTTTCCCATTTTCCTCTATTTATTTGTATTTTTTCTTGCAATGAGAATATATCTAATTTTTAGTGCATCCTTTTACTGCTCGGAGATACTTCATTCCTGCCGCTTGTATTTGGCTCCAATCTTTCTTTTTAAGTGTCCATGTCTCCGAACCATATAGTAAAACTGGAACAGTCATTGTTTTATAAAAGTTTAGATTTGCATCCTTTCGGGTTTTTCTTTTCAAGGTGCAAACTATATTCCCCAAATGTATTGAAACTTGCTTTATTTGCTACTTATTTCTTCACTGTTCGTTATATAGGTTACATTATTTCTCCATGTTTTTTTCTAAGTCACAATAAGAACGAGGAAGGAGGGGGGGGGGGAAGCGGATATACCGTACCTCGGTCGACATAGAAGCATATTACATTACCGACGGAATCGTTAGTTTCAACAGTTCACACGCATAAGGTCAGGAAGAGCGCTCTTTGTAGCTTCAATCCCCACCACGAACCTAAACCAACGAGATATTTGCTTCCACCGCCTCTACTGGTGAACATATGAAGCACTAGTTTTATGTACTTTGTACAGATGGCACTAGCGCTGAAATTGTAACGCCTCACATTTGATTGTAATTGCTAATTAACTAATGTTGGAACTTATAATATAAGCCTAAACATGTGTTAATAATTACGTTTGCCACTTGTTTATTACACAGTAATGCAATAAAGAAGCCTTATATCGTAAATAAAAATAATTTTTAATGCCCCTTTCTGCGGAGAAGTCCTTGGTTTAATGAATAACTGAATATTTAGCAACAGAATTTGTTATTCTGGTATCCCTTCAAATCGTATAAATCTTTCGCCTTTTACTAAAGATTTCTGTGGAGGGGTACAAATGATGAGTCTATAACTAATTTTTTGTTAGTGCCCGGCATTAGCTGGGCCAATAATCTTTCCACAAGTACCTAGCACTAATTGCATCTGTCCAATCATCTCTGGCATAATGCAGGAGTCTCTTTCCTCTCTGTACAGGCTCTATTACAGATATATTGCTGTAGCTCTCTTTGGTATATCTAAAAGGAAGCTAGGTGCCACGTTTATCAAAGATTATCCACATACATTTAATGGACATTCTTAACTAAGCCTTCACATGTAAATGAGTATCTTTTAAATTACTTTTCGGTGACCACGGGGCTCGAAACTTACATTTCTGGGTGGAGTGCAATTATTAAACATGAATGTGTTAAAAAAATTAACTTATTAGAAGACATAAGGGACTACACCTATAAAATTATTATATATAATGATGAAATAACAATAAATGTCGATCCTTTATTAATTTTTTCTTACCAATTAATAGCTTAAATTCTTGACGCAGCTTATTAATAATTCGGTTTCTTAGACTTAAACTAAACGCGGACGAGTGGTTTCGGGCCCCGGGCTGAGGCAATGCGGGTAGCCCTCATTGGTGAAGGTCACTGCTGCTGCGCTGCAGCAAGCCCGTAGGTGTTTGCCTGGTGCAATGGCTGTGATGGCGGCGGCAGGTTGGCGCTGGCGACTGGCCTGCTCCCGACTGGGTAGCATTTTTTTTTTTAATTTACGTGCTCCAACGTTGTCATATTGGATGATGAATGGAATAGATGAATTGATGCTCAAATGAACCCAGGGACCATAGAGCTTAGAGTTACCCAACATTCGTCATTCAGGATAATGGAAACCCCCAGGAAACAACTTATCCAGGTAACTCACCCTGACCGAGATACGAACTCGGGACCTCTTGAAGGTGAGGCAGACATGCTATCGAGGTGGGCTGCTGGGTAGCAGGGCCAGGTTCTGGCTGCGGAGTTGCAGGTGGACGTTCCTCCTCAACTGTCGGCTGTAGGGCGGCAGTGACTGCTGGCTTCCTCGTGGCTCCCTTAGCACGACCCATGTTGTGCTCGAAGAGAAGTGATTTACCCTCCCAATACTCGAACAATAAGCCTTCAATTTTATCTCACGTCAACAGAAATATGTACATTTAATCTCTATTAGACTACTTTACAAACAAAAATAAGTTGTTCTCAATACACATTCACTGCGTTGTAGCATTTTCACAGGTGTGTGCATTTTTTAAATAATTTATTAACAACTGTGTCAATTGACATGATCATAACAGCGCCACTGATGTGCCAGAATTTTGACCATGGTCCGCGCCTTCCTGATAGTCCTCAGTTCTTTAGATCTGTAGAGCAGAGACCTTCTGGATGGCATCATCAACAAAACCATTCGAGTACTGGCATGACCAATAATATAGTGGCCACCTTTACCTATAGGTCCTTTTGTAGTGCGGTATGCTGCATTTTATCCAACCACACTATTTCATGCAAGTTTTTATTCAGCACTTCTCTTAAAAACACTTAGCACTACAATATCTATTTTCCTAGCGATAGTTTCCCATTATTTATTTATTAATTACTTATTCATTCATTCACTGACTCACTCCTTCATTTATTTACTTATTTTTTTAACTCAAATATCAGGTAAAGGAGAAGTTTGTTCGAAGAGCTGAGGCTTCCTTCAAACAGCTCTGCTTTTTTAAGAGAAGAAAACAGCTTACGTGTGGTAGGATGCTCCTTTCGGGTGTAATAGTCACACATATGCCTTCTTATGGCATCTAATTGAAAACTATGGGGATACTCTTGCTCTTTGTTCCCAGGAGTTACAATTCTTGATGGACCCAGCTGTACCAGCTTCTCCTTAGAGATTCTAGAAACAGTCACCTCATTTATTTGGCCACATACGGTCCTTTTTCTTATTTGGCTGAAAGGAATAAGTGGTTCATTGTGAAGGAGCAAATTCTGCTCCTCCTATTCAAAGCATTCTCTAAGAGAAGAAACAAATTCTCTAGTTTGGCAGTGCAATGTAACATGTGATGGTTATTTCATGTTTTTCAAATATTTAAGAATTTGTTCTGAATTGGGAATTAATTATTAATTTACATTAATTGACCTTTATAGTTAACTATGAAGCCCGGGCCTTAAAGTACTTACAGGTTGTAAGTCCTCATTAAGGTAGTTGTCTCGTGTGTTTATGAGAATTCCTAAGTGGTTTACCGGGAAAAACACGAGTCAGTTGGAGAATTTAATGTCATGTCAGCACGTTGACCATAGTAGCTCAATTGGTTACAGCGGCTGGACGGAGACCAACAGATCCGTGATTCAAATCCCAGCTATACCATTGAATTTTTCAGTCTGACCCTACCTTTCCATTGTTCTAAACTGTTCTGGAAAAAGTAATTTGTACAAAATAGGAAATGTGAAAATGGGTAGGCCACAGAATGATACAACTCAAGTTAAATCTTACATCATATTGTTGCTATTGGTAATTACAATAATGCAATTACGTAATGTGGTGACGTGGACCAATAAAAGAGAAGTAACTAATTGTTCTAGAAACATTGTGTGCAAAGAACCCAGAATAATCAGATAGCTTGGCATCACTTTGCAAACAACGGTCTTGTGAGTAAGACGTATTTTTGTGTCTTTCTGTGATTGTGCAGAAAACATTTAGTTGTGAAACTAGTGGGGTGTGCCAGGAATATAAAGTTCATTGATGCAACAACAATTATTTGTGAAAGGACAGCATCTACATTATTTAAAATTGTAGCAGAATTTACAAATTGTTTTTTTTTTTGTTTTTTTTTTTTTGGAATAAATCCCACAATATTTAAAAGAGAAGCATTGTTGTTTATTTTCCAACAATTGCAGTAGCAAATACCTTTACCCCAAGACTGTCAGCAGAGGTAAAACTCATTGCTCCAGAGCTGCCGTGGCATCTACAAGATTTCTACTAGATCAATAAACCAAACTAATCATCGGCATCTTCCATCATTCTCATTTTCGACAAACACTCTGTTGCAAACATCCTGACCATAATCTGATCTTTGTCCTGCGACATCGGGGAGTACGATATTGACCCTGGGGAGCATTACAAGCATACCAGGCTCCTCCTACATCGATCCTAAATACCATCATCTTCTCTCTAGCTTCTCTCTAACTTCTTCATCATCTCTCTAACTTCTTCTATTCAACATCTCACTCCAACTCAACTCCCCAGAGTAACTAAATCCATAACATCCCTACCACAATGCCACCGTCTACCACCGTCTTTATTTCTAACTTCATCTTTCAACCAGTAAAGGACCTAGTCCTGGAATGGTATCTGTCGGAAGGCCCCACCACCTTTGGTGGGATCCCCTTCCAACGACAATTTCGCTGCCGCTGATATTTGTCTTTGACTATGGATCCCTGGTCTACCTCTAATCCTACTGCCACCAGCTTTGCTTCCGTAATGAAGCCTTTTACTTGTAAAAGTATTTTAACGCAGTAGGCTAAAAACACAATGCAACTGAATGCTCAAGCAAACTCTGTTTCCCGCACACAACTTAAGGAATAGGTGATTAGCCAGTGGAACCAATGTGGCCTACACTAATATTGTTCCTTATTATTTAAATATATTAAATAATAATTCCATATACATTTAAATACTGCAAGATTCATTCAATTTTCATATAACTTCAATGAAAACAATGTATCTAGAAATAACAATCACCTAACTATTGTATTCTATCCTCTTAGTGGTTGCTACTGGCAAATGATCATTTGCTTGCAATTTTAATCCAAACTCAGTTTTGAGAAGCAATGTCCTGTTTAATAAAATGTCTAGCTTTAATGTTTTCCAGCAGGAAAATAATCAGTGGTAATACTGTTCCGAACAGTATAATTAACATCACAGGATAGCAGTCTACTATTCCTACAGGTGCAAAGCTGAGTCCATTAAGTACACACTCTGGGTTCTTGAAGTACACTTTCAGGATCGTTTGCTTGCTCAGCATTGGTACCTTGTTGTCCCCACTCTCCCCACTCTTTAAATATTTTGCTCTCTTTCTCGCACACTATCCTAGAGCATGCAAGTCTCCTTTGCGCTAAGCATTAGAGAACCCAAACTGAAGTTTCCAAATTTTTATATTAGTGCAGTCTTAAAATCAAAATTGGAACAAGCATATTTGCACATTACATATATGTTTTAAATGTTATACGAGGGCTGTTCAATAAAGAATGATCATAATTTTTTTTACGGTCATAATTTTTCGCACTAAAATTCAGTCTTATTATATTCTGTTAGCTTAATGTGAAACAAACACGCCATAGTAGTTTCATTGCTGATACTCCCGGTTCCCACCTGTGAGAACCAGGCAAGTTCAGACATTTCAGTATCGCCTACAGCTGCAATGGAGGTGACATGCCATTAAAGTTGATGTTAGAGGAAGATCCGAAGTTTCTTGCAAACGTAATCACTGCTGATGAAACTTGGCTACATCATTTTGATCCTGAGAGCAAACAGCAAAGCTCAGTGTGGAAATCTCCTTCATCACCAACCCCCAAAAAGCAAAGGTGATTGCTTCTGCTGGGAAAGTTATGGTCATCTCATTCTTTGATATTCATGGAAATGTTTATCAGCATGTTGTACATGCATACACATCAGTAACTGGACAATACTACAGGGATGTCCTGAAAACATTGCAAAGCGATATCAGGTGCAAAAGACCACATTTCCGTGAAGCAGGATGGATGCTGCACCACGATAATGTGCTGCTGCTTATTGCCAATGTTGTTTCTAAATATCTTGCAAAATTCAACGTGAAGTGCATCCCTCACCCTCCCTATAGTCTGGATTTATTCCCATGTGACTTTTTTCTATTCCCTAACTTGAAGAAACGCCTTCATGGGAGGCATTATCCATCATCAGAAGCAGTGGTGAAGGCTGCGGATGCGATTTTGAAGGATCTCTCAAAAAATGGTTTCCAGCATGTCTTTGAAGACTGGCAGAAATGCTGGAACAAGTGCATCACATTCAGGGGAGACTATTTTGAGAAGGGCCATCAAAATTATTAGGATGAGTAAAGGTACGTTGTCAAAAAAAAATTGTGATCATTCTTTATTGAACAGCCCTCGTAATTATAATTAGAGTTTCTGAATGAACTGTTTTTCTAATCCAATAGAACTGCCAGTGGGTCATCCATATAGCTATCAATGTCACTTACGTCAAAAGACAACTCATCATTGTCACTGTCTTCATCATCTGATAGTTGTAAATTTATGATTATAGGTTCCAAAATCTTGTCACGTACTATTTCTTTTCAAAAGTCATCTTCTTATTGTTTCTCTGCATGTCTCACACAGTTTTCCCAGTCTTGTGATACCTCGTCAATTTCTTCACAAATAAATACTTCAGCATGAAACACTTTAACACCATAATGACCACACAGTTGAGCGCCTTAAATATACATCTTTCTAGTCCCCAATTACCAAGCTTATCATCTGATGGCTCACGTTCTGCATATACAACATTTGGCAGACTAAAAGGAAGTCAAACGTTTGCTATCTCTCAAGTTTAACTAACACCTCAATTCTATTAGCATATATGTGAGTAGTTTACATTTCAGTTTTAAGTAATTACAAATCTATGCGGACATGCATACTAACCAACCGACAATGATGGTCATTACAGTTTTATGTCATGATGCACCATAATGTATTGTATTATATTTAGTTGTATTATGAAAACTATTTCAGCTAAAATACAGATGTGTCTTCCTAAATAATTTTCTTCTTCTACTGGCTACTTATTTAGCTATAAAATTCTCTCATTAGTTATTGAAAAGTGGTTCTAGAACGTTCTTAACCTGCAGGCAATTTTCTTAAATCCTAACAATATTATTTTTCATTTCGCGAAAGGCACCAATGTTTAAGTTTGCTTCTAATAACTTGGTCTGTTGGAATAACGTTTTGAAAACTACAGTTATCACTCATTAACATTCTTTGCTATTAATATTATTACTCTTTAAGAAAAGAAAAAGCGGATATTGCTGTGTGTTTTCCTAAGTCCTCTGAAGGCTGAACCTACTTTATTCTTCTTTCTAATAATTACTTATTAACTGTTTATTAAACCTTTATTTATATGCTGATTTACCATTTGTTTATTTTAGACACATAAGGCCAGTATAAGGCATTCAATAATGAACTGAACAGCATTAATGAAGATTGTAACAAACGAGTTGACAGGATACACATCTAGAAGTGCATAGTCATGATTCAATAGAAATTGAATAATCCCTTGCATGACTAACAAAGAGTTAAGATCACAGAAGCAGAACTGAACTACTTACCCAAGTGTAAGTATTTCCTTAAGTTCCGAGTTTTTCTTAAGAGTAATCCAGTGGTCCAAGCTGCCTTTTGGAAACAGATCCACAATTTTTAGTCCACACTTGTCTTCTTGTTCAAATGCTTCTGACATAGTGCGATAGGCCTCCAGTACATCTACGAGGAATGCTATCCGACCTTTTGTCACACTGACCAATCCATCCATGAGAGGATGGAACTCAGTAACTGCAGCTCTGAGTGCGCTGGACTCATTCTGTGGCACAAATAGATTGCATTAAAATAATGTTGATACAAAGTTATTGTAATTCAAGAAACCTTGCCCAATAAGACTAATGGAATGTTGATACACCTCTGCCCTGCCGAGCAGCAAATTTCTTTCTGGTCTAGCAATCCATAAGTTCATAAGCAGCTATCTTAGCTCTTTATTCACCATTGGTAAACACACTATCAAAGGTTACAGTCATCTCCATTAGGAACAAAGTAGGTTGCACACTAGCAACAACTCTTGGCATCATTGCCATGTGCTTGGCCAATTAGTCTGCTTCAGAGTGCTTGCTGTAATAAAATAAAGTACCCAGCGATTACAGCAAACTGCCAGGTGTTTGTAACAACTCCAATTTCCCTTCTAGTGACTCTATGACTATCAGTAGTCATTTACTGCCTATTTTCTTAAGGGGGCTATGAGATCAATTTTTACAACTGTATAGGCTTAAACAATATTTAGAAATAACTATACATCACATTTAATTAAAGCCCAATGGCTGGCTGGAAAATGATCTGAAAGTACTTCCAACCCCAATTTAAGTAGAATAAATTCTTGATTTTGTGTTTGTGTTTCACTGGAATTATGTCCCGGTAATTGATAATTCAACTTGATTCAATGTCTTTGTGAAATTATATTTCATTACCCAGAGCTGCAGGAATATTTCAGAAGTTATATTACCAGCGAAGAGTAGAGTCCATGCCTGGTTAAGTAAAGAAAACAAAGAAAAAGCACTCTCAGTAAACAATAAGAATTAGAATTTGGATATAAGTTTTCCAGCTAATGACTCAGCACAAATCATGACATATCTCATAAAACAAGTTATTTTCAACATAAAAATAATCTCTTGGGTACCAAAACGCTCAAGAGAAGGTATTAGTGAACTGAGTAATCTGTAATAAAGTGTAGTAGAATATATTTGTGACAAGAATCCCCGATTCAGTTGCAATTGACATTACAAAGAACAAAAGAAAAATGCTAAACTACAGAAGTTTGAAATGTGAGTAGAATGAGTGTAAGGTCTGGTGTCATGGTCTGGTAAAATAATTCTGTATATGTCCAGAAGTCTCATTCATAGCTACAGCAGTGGTGGCAATGATTCATTGAGTAGTTATCTCAACTATGTCTGCTGAAAAAAGGGCACTCAGAAGCTGATGCACAAAAAGATTGCCCTTCTCGAATCTATTTTGTTCTTGTAGCAGACCGTTATCATTTTTAGTTTTCTGATTATCATTGTTGCTTATGAATTATACATGTACGAGTATTAACAAGGCTTTTACCTAGACTGTTGACTTGTTGCTTTTGACCTCCCTTCATAAATGTAGGAACATTCTGTTCTGTTATATATGGATGTAATCCAATACATATGTCAAACATCAAAACATATATTAAGAAATATTTTAATAATACTTTTAAAAAGTCATTATGTAAAATGCTCACTTTCTTCTCAGGCAACAAGCCAGGTGAAAAGACGATTAGATATCGAGGTTTCGGAAGTGTGCACCTCTCCCATCATCAGGATATTTATAAAATGTTATAACCACAAATGAAATACTGAATGTAACAGAAATATAAACAAAGACAAAACACTATCAAAATTCACATTACTGAACAAAAGACTGTTTTCAGTAAATTAAATGCCAGGTCAGGGAATGGCGTGAGTATAGAAAATTGTGTCAAAGAAACATAACTACTTACTTCATTATCAAGCTGTATTGAGCTTTGCTTCTTAAATCGACAGATTTCCGTTTTTAAGCATCACGATTAAGCATGCTCCTTTCAGAGGAAATCGCCAAAGCCTCCTTAGTTCTCCGCTCCCAGTAACTGTTGCATATGGCCAAGATGGTCGTCTCCTGAAAGTTGGCTGTATGGTCATTATCGAAACAATTCTCTGCCAGTCCAGACTTCTCAGGTTGCATTAAACGAATGCTCCATTCATGTTCGATTATTCTAGTAGCGATGGCCCTTCCGGTTTGTCCTATATATGGTGTCTCACATTTAATTTACTGAAAACAGTAGTGTTTTGTCTTTGTTTATATTTGTGTTATATCCAGTGTTTCATTTGTGGTTATAACATTTTATAAATATCCTGATGATGGGAGAGATGCACACTCCAGAAACGACGCTATTTAATCGTCTTTTCACCTGGCTTGTTGCCTAAGAATAAAGTGAGCATATTCATCGCCAGGAAAGCTTCAGGTCTTATCATTATGTACAAGTTAACGCAATAAACAAGATGATGAATCTCCTTTTTGAATTCTTTTCATACTTCAATTTTTAATAAGTTAAAGCTTACGTACAAAAGCCTCATGATCCCTGAAGAACTCCTCTGCTGTCAGTCTTAGTCCACTATGTAGGAGATCATCCAAGGTGTGTATGGAGTTGGATGAGAACTGGAGAAGCATCACAATACTACCAGAATAAGAAGCATACAGGAACACTGCTACCACAAGTAACATCATCATGATGATACGACTGGGAATCAAGCGTACTTCCAAACTAAAACCTTAAAGAAATTTTACCATTAAGTCGAGAAAAGCTACATTATGTTCAATTGAAGTGAATACAAAAATAAGAAACAGTAGCAGAAGAGTAAGTCGGCATACAAAGTCTCTAAGAAAGAGTTTTCTGTGTCCTGTTTACTCTAAGATCATATCAGATGATCTAATAAAAAAGAGATATCTTCAGATATTCTTTAAGATGACTTTTGATGCATCTAACCCATATTAATTTCTTGATTGCTACAGTTTTACATGCATTCCCTTTACCTAACACTATATATAAGCCAATCAGGATAAATTCCTGTGTGGATATACGTTTTAGCTTTGCGTTTAATATGTTCAGATTATGAAACCATTCTCATGATTACTGCAGTAATACAATTCTAACACATCAAAATTTTAACAAGTTATTCCCCAGATGCTTATATAAGCAGGTACTAAACAGTTTACTAAATATTCAGGAACAGACTGACGCGTGGGTGAAAGAAGTGTGTCATGCTTTGTCGCTTAGGCCACCTCTGTTAGAATAAGCTCAGCATTCTCTACAATATATAAAGTTAGGGTTTTTTGACGTCAGTCTCTCTGCTGGTCATTGTCACATTCAGTCCTTTAATCTACTCTTTACCACGCATTAGGAAGGCTGAAACACAACACATGGAACGAAACCTTTTTACCCCAGGTAAACATGATTGTCTCTCACTGTCCTATCATCGGTTAGCACATTTATTGTAGCATACGATAATGCTGCAGCTAGTTAAATCTTGCTGACTTAATTGGGGTAATGTGGAGTTGTACTTTATAGAACTAAACCAAATATGAAATCAAAGTTATAAGCCATTGTTGCATTTCTCTACCATTCCTTCTGCCTTCAGCCACCTATCACATATGATGGGCAGCAGCAGTTTACAAAGCAAAGACATTACAATATATATTAAATTGCATTTTTATAGACTAATTTCAGGTGATGTAACATTAATGCTGTAGGTACTCACCTTGTAGACATATAGTGCCAAGACATAGTAGAACAATATCACTCCAATGAGCATTTTCGCTTTCCCATCTGAATGCCAAATACAGTAACAAACCAATTATTGCCACTAGAGCAACTGTGACAATCCACAACACATTACTGAATGGCAGACTAAATATATTTCTCATGAAGGATAATGATGGCAGCTTGAATATGAAGCCAGCCCTGAAAGAAAATAACAATCCTGGAGGTACCCTAGAATAGTTTGAATTATTTGCATTGGGAACCAGAACAGCCTCTAAAACTGACTACAGTTGTCAGGGAATGGAAACTGAAAGCAAGTTGGTTTTAAAATGTGAGCATACAGCCTAAAGTCATACTGGTGATTTCTAGAGCCTGGGAACATGAGTAGGCAGGTTGTTCTCAGTTCTGTACTTTTTCTGTTTAGCTATCTTTGCTGCAAAATATACTCTGGGAGGCCTTAGCAAGTTTAGAAACACAAAACTAATTGACTATTTGCTGATGTATCAGTAGTTTTTTGTTACTACTCTCGTTAGCGCCATTTAGCTTCAAGAGCTGAATAGCCTGAATCGATCACAACACTCACTGGATTTCAAACATTGTCACTTGTCATCCGGAGATACCCTTATTTGTTATACTTCAACAGGTACCGAAAGCATTTCGCTTTCAAGTTTTCGAGCAAATCCACAATTTAGCTCATCAAGGTTTTAAAAGTACTATCAAACAATTGACATAAAAATTTGTGTGGTCAAATGTCGGATAACTGCTGATGATGGGGACAAACCGTTCTCTGAAACATGTCCAAGTAATGATAATTTAAGTGATGTTTGCATTTGAATTACAGACTCATTACTTTCAAATGTTAAATACATCACTGTTTCTAAACCTTTTGCTTCAAATAATACAAAAGATGATGTTCGCAAATGGACACAGTGTTTTATTCATCCTTTTGATCATATACATGATATAGGACAAGTCAAGTATTTATAACTAAAAATTATACAGTAAACATTTACACAACACAAGTTTAGAAATGAAAAATTCAGAAACTGTATGTACAATATTAACAATTTATCTGTAGTTGAAATTAATAAAAAAAAAATCACCTATACTATAAAAACAATGTTCTAACAGGAACTTTTTCACACAGTTCGGAAGTGCAGATATTGTCAACCTAGTATAATAAATTACATACCCAGAAAGGGTTCATGGAAAAGTATTTAAAAACTCATCAACTGAGTAAAAACAATGTTGCAATAGCAGATGTTTCACCTTGTGCTCAAATGCAGTTTCTGAGGTGGCGAGTTTAATATTATTGGGTAGCTTGTTATATAAGGTAATTCCGGAGTGTCTTACGCTTTTGCTGAATAGTGATGTATTATGTGTAACCATGCTCAGTTTATGCCTATTTCTAGTGAGATAATCATGTTTTTCAGAGTTTGTATGAAAATAAACCAAGTGTTTTCTAGCAAACATGACGACTTCTAGTATATATAGACAAAGAAGTGGCAATATATGGAGTTATTTGAATAAATTGATACAAGAATCCCTTTGTTTCTTTCCTATTATTGTTCTGATTACTCGTTTTTGAAATTTAAAGATTATATTTTCTTTATCACAGTTACCCCAAAAAATCACTCCAAATTTTAGTAAGCTATTGAAATGAGCAAAGTATAGATTCCTCAAAGTGTTCAAATTTGCAATATTTTTTATGGTTCTGAACATAAAACAAAGCTGGCTTAGATTAGATGTCAGTTATTCAACATGTGTGTTCCATTTCAGGTGCTCGTCAATCCATACACCCAAGAATTTAGTAGTGGGTTTATAGTGCACCAATTCATTATCTAATTTTATTTGCGGCTTATATACATTAGTATTCCGAATATGGCTGAAGGAAATGGCTACAGATTTATTCTTATTTATTATTAACCTGTTTTGTATAAACCATTCCTGCATTCTTTGGTCTAAGCTTAGTATGTCAGACTTAACATCATTGTCATTTCCCATTACATCTATGGATGTGTCATCTGCAAACAGTACAACCTTATTTAGCTGTAGAGGATTTGCTAAATCATTTATGTATAGCAAAAATAAGAAAGGTCCCAGGACTGAACCTTGAGGGACCCCACAAGTTAACCTTTTTTTCCCGATCTATGTACTTCGGATGTAAGATTATGGCGGTTTATTTGCACTATTTCAACTAGTTGTTCACGTTGATTTAGATATGAACTAAACCAATTATTTGCTATGCCTCTTATACCAAAGCATTCTAGTTTTTCCAACATTACTTCATGATTAACTAGTTCAAACGCTTTAGTAAGGTCTAAAAATATTCCTATATTATGTTCTTTCTTATCTAATGAACCATACACACTCTCTAAAAAATTAAATATAGCTGTTTCAGTATATTTGCCTTTTATAAAACCATTTTATGCTAAAGATAGTATGTTATGTTTTTTAATAAATGTTTGACATCTATTGTACATGGCCTTTTCTAATATTTTTGAGATGGAAGATAAGACTGCTATTATATAGAATAAAAAGAAGTATTTCAGAAAGTGGAGTGCCATTGTTACTAAAATTAGGCAAGTGAGTCAACCTTGTATATACTTTTCTCCACTTACAAATTAACCACCCTATGTATTGAACAAAACAGCTTCACGTTCTCCAGCAAGATCTTCCAACAAACAGCAGGCTTGGCCATGGGTAACCCTCTTTCACCATTACTAGCTAATCTGTTCATGAGTAATTTGGAAACACACATTACTAAAGCCTTTCCACATATTTTCAAATGTTGGCATAGATATGTCGACAATGTGTTTGCTATAGTCCCTAGAAGACTAACCGAGGATGCTATAAAGTTGCTAAACCTACAAGAAAAATCCATAGTTTTCACCATTGAAGTAGAGCAGGATGAATGGCTACCTTTTCTAGATTTGAAAATCATTAGAACACCAGCAGGATTACAATTTGGAATATACCGAAAAGCAACATATGTTGACAATTACATTAAATGCAACCCATTCAACCCAGTACAACATCAATATGCAGTATTCCATAGTTTAGTTCACAGATTAATCAACATTCCGCTAACAAAAACAGAATATGAACAGGAGTACGCTCACACACACCAGGTTGCCGAACTGAACAACTATAACACAACTTTCATCAAAAAACTGATCTACAGACACAAAAGAAACAAATACTTAAGGGACATTACTACGTTAAAAAAACTAGAAAACCCAAACACCAGATATGGAAAATTTACATTTCATCCAAAATACTTCAAAAAATTTGAAGAGATATTTAAGAGCTTCAACATAAAATTAGCCCCTCAAAACAAACACAACATTCACAACTTAGTAAACCACCCTCTAAAAAATAGCACACCGAAAACTCAATTATCAGGCATTTATCAAATGAGTTGCCAGGATTGTGACAAGATATACATTGGTAAGACCAAAAGGATTCTAGGAACAAGAATGAAAGAACACTTCAGAAATATTAAATTCAAAGGACAAGGCGGCCGTAGCACATCACTTTTGGTCTGAAAATCACAACATAAAACAAGAAATAGAACTGATCAAACAGGCAAAGAAACCTGTCTACTCCTTACATATAATTGAATACACATGTTTTAATAATAATCTATGTTTATATATTCAATTATAATTAATTATGTAATGCCACTTGCATTATCTCAAGCTTTCAACCATTTTCAAAATTAAAACTAAATTTAAAAAACTTAAATGTTAAATATAATTCTTATTGCGCACAGCATTCCGTTCTTTATTAAAAAACAAACCCAAATCACTACCTGTGCTGTCATCTGTTGGCATTCTTCTAATACTTCAGTACGATATATAAATTTCAGATGGACTACCTGCAGAAGTAAATGCATATCTTCCAAATTTTCATAGCATACAAGTTGGTGTTCTATATTGTGACTTTGTGGGTTCGTGAAATGAAAAGTCCAATTTCACCACTCAAAAATGTTCTTTATTTCCACCGACTTACAGTTAAACACTTGCCAATTACACAAAATTACGTAATGCACACAATTACCATTCACCAGTTCGTCCGTTATCGTTCCGATGCACGTACACAATTACGTAGTTGCTTCCGTTGCACGGCACTACTTCACTAGCACGTCCAGCACTAACACTGACTGTCTGTCTCTCTGAAACCCTTTTTATAGGCATCTCGTCGTATTCTCGGCTTCTCTGGTTTCCAGGCGAATATTCCAGATGATAGAAGAAGGGGAGAGAAACGTCCAGGGACGGGTGACATTCCTTTAACCACCCTTCAGTTAGTGACAGAGACTAATGGGAGGCGTGGCTCAGCTCCCTCTGGTTTCCTCACAGCTGTGCCGTCATACCTTCCGCTAATTGGGTGACACTGCTCCCTCCTCAAAGCTGGTCGTCCCGAACAGCACCATCGTAGCGGGCTAGTCGATCCAGGTGTACCACCAACATCTTTCCTCGGGGAACCTTCTGGATGCGGTAGACCACGTCGTTAATCCTCTTCACCACCCGGTACGGTCCTTGCCATGGCTGCTGGAGCTTCGGGCAGCGTCCCTTGGTCCGGGTAGGACGGTACAACCAGACCAGGTAACCTTGCTGGAACCCTTGGCTGTTGGCTTGCCTATCATATCTGGTCTTCATGCGGTCGCTCGCCTTCTGGATGTTCTGGCGAGCCATCTCGTGCATGTCGTGGAGGCGGTCCACCAGGTTCTCCACATACTCGGTCACCGGCTGCTTCACCTCCGGAGGGCTTCCGAAAGCCAGGTCACAAGGGAGGCGTAACTCTCGACCGAACATTAAGCTGGCTGGCGTCATCACAGTTGTGTCGTGTGTAGACGAGCGATAGGCCAGCAAGAACAGTGGCACCTTGACGTCCCAGTCTCGCTGATGGCTGGCCACGACCTTCCTCAGGTGTTCCTCTAAGGTCTTGATGTACCTTTCGACCATGCCATCCGATTGGGGATGTAGAGGCGTAGTGCGAGTCTTGTTCACCCCAAGCCTTTGTAGTGCCTCCTTCATTAGGTTGGACTCAAAGTTGGTACCCTGGTCACTGTGTAGCTCTAACGGCACCCCAAATCGACAGAACAGTTGCTCCACGAGGCAGTCTGTGATTGCCTTTGCCTCTTGGTTTGGGATGGCATACACCTCCGGCCACTTGGTGAAGTAGTCCACGACCACCATTAGGTACTTGTTGCCTCGGTCGGAAACTGGGAACGGTCCAGCAATGTCAACGGCGATCCGTTCGAATGGCGCTCCGACGTTGTACTGCTGCATGCGACCCCGGCTCCTCGTCTGGGGGCCACGACTCGCCGCGCACACGTGACACTGACGGCACCATCTCTCAGCATCTGCTCGGAGCCTCAGGCAGTAGTAGCGCTGCCGTAGTTTGTCAATCGTTCGGTTCGCTCCCAGGTGTCCTCCCGAAGTACCGGCGTGCACTTCTTCCAGGACTTCCGGGACCTTACTCCGGGGAAGTACCAACTGTTCTCTCTGCGTCTTCCCATCAGGTGATTCCCATACCCGGAACAGCACGCCCTCTCTGGTCCTCAACGAGTCCCATTGGGCCCAGTACGACTTGTAGGTGGCGCTCCTCGCTGCGATGTCCTCCCAGGTTGGTCTCGTCCCTGCCTCCACTTCCCTTAAGAGCGGCGCCAAGTCTGCGTCCGCCAGCTGCTCCCTCCTCAGGCCTGCGCTATCCCAACCGTCCGCAGGCACTGCCACAACTACTCGGACTGCTGCGGCACGCTCCTTCTCTTCCACTCTTGTGCACTGGCCGCACTCTTCTGGACAGGGTCTTCTGGACATGGCGTCTGCGTTACCGTGGCTCTTCCCTCTACGATGTTCCGAGGTGAAGTCGTACTCCTGCAGCCTCTGGACCCAACGTGCTGTCTGGCCTTCCAGGTTCTTAAAGGTCAATAGCCAGGTTAGGGCGGAATGGTCAGTCCTCAGGTGGAATGGCTGACCGTACAGGTACTTGTGGAAATGCTCCAATGTCTTTACTACCGCCAGTAACTCCCGTCAGGTGACGCAGTAGTTCTTCTCTGCCTTGGATAGCGTCTTGCTGTAATAGGCTATCACCCGCTCATGGCCGTCCTGGATCTGCGATAGGACACCTCCAATGCAGGCGGGTGAGGGGTTTTGCGATGTTGGAGAACCCCTTTATGAAGCGGCGGTAATAACTGCACAGCCCCAGGAAACTGCACAACTCTCTCCTATCCTTTGGGCGAGGCCAATCTCTCACAGCCTGTGTCTTCTCTGGGTCTGTGGCCACTCCGGTTGCTGAGACTATGTGGCCCAAGTAGTTAACTTCCTTGCGGAAGAGCTGGCACTTCTTCGCGTTCAGCTTCAAGTTGGTCGCTTGCAGTCTCTGTAGCACCTTACTCAGATTCTCGAGGTGATCTTCAAAAGTCTTCCCGACGATGATGATGTCGTCCAGGTATAGCAGGCAGGCATCGTAAGTCAGCCCTCTCATCACTGACTCCATGAGGCGCTGGAAGGTAGCTGGTGCGTTGCAGAGGCCAAAGGGCATAACCGTGAACTGCCAGAGCCCTTGGCCCGTCGAGAATGCAGTCTTATGTTTGTCTCTCGGGTCTAGAGCTACCTGCCAGTAGCCCGACTTCAGGTCCAGGGTCGAGAACCACTGTGCACCAGCTAGCGTGTCCAGGGTGTCGTCAATCCGGGGTAAGGGAAAACAGTCCTTCCGGGTGACGGCGTTCAACTTTCTGTAGTCTACGCAGAAGCGCAGCTCGCCGTTCTTCTTTGTCACCAAGACTACAGGGGAACACCAAGGTGTGTCAGACTCTTCAATCACTCCCCTGGATCTCATGTCCTCCAGCATGTCTCGCACCGCCCCTTGCTTCGCCAGCGGAACGCGTCTATGTGGTTGCCGAATAGGCCGGGCGTCTCCGGTGTCGATGCGGTGAAGCACTTTGTCCGTGCGGCCGTAGTCACTATCACCTTGGCTGAAGACGCGCTGATACCGTCTTAGCAGTTGTCGAACCTTCTCCAGCTGTTCTGTGGTCAGGTGGTCGGCCGCCCTCTCCACCAAGCCTTCTAGCTGGGGCCCCAGGTGTTGCTTCGGCGCCGGCTCTAGTGTCTCGTCGATAGCTGTTACGCTCACCACGGGCTCGCACATTCCCAACTCCGTCCCGGCCTGGACGTCGTGATCGGCGTCCGTAGGATTTAGCAGTCTCACGGGCACCTCCTCTCGGCACGGCAGCAATGCCCTGGCTACACACAGTCCGTTTACAGGCGTCTTCTGGTCCAGCATCATGTTCCTGGTTTTCTGGCCCTCCAGTCGCGCCGTCACCACCACCTCGCTCCTCGCGGGGACAACCACGTCTTCGTCCAAGACGACCCTGCAAATTCCAAGGCACTCTTCGGGTTGACGGAGTATAAACTCTTCTCCGTTAAGCCGCAGGACCTTCTTCCCGACCTCGACCGTCGCCTCATGGCTCCTGAGGGCATCCAGTCCCAGGATCACGTCCTCAGCCACCTTCGCGACGAACACCCACAGACGCACGGCACTCCGTCCCAAGTTCAGCTCCAGCAGGGCCTCCTTCTCCACAGGCAAGGTGTCTCCCGATGCCGTGACAAGCTGGTATGGTCGGTTTGGCTCCCGCCCCGGTGTCCACCAGCACGCGGCACGGCTTCCCTCTTACCCAACCGTCCGCGATGAGGCTGTCATCCATACGCCGGCTGACGCCGCGCAGTGTCACTCGAGGGGATGGTGGTGATGGCGCCGACGTGCCCCTCTCCACGACGGCCTTTACTCGTTTTCCGGCTGCTCTTCCTGGTGTGGGCAGTCTCTCTGCAGGTGTCCGCGCTGTCCACACCCCCAACACAGGCCACTAGGTGTTCGCCGGCGTCCCTCAGCTGGTCTTCTGTCTCCGGCGTAGCGGACACTCCTCGTTCTCGACGTCGGAATGGATGTTATTTTGGCCGCCTGCATCCTTAATGCCGCTGTCAGCGCCTCGTGGATGGTTTTATATTCCCCGAGCATTAGGCGCTGACGAATCTCCGTGTCCCGTACCCCGTCAACAAAGTTGTAGGCGGCTTCCCGGGATACGAACTCCAGTGGCAGGTCAACCAAGGCCTTGCTAGCCAGCTGCTCGATCGCAATGGCGAACTCCTGCAGCGTCTCCCCCGGCTGCTGTGACCTTGCCTTTAGCTGGCTGCGGTATGCTGCGGCTAAGCGGTGGTTCCCGAAGCGATCCTCCAGGGCTTCCCAGATGTCCTTGAGCACCGCCGTCGTCTGCACCGCGTTTAGGACTTCCGCGGCTCTTCCCTGGAGGCTGGCTATTAACTGTGTGGCCTCCTCCTCCAGTGACCATCCGTTGTGCCTGGCCACTGTGTCGAACTGGCGGCGGAAGACCTCAAACGTTGACGCGCCGTCATACTTGGGAGGTTTGACGCGCGCAGATGTTGTGTCGCGTCCCGGCGCGTCGGCCTTCAAATCCTTCAGCTTCCTGCCGACGACGTCCTCCACCATGGCGTTCAGGGACTTCACGCTGCTGTCGGCTTTCCCTTCCAGGTCGTTAACGCGGCTCGCCAGGTCCTCGACGCGCTCGTACACTTGGCCCATCCGCTTGCCCAGCTCCGTCACGTCATCCCTCACGCCGGCCAACTGTTCTTCAAATTTGGCGGCGAGGGCCTCGCTCGCCACCTTCATTTCCGTGGTCAGTTCGGCCATCTTTGAGGTCATTGTCGTGGCCAAGTTGTTGTTAGCCGTTTCCGTCTTCGCTGTTAATTCGGCCTTCATTTCTTCCATCTTCTCGGTGATGTTGTCGTTAGCCGTCTTCATTAGTTTCAGTTCTGCGGCCAGGTTGTTATTTGCCGCTTCCGTCTTCTCTGTTAACTCGTTCATCTTCGCCAAAAGCATTTCCAATGCGGATTCCATGGCTGTAATGTTCGGTGATGTTATCTTCCCGCTTCCTGACACCAGTGTGACTTTGTGGGTACGTGAAATGAAAAGTCCAATTTCACCACTCAAAAATGTTCTTTATTTCCTCCGACTTACAGTTAAACACTTGCCAATTACACAAAATTACGTAATGCACACAATTACCATTCACCAGTTCGTCCGTTATCGTTCCGATGCACGTACACAATTACGTAGTTGCTTCCGTTGCACGGCGCTACTTCACTAGCACGTCAAGCACTAACACTGACTGTCTGTCTCTCTGAAACCCTTTTTATAGGCATCTCGTCGTATTCTCGGCTTCTCTGGTATCCAGGCGAATATTCCAGATGATAGAAGAAGGGGAGAGAAACGTCCAGGGACGGGTGACATTCCTTTAACCACCCTTCAGTTAGTGACAGAGACTAATGGGAGGCGTGGCTCAGCTCCCTCTGGTTTCCTCACAGCTGTGCCGTCATACCTTCCGCTAATTGGGTGACAATAATGACACGTGATACTACAATGTGTCTAGTGTATTTTAAGGCTTTCCAGCTAACCATTAGGTTGGCCATGACAGTGCGGATAATTAAGCAGTAAGACTGAGATGCAAAATAGAAAACGGATGAAAAACAAATACCTATATACAGTGGTAATTCGTGGCAAAAATAACAGCGTGCCGCGGGAAAACGTCCAAATAACTTACCTAGTTTATAAAAATGAAGTCCATTTCCCGTTGTTTCTTCATGATATAAACAGATTTTATACAACCTTTCGCTTCTTGCTCAATTTCCAAATCGGATATCGATTGCCCTAGCATTTTCCTACTAACCCTTTCTTCTCAACGTTAAGTCATACCGGACGATGAATATAATGATGATCAAAAGAGTACAGAGCACATAGAGCTTAGAGTTACCAAACATTTATTTTTCAGGATAAGAGAAAACCTCCAACATTAAGTCATATCGGACGATGATTGACATGATGTTCAAATGAGTACAGGGTACATAGAGCTTAGAGTTACCAGACATTCATCTTTCAGGATAAGGGAAAACCTCCAACGTTAAGTCATATCGGACGATGAGTGAAATGATGTTCAAATGAATACAGGGTACATAGAGCTTAGAGTTATCAGACATTCATCTTTCAGGATAAGAGAAAACCTCCAACGTTAAGTCATATAGGACGATGAGTGAAATGATGTTCAAATGAGTACAGGGTACATAGAGCTTAGAGTTACCAACCATTTATTTTTCAGGATAAGAGGAAACCTCCAACGTTAAGTCATATCGGACGATGATTGACATGATGTTCAAATGAGTACGGGGTACATAGAGCTTAGAGTTACCAGACATTCATCTTTCAGGATAAGGGAAAACCTCCAACGTTAAGTCACATCGGAAATGAATGAAATGATGTTCAAATGAGTACAGGGTACATAGAGCTTAGAGTTACCAGACATTCAACTTTCAGGATAAGAGAAAACCTCCAACGTAAAGTCATATCGGACGATGAATGAAATGATGTTCAAATGACTACACGGTACATAGAGCTTAGAGTTACGAGACATTCATATTTCAGGATAAGAGAAAACCTCCAACGATAAGTCATATCGGACGATGATTGACATGATGTTCAATTGAGTACAGGGTACATAGAGCTTAGAGTTACCAGACATTCAACTTTCAGGATAAGAGAAAACCTCCAACGTTAAGTCATATCGGACGATGAATGAAATGATGTTCAAAGGAGTACAGGGTGCATAGAGCTTAGAGTTACCAGACATTCATCTTTCAGAATAAGAGAAAACCTCCAAAGTTAAGTCACATCAGACAATGAATGAAATGATGTTCAAATGAGTACAGGGTGCATAGAGCTTAGAGTTACGAGACATTCATCTTTCAGGATAAGAGAAAACCTCCAACGTTAAGTCATATCGGACGATGAATGAAATGATGTTCAAATGAGTACAGGGTACATAGAGCTTAGAGTTACCAGACATTCACCTTTCAGGATAAGAGAAAACCTCCAACGTTAAGTCATAACGGACGATGAATGAAATGATGTTCAAATGAGTACAGGATACATAGAGCTCAGAGTTACCAGGCAATCATCTTTCAGGATAAGAGAAAACCTCCAACCTAAAGTCATATCGGACGATGAATTAAATGATGTTCAAATGAGTACAGGGTACATAGAGCTTAGAGTTACCAGACATTCATCTTTCAGGATAAGAGAAAACCTCCAACGTTAAGTCATATCGGACGATGAATGAAATGTTGTTCAAAAGAGTACAGGGTACATAGAGCTTAGAATTACCAGACATTCATCTTTCAGGATAAGGGAAAACCCCCAACGTTAAGTCATAACGGACGATGAATGAAATGATGCTCAAATGAGTACAGAGTACATAGAGCTTAGAGCTACCAGACATTCATCTTTCAGGATAAGGGAAAACCTCCAACAGTAAGTCATATCGGACGATGAATGAAATGATGTTCAAATGACTACAGGGTACATAGAGCTTAGAGTTACCAGACATTCATTTTTCAGGATAAGAGATAACCTCCAACGCTAACTCATATCGGACGATGAATGAAATGATTTTCAAATGAGTACAGAGTACATAAAGCTTAGAATTACCCGACGTTCATCTTTCAGGATAAGAGTAAACCTCCAACGTTAAGTCATATCGGAAGATGAATGAAATGATGTTCAAATGACTACAGGATACATAGAGCTTAGAGTTACCAGACATTCATCTTTCAGGATAAGAGTAAACCTCCAACGTTAAGACATATCGGACGATGAATAAAATGTTGTTCAAATGAGTACGGGGTACATAGAGCTTAGAGTAACCAGACATTCATCTTTCAGGATAAGAGAAAACCTCCAAAATTAAGTCATATCGGACTATGAATGAAATGATGTTCAAATGACTGTACAGGGTACATAGAGCATAGAGTTACCAGATATTCATCTTTCTGGATAAGAGAAAACCTCCAACGTTAAGTCATATCGAACGATGAATGAAATGATTTTCATAGGAGTACGGGGTACATAGAGCTTAGAGTTACCAGACATTCATTTTTCAGGATAAGGGAATACCTCCAACGCTAAGTGATATCGGACGATGAATGAAATTTTGTGCAAATGAGCCCAGCTTACATAGAGCTTAGAGTTACAAGACATTATGCTTCCAGAATAAGACAAAACCTCCAACGTTAAGTCATATCGGACGATGAATGAAATGATGCTCAAATGAGTACAGAGTACATAGAGCTTAGAGTTACCAGACATTCATCTTTCAGAATAAGAGAAAACCTCCAACGTTAAGACATATCCGACGATGAATGAAATGATGTTCAAATGACTACAGGGTACATAGAGCTTAGAGTTACCAGACATTCATCTTTCAGGATAAGAGAAAACCTCCAACGTTAAGTCATATCGGACGATGAATGAAATGATTTTCAAATGAGTACAGAGTACATAGAGCTTAGAGTTACCAGACATTCAGCTTTCAGGATAAGAGAAAACCTCCAACGTTAAGTCATATCGGACGATGAATGAAATGATGTTCAAATGACTACAGGGTACATAGAGCTTAGAGTTACCAGACATTCATCTTTCAGGATAAGAGAAAACCTCCAACGTTAAGTCATATCGGACGATGAATGAAATGTGTTGAAATGACTACAGGGTACATAGAGCTTAGAATTACCAGACAGTCATCTTTCAGGATAAGAGAAAACCTCCAACGTTCAGTCATAACGGACGATGAATGAAATGATGTTCAAATGACTACAGGGTACATAGAGCTTAGAGTTACCAGACATTCATCTTTCAGGATAAGAGATAAACTAAAACGTTAAGTCATATCGGACGATGAATGAAATGTTGTTCAAATGAGTACAGGGTACTTAGAGCTTAGAATTACCAGACATTCATCTTTCAGGATAAGAGAAATCCTCCAACGTTAAGTCATATCGGACGATGAATGAAATGTTGTTCAAATGACTACGGGTACATAGAGCTTAGATTTACCAGACATTCATCTTTCAGGATAAGAGAAAACCTCCAACGTTAAGTCATATCGGACGATGAATGAAATGATGTTCAAATAAGTACAGGGTACATAGAGCTTAGATTTGCCAGACATTCATCTTTCAGAATAAGAGAAAACCTCCAACGTTAAGTCATATCGGACGATGAATGAAATGATGTTCAAATGAGTACAGGGTGCATAGAGCTTAGAGTTACCAGCCATTCATCTTCAGGGTAAGAGAAAACCTCCAACGTTAAGTCATATCGGACGATGAATGAAATGATGTTCAAATGAGTACAGGGTACATAGAGCTTAGAGTTACCAGACGTTCATCTTTCAGGATAAGAGAAAACCTCCAACGTTAAGTCATATCGGACGATGAATGAATTGTTGTTCAAATGAGTACAGGGTACATAGAGCTTAGAATTACCAGACATTCATCTTTCAGGATAAGAGAAAACCTCCAACGTTAAGTCATATCGGACAATGAATGAAATGATGTTCAAATGAGTACAGGGTACATAGAGCTTAGACTTACCAGACATTCATCTTTCAGGATAAGAGTAAACCTCCAACGTTAAGTCATATCGAAAATGAATGAAATAATTGTCAAATGAGTACAGAGTACATAGAGCTTAGAATTACCCGACGTTCATCTTTCAGGATAAGAGAAAACCTCCAACGTTAAGTCATAACGGACGATGAATGAAATGATGTTCAAATGACTACAGGGTACATAGAGCTTAGAGTTATCAGACATTCATCTTTCAGGATAAGAGTAAACCTCCAACGTTAAGTCATATCGGACGATGAATGAAATGAAGTTCAAATGACTACAGGGTACATAGAGCTTAGAATTACCCGACGTTCATCTTTCAGGATAAGAGAAAACCTCCAACGTTAAGTCATATCGGACAATGAATGAGATGATGTTCAAATGAGTACAGGGTACATAGAGCTTAGAATTACCCGACGTTCATCTTTCAGGATAAGAGAAAACCTGCAACGTTAAGTCATATCGAACGATGAATGAAATGATGTTCAAATGAGTACAGGGTACATAGAGCTTAGAATTACCCGACGTTCATCTTTCAGGATAAGAGAAAACCTCCAACGTTAAGTCATATCAGACAATGAATGAGATGAAGTTCAAATGACTACAGGGTACATAGAGCTTAGAATTACCCGACGTTCATCTTTCAGGATAAGAGAAAACCTCCAACGTTAAGTCATATCGGACAATGAATGAGATGATGTTCAAATGAGTACAGGGTACATAGAGCTTAAAGTTACCAGACATTCATCTTTCAGGATAAGAGAAAACCTGCAACGTTAAGTCATATCGAACGATGAATGAAATGATGTTCAAATGAGGACAGGGTACATAGAGCTTAGAGTTACAAGACATTCATCTTTCAGGATAAGAGAAAACCTCCAACGTTAAGTCATATCGGACGATGAATGAAATGACGTTCAAATGAGCCCAGGTTACATTGAGCTTAGAGTCACCACACATTCATCTTTCAGGATAAGAGAAAACCTCTAACGTTAAGTCATATCGGACGATGAAGGAAATGATGTTCAAATGAGTACAGGGTACATGGAGCTTAGAGTTACCAGACATTCATCTTTCAGGATAAGAGAAAACCTCCAACGTTAAGTCATATCGGACGATGAATGAAATGATGTTCAAAGGAGTACAGGGTACATAGAGCTTAGAGTTACCAGACATTCATCTTTCAGAATAAGAGAAAACCTCCAAAGTTAAGTCACATCAGACAATGAATGAAATTATGTTCAAATGAGTACAGGGTACATAGAGCTTAGAGCTACCAGACATTCATCTTTCAGGATAAGAGAAAACCTCCAACGTTAAGTCATAACGGACGATGAATGAAATGATGTTCAAATGAGTACAGGGTACATAGAGCTTAGAGTTACCAGACATTCACCTTTCAGAATAAGAGAAAACCTCCAACGTTAAGTCACATCGGACAGTGAATGAAATGATGTTCAAATGAGTACAGGGTCTATAGAGCTTAGAGTTACGAGACATTCATCTTTCAGGATAAGAGAAAACCTCCAACGTTAAGTCATATTGGACTATGATTGAGATGATGTTCAAATGAGTACAGGGTACATAGAGCTCAGAGTTACCACGCAATCATCTTTCAGGATAAGAGAAAACCTCCAACCTAAAGTCATATCGGACGATGAATTAAATGATGTTCAAATGAGTACAGGGTACATAGAGCTTAGAGTTACCAGACATTCATCTTTCAGGATAAGAGAAAACCTCCAACGTTAAGTCATATCGGACGATGAATGAAATGATGTTCAAATGAGTACAGGGTACATAGAGCTTAGAATTACCAGACATTCATATTTCAGGATACGAGAAATCCTCCAACGTTAAGTCATATCGGACGATGAATGAAATGTTGTTCAAATGACTACGGGTACATAGAGCTTAGATTTACCAGACATTCATCTTTCAGGATAAGAGAAAACCTCCAACGTTAAGTCATATCGGACGATGAATGAAATGATGTTCAAATAAGTACAGGGTACATAGAGCTTAGACTTGCCAGACATTCATCTTTCAGAATAAGAGAAAACCTCCAACGTTAAGTCATATCGGACGATGAATGAAATGTTGTTCAAATGACTACGGGTACATAGAGCTTATATTTACCAGACATTCATCTTTCAGGATAAGAGAAAACCTTCAAAGTTAAGTCATATCGGACGATGAATGAAATGATGTTCAAATAAGTACAGGGTACATAGAGCTTAGATTTGCCAGACATTCATCTTTCAGAATAAGAGAAAACCTCCAACGTTAAGTCATATCCGACGATGAATGAAATGATGTTCAAATGAGTACAGGGTACATAGAGCTTAGAGTTACCAGCCATTCATCTTTCAGGGTAAGAGAAAACCTCCAACGTTAAGTCATATCGGACGATGAATGAAATGATGTTCAAATGAGTACAGGGTACATAGAGCTTAGAGTTACCAGACATTCATCTTTCAGGATAAGAGAAAACCTCCAACGTTAAGTCATATCGGACGATGAATGAATTGTTGTTCAAATGAGTACAGGGTACATAGAGCTTAGAATTACCAGACATTCATCTTTCAGGATAAGAGAAAACCTCCAACGTTAAGTCAGATCGGACGATGAATGAAATGATGTTCAAATGAGTACAGGGTACATAGAGCTTAGAGTTACCAGACATTCATCTTTCAGGATGAGAGTAAACCTCCAACGTTAAGTCATATCGAGGATGAATGAAATGATTTTCAAATGAGTACACAGTACATAGAGCCTAGAATTACCCGACGTTCATCTTTCAGGATAAGAGAAAACCTCCAACGTTAAGTCATATCGGACGATGAATGAAATGATGTTCAAATGACTACAGGGTACATAGAGCTTAGAGTATCAGACATTCATCTTTCAGGATAAGAGTAAACCTCCAACGTTAAGTCATATCGGACGATGAATGAAATGAAGTTCAAATGACTACTGGGTACATTGAGCTTAGAGTTACTAGACATTCATCTTTCAGGGTAAGAGTAAACCTCCAACGTTAAGTCATATCGGACGATGAAAGAAATGATTTTCAAATGAGTACAGAGTACATAGAGCTTGAATTACCCGACGTTCATCTTTCAGGATAAGAGAAAACCTCCAACGTTAAGTCATATCGGACAATGAATGAGATGATGTTCAAATGACTACAGGGTACATAGAGCTTAGAGTTATCAGACATTCATCTTTCAGGATAAGAGTAAACCTCCAACGTTAAGTCATATCGGACGATGAATGAAATGTTCAAATGAGTACAGGGTACATAGAGCTTAGAATCACCAGACATTCATCTTTCAGGATAAGAGAAAACCTCCAACGTTAAGTCATATCGGACGATGAATGAAATGATGTTCAAATAAGTACAGGGTACATAGAGCTTAGATTTACCAGACATTCATCTTTCAGTATAAGAGAAAACCTGCAACGTTAAGTCATATCGAACGATGAATGAAATGATGTTCAAATGAGTACAGGGTACATAGAGCTTAGAGTTACGAGACATTCATCTTTCAGGATAAGAGAAAACCTCCAACGTTAAGTCATATCGGACGATGAATGAAATGATGTTCAAATAAACACAGGGTACATAGAGCTTAGATTTACCAGACATTCAACTTTCAGTATAAGAGAAAACCTGCAACGTTAAGTCATATCGACCGATGAATGAAATGATGTTCAAATGAGTACAGGGTACATAGAGCTTAGAGTTACCAGACATTCATCTTTCAGGATAAGAGAAAACCTCCAACGTTAAGTCATATCGGACGATGAATGAAATGATGTTCAAATGAGTACAGGGTACATAGAGCTTAGATTTACCAGACATTCAACTTTCAGTATAAGAGAAAACCTCCAACGTTAAGTCATATCGAGGATGAATGAAATGATTTTCAAATGAGTACACAGTACATAGAGCCTAGAATTACCCGACGTTCATCTTTCAGGATTAGAGAAAACCTCTAACGTTAAGTCATATCGGACGATGAAGGAAATGACGTTCAAATGAGTACAGGGTACATAGAGCTTAGAGTTACCAGACATTCATCTTTCAGGATAAGAGAAAACCTCCAACGTTAAGTCATATCGGACGATGAATGAAATGATGTTCAAAGGAGTACAGGGTACATAGAGCTTAGAGTTACCAGACATTCATCTTTCAGAATAAGAGAAAACCTCCAAAGTTAAGTCACATCAGACAATGAATGAAATTATGTTCAAATGAGTACAGGGTACATAGAGCTTAGAGTTACCAGACATTCATCTTTCAGGATAAGAGGAAACCTCCAACGTTAAGTCATATCGGACGATGAATGAAATGATGTTCAAATGAGTACAGGGTACATAGAGCTTAGAGTTACCAGACATTCATCTTTCAGGATAAGAGAAAACCTCCAACGTTAAGTCATAACGGACGATGAATGAAATGATGTTCAAATGAGTACAGGGTACATAGAGCTTAGAGTTACCAGACATTCATCTTTCAGAATAAGAGAAAACCTCCAACGTTAAGTCACATCGGACAAAGAATGAAATGATGTTCAAATGAGTACAGGGTACATAGAGCTTAGAGTTACGAGACATTCATCTTTCAGGATAAGAGAAAACCTCCAACGTTAAGTCATATTGGACTATGAATGAGATGATGTTCAAATGAGTACAGGGTACATAGAGCACAGAGTTACCAGGCAATCATCTTTCAGGATAAGAGAAAACCTCCAACCTAAAGTCATATCGGACGATGAATTAAATGATGTTCAAATGAGTACAGGGTACATAGAGCTTAGAGTTACCAGACATTCATCTTTCAGGATAAGAGAAAACCTCCAACGTTAAGTCATATCGGACGATGAATGAAATGATGTTCAAATGAGTACAGGGTACATAGAGCTTAGAATTACCAGACATTCATCTTTCAGGATAAGAGCAATCCTCCAACGTTAAGTCATATCGGACGATGAATGAAATGATGTTCAAATGAGTACAGGGTACATAGAGCTTAGATTTACCAGACATTCATCTTTCACGGTAAGAGAAAACCTCCAACGTTAAGTCATATCGGACGATGAATGAAATGAAGTTCAAATGACTACAGGGTACATTGAGCTTAGAGTTACAAGACATTCATCTTTCAGAGTAAGAGTAAACCTCCAACGTTAAGTCATATCGGACGATGAATGAAATGTTCAAATGAGTACAGAGTACATAGAGCTTAGAATCACCCGACGTTCATCTTTCAGGATAAGAGAAAACCTCCAACGTTAAGTCATATCGGACGATGAATGAAATGATGTTCAAATGACTACAGGGTACATAGAGCTTAGAGTTATCAGACATTCATCTTTCAGGATAAGAGTAAACCTCCAACGTTAAGTCATATCGGACGATGAATGAAATGAAGTTCAAATGACTACAGGGTACATAGAGCTTAGAATTACCCGACGTTCATCTTTCAGGATAAGAGAAAACCTCCAACGTTAAGTCATATCGGACAATGAATGAGATGATGTTCAAATGAGTACAGGGTACATAGAGCTTAGAATTACCCGACGTTCATCTTTCAGGATAAGAGAAAACCTGCAACGTTAAGTCATATCGAACGATGAATGAAATGATGTTCAAATGAGTACAGGGTACATAGAGCTTAGAATTACCCGACGTTCATCTTTCAGGATAAGAGAAAACCTCCAACGTTAAGTCATATCGGACAATGAATGAGATGAAGTTCAAATGACTACAGGGTACATAGAGCTTAGAATTACCCGACGTTCATCTTTCAGGATAAGAGAAAACCTCCAACGTTAAGTCATATCGGACAATGAATGAGATGATGTTCAAATGAGTACAGGGTACATAGAGCTTAAAGTTACCAGACATTCATCTTTCAGGATAAGAGAAAACCTGCAACGTTAAGTCATATCGAACGATGAATGAAATGATGTTCAAATGAGTACAGGGTACATAGAGCTTAGAGTTACAAGACATTCATCTTTCAGGATAAGAGAAAACCTCCAACGTTAAGTCATATCGGACGATGAATGAAATGACGTTCAAATGAGCCCAGGTTACATTGAGCTTAGAGTTACCACACATTCATCTTTCAGGATAAGAGAAAACCTCTAACGTTAAGTCATATCGGACGATGAAGGAAATGATGTTCAAATGAGTACAGGGTACATGGAGCTTAGAGTTACCAGACATTCATCTTTCAGGATAAGAGAAAACCTCCAACGTTAAGTCATATCGGACGATGAATGAAATGATGTTCAAAGGAGTACAGGGTACATAGAGCTTAGAGTTACCAGACATTCATCTTTCAGAATAAGAGAAAACCTCCAAAGTTAAGTCACATCAGACAATGAATGAAATTATGTTCAAATGAGTACAGGGTACATAGAGCTTAGAGCTACCAGACATTCATCTTTCAGGATAAGAGAAAACCTCCAACGTTAAGTCATAACGGACGATGAATGAAATGATGTTCAAATGAGTACAGGGTACATAGAGCTTAGAGTTACCAGACATTCACCTTTCAGAATAAGAGAAAACCTCCAACGTTAAGTCACATCGGACAGTGAATGAAATGATGTTCAAATGAGTACAGGGTCTATAGAGCTTAGAGTTACGAGACATTCATCTTTCAGGATAAGAGAAAACCTCCAACGTTAAGTCATATTGGACTATGATTGAGATGATGTTCAAATGAGTACAGGGTACATAGAGCTCAGAGTTACCAGGCAATCATCTTTCAGGATAAGAGAAAACCTCCAACCTAAAGTCATATCGGACGATGAATTAAATGATGTTCAAATGAGTACAGGGTACATAGAGCTTAGAGTTACCAGACATTCATCTTTCAGGATAAGAGAAAACCTCCAACGTTAAGTCATATCGGACGATGAATGAAATGATGTTCAAATGAGTACAGGGTACATAGAGCTTAGAATTACCAGACATTCATCTTTCAGGATAAGAGAAATCCTCCAACGTTAAGTCATATCGGACGATGAATGAAATGTTGTTCAAATGACTATGGGTACATAGAGCTTAGATTTACCAGACATTCATCTTTCAGGATAAGAGAAAACCTCCAACGTTAAGTCATATCGGACGATGAATGAAATGATGTTCAAATAAGTACAGGGTACATAGAGCTTAGACTTGCCAGACATTCATCTTTCAGAATAAGAGAAAACCTCCAACGTTAAGTCATATCGGACGATGAATGAAATGTTGTTCAAATGACTACGGGTACATAGAGCTTATATTTACCAGACATTCATCTTTCAGGATAAGAGAAAACCTTCAAAGTTAAGTCATATCGGACGATGAATGAAATGATGTTCAAATAAGTACAGGGTACATAGAGCTTAGATTTGCCAGACATTCATCTTTCAGAATAAGAGAAAACCGCCAACGTTAAGTCATATCCGACGATGAATGAAATGATGTTCAAATGAGTACAGGGTACATAGAGCTTAGAGTTACCAGCCATTCATCTTTCAGGGTAAGAGAAAACCTCCAACGTTAAGTCATATCGGACGATGAATGAAATGATGTTCAAATGAGTACAGGGTACTTAGAGCTTAGAGTTACCAGACATTCATCTTTCAGGATAAGAGAAAACCTCCAACGTTAAGTCATATCGGACGATGAATGAATTGTTGTTCAAATGAGTACAGGGTACATAGAGCTTAGAATTACCAGACATTCATCTTTCAGGATAAGAGAAAACCTCCAACGTTAAGTCAGATCGGACGATGAATGAAATGATGTTCAAATGAGTACAGGGTACATAGAGCTTAGAGTTACCAGACATTCATCTTTCAGGATGAGAGTAAACCTCCAACGTTAAGTCATATCGAGGATGAATGAAATGATTTTCAAATGAGTACACAGTACATAGAGCCTAGAATTACCCGACGTTCATCTTTCAGGATAAGAGAAAACCTCCAACGTTAAGTCATATCGGACAATGAATGAGATGATGTTCAAATGAGTACAGGGTACATAGAGCTTAGACTTGCCAGACATTCATCTTTCAGGATAAGAGAAAACCTCCAACGTTAAGTCATATCGGACGATGAATGAAATGTTGTTCAAATGACTACGGGTACATAGAGCTTATATTTACCAGACATTCATCTTTCAGGATAAGAGAAAACCTTCAAAGTTAAGTCATATCGGACGATGAATGAAATGATGTTCAAATAAGTACAGGGTACATAGAGCTTAGATTTGCCAGACATTCATCTTTCAGAATAAGAGAAAACCTCCAACGTTAAGTCATATCCGACGATGAATGAAATGATGTTCAAATGAGTACAGGGTACATAGAGCTTAGAGTTACCAGCCATTCATCTTTCAGGGTAAGAGAAAACCTCCAACGTTAAGTCATATCGGACGATGAATGAAATGATGTTCAAATGAGTACAGGGTACTTAGAGCTTAGAGTTACCAGACATTCATCTTTCAGGATAAGAGAAAACCTCCAACGTTAAGTCATATCGGACGATGAATGAATTGTTGTTCAAATGAGTACAGGGTACATAGAGCTTAGAATTACCAGACATTCATCTTTCAGGATAAGAGAAAACCTCCAACGTTAAGTCAGATCGGACGATGAATGAAATGATGTTCAAATGAGTACAGGGTACATAGAGCTTAGAGTTACCAGACATTCATCTTTCAGGATGAGAGTAAACCTCCAACGTTAAGTCATATCGAGGATGAATGAAATGATTTTCAAATGAGTACACAGTACATAGAGCCTAGAATTACCCGACGTTCATCTTTCAGGATAAGAGAAAACCTCCAACGTTAAGTCATATCGGACAATGAATGAGATGATGTTCAAATGACTACAGGGTACATAGAGCTTAGAGTTATCAGACATTCATCTTTCAGGATAAGAGAAAACCTCCAACGTTAAGTCATATCGGACGATGAATGAAATGTTCAAATGAGTACAGGGTACATAGAGCTTAGAATCACCAGACATTCATCTTTCAGGATAAGAGAAAACCTCCAACGTTAAGTCATATCGGACGATGAATGAAATGATGTTCAAATAAGTACAGGGTACATAGAGCTTAGATTTACCAGACATTCATCTTTCAGTATAAGAGAAAACCTGCAACGTTAAGTCATATCGAACGATGAATGAAATGATGTTCAAATGAGTACAGGGTACATAGAGCTTAGAGTTACGAGACATTCATCTTTCAGGATAAGAGAAAACCTCCAACGTTAAGTCATATCCGACGATGAATGAAATGATGTTCAAATAAGTACAGGGTACATAGAGCTTAGATTTACCAGACATTCAACTTTCAGTATAAGAGAAAACCTGCAACGTTAAGACATATCGACCGATGAATGAAATGATGTTCAAATGAGTACAGGGTACATAGAGCTTAGAGTTACCAGACATTCATCTTTCAGGATAAGAGAAAACCTCCAACGTTAAGTCATATCGGACGATGAATGAAATGACGTTCAAATGAGCCCAGGTTATATTGAGCTTAGAGTTACCACACATTCATCTTTCAGGATTAGAGAAAACCTCTAACGTTAAGTCATATCGGACGATGAAGGAAATGACGTTCAAATGAGTACAGGGTACATAGAGCTTAGAGTTACCAGACATTCATCTTTCAGGATAAGAGAAAACCTCCAACGTTAAGTCATATCGGACGATGAATGAAATGATGTTCAAAGGAGTACAGGGTAAATAGAGCTTAGAGTTACCAGACATTCATCTTTCAGAATAAGAGAAAACCTCCAAAGTTAAGTCACATCAGACAATGAATGAAATTATGTTCAAATGAGTACAGGGTACATAGAGCTTAGAGTTACCAGACATTCATCTTTCAGGATAAGAGGAAACCTCCAACGTTAAGTCATATCGGACGATGAATGAAATGATGTTCAAATGAGTACAGGGTACATAGAGCTTAGAGTTACCAGACATTCATCTTTCAGGATAAGAGAAAACCTCCAACGTCAAGTCATAACGGACGATGAATGAAATGATGTTCAAATGAGTACAGGGTACATAGAGCTTAGAGTTACCAGACATTCATCTTTCAGAATAAGAGAAAACCTCCAACGTTAAGTCACATCGGACAAAGAATGAAATGATGTTCAAATGAGTACAGGGTACATAGAGCTTAGAGTTACGAGACATTCATCTTTCAGGATAAGAGAAAACCTCCAACGTTAAGTCATATTGGACTATGAATGAGATGATGTTCAAATGAGTACAGGTTACATAGAGCACAGAGTTACCAGGCAATCATCTTTCAGGATAAGAGAAAACCTCCAACCTAAAGTCATATCGGACGATGAATTAAATGATGTTCAAATGAGTACAGGGTACATAGAGCTTAGAGTTACCAGACATTCATCTTTCAGGATAAGAGAAAACCTCCAACGTTAAGTCATATCGGACGATGAATGAAATGATGTTCAAATGAGTACAGGGTACATAGAGCTTAGAATTACCAGACATTCATCTTTCAGGATAAGAGCAATCCTCCAACGTTAAGTCATATCGGACGATGAATGAAATGATGTTCAAATGAGTACAGGGTACATAGAGCTTAGATTTACCAGACATTCATCTTTCAGGGTAAGAGAAAACCTCCAACGTTAAGTCATATCGGACGATGAATGAAATGAAGTTCAAATGACTACAGGGTACATTGAGCTTAGAGTTACAAGACATTCCTCTTTCAGAGTAAGAGTAAACCTCAAACGTTAAGTCATATCGGACGATGAATGAAATGTTCAAATGAGTACAGAGTACATAGAGCTTAGAATCACCAGACATTCATCTTTCAGGATAAGAGAAAACCTCCAACGTTAAGTCATATCGGACGATGAATGAAATGATGTTCAAATAAGTACGGGGTACATAGAGCTTAGATTTACCAGACATTCATCTTTCAGTATAAGAGAAAACCTGCAACGTTAAGTCATATCGAACGATGAATGAAATGACGTTCAAATGAGTACAGGGTACATAGAGCTTAGAGTTACCAGACATTCATTTTTCAGGATAAGAGAAAACCTCCAACGTTAAGTCATATCGGACGATGAATGAAATGACGTTCAAATGAGCCCAGGTTACATAGAGCTTAGAGTTACCACACATTCATCTTTCAGGATAAGAGAAAACCTCTAACGTTAAATCATATCGGACGATGAAGGAAATGACGTTCAAATGAGGACAGGGTACATAGAGCTTAGAGTTACCAGACATTCATCTTTCAGGATAAGAGAAAACCTCCAACGTTAAGTCATATCGGACGATGAATGAAATGATGTTCAAAGGAGTACAGGGTACATAGAGCTTAGAGTTACCAGACATTCATCTTTCAGAATAAGAGAAAACCTCCAACGTTAAGTCATATCGGACGATGAATGAAATGATGTTCAAATAAGTACAGGGTACATAGAGCTTAGATTTACCAGACATTCATCTTTCAGTATAAGAGAAAACCTGCAACGTTAAGTCATATCGAACGATCAATGAAATGATGTTCAAATGAGTACAGGGTACATAGAGCTTAGAGTTACCAGACATTCATCTTTCAGGATAAGCGAAAACCTCCAACGTTAAGTCATATCGGACGATGAATGAAATGACGTTCAAATGAGCCCAGGTTATATTGAGCTTAGAGTTACCACACATTCATCTTTCAGGATAAGAGAAAACCTCTAACGTTAAGTCATATCGGACGATGAAGGAAATGACGTTCAAATGAGTACAGGGTACATAGAGCTTAGAGTTACCAGACATTCATCTTTCAGGATAAGAGAAAACCTCCAACGTTAAGTCATATCGGACGATGAATGAAATGATGTTCAAAGGAGTACAGGGTACATAGAGCTTAGAGTTACCAGACATTCATCTTTCAGAATAAGAGAAAACCTCCAAAGTTAAGTCACATCAGACAATGAATGAAATTATGTTCAAATGAGTACAGGGTACATAGAGCTTAGAGTTACCAGACATTCATCTTTCAGGATAAGAGGAAACCTCCAACGTTAAGTCATATCGGACGATGAATGAAAGGATGTTCAAATGAGTACAGGGTACATAGAGCTTAGAGTTACCAGACATTCATCTTTCAGGATAAGAGGAAACCTCCAACGTTAAGTCATAACGGACGATGAATGAAATGATGTTCAAATGAGTACAGGGTACATAGAGCTTAGAGTTACCAGACATTCATCTTTCAGAATAAGAGAAAACCTCCAACGTTAAGTCATATCGGACAATGAATGAAATGATGTTCAAATGAGTACAGGGTACATGGAGCTTAGAGTTACGAGACATTCATCTTTCAGGATAAGAGAAAACCTCCAACGTTAAGTCATATTGGACTATGAATGAGATGATGTTCAAATGAGTACAGGGTACATAGAGCTCAGAGTTACCAGGCAATCATCTTTCAGGATAAGAGAAAACCTCCAACCTAAAGTCATATCGGACGATGAATTAAATGATGTTCAAATGAGTACAGGGAACATAGAGCTTAGAGTTACCAGACATTCATCTTTCAGGATAAGAGAAAACCTCCAACGTTAAGTCATATCGGACGATGAATGAAATGATGTTCAAATCAGTACAGGGTACATAGAGCTTAGAATTAGCAGACATTCATCTTTCAGGATAAGAGAAATCCTCCAACGTTAAGTCATATCGGACGATGAATGAAATGTTGTTCAAATGACTACGGGTACATAGAGCTTAGGTTTACCAGACATTCATCTTTCAGGATAAGAGAAAACCTCCAACGTTAAGTCATATCGGACGATGAATGAAATGATGTTCAAATAAGTACAGGGTACATAGAGCTTAGATTTGCCAGACATTCATCTTTCAGGATAAGAGAAAACCTCCAACATTAGGCATATCGGACGATGAATGAAATGATGTTCAAATGACTACGGGTACATAGAGCTTAGATTTACCAGACATTCATCTTTCAGGATAAGAGAAAACCTTCAAAGTTAAGTCATATCGGACGATGAATGAAATGATGTTCAAATAAGTACAGGGTACATAGAGCTTAGATTTGCCAGACATTCATCTTTCAGAATAAGAGAAAACCCCTAACGTTAAGTCATATCGGACGATGAATGAAATGATGTTCAAATGAGTACAGGGTACATAGAGCTTAGAGTTACCAGCCATTCATCTTTCAGGGTAAGAGAAAACCTCCAACGTTAAGTCATATCGAACGATGAATGAAATGATGTTCAAATGAGTACAGGGTACATAGAGCTTAGAGTTACCAGACATTCATCTTTCAGGATAAGAGAAAACCTCCAACGTTAAGTCATATCGGACGATGAATGAATTGTTGTTCAAATGAGTACAGGGTACATAGAGCTTAGAATTACCAGACATTCATCTTTCAGGATAAGAGAAAACCTCCAACGTTAAGTCATATCGGACGAGGAATGAAATGATGTTCAAATGAGTACAGGGTACATAGAGCTTAGAGTTACCAGACATTCATCTTTCAGGATAAGAGTAAACCTCCAACGTTAAGTCATATCGAGGATGAATGAAATGATTTTCAAATGAGTACAGAGTACATAGAGCTTAGAATTACCCGACGTTCATCTTTCAGGATAAGAGAAAACATCCAACGTTAAGTCATATCGGACGATGAATGAAATGATGTTCAAATGACTACAGGGTACATAGAGCTTAGAGTTACGAGACATTCATCTTTCAGGATAAGAGAAAACCTCCAACGTTAAGTCATATTGGACTATGAATGAGATGATGTTCAAATGAGTACAGGGTACATAGAGCTCAGAGTTACCAGGCAATCATCTTTCAGGATAAGAGAAAACCTCCAACCTAAAGTCATATCGGACGATGAATTAAATGCTGTTCAAATGAGTACAGGGCACATAGAGCTTAGAGTTACCAGACATTCATCTTTCAGGATAAGAGAAAACCTCCAACGTTAAGTCATATCGGACGATGAATGAAATGATGTTCAAATGAGTACAGGGTACATAGAGCTTAGATTTACCAGACATTCATCTTTCAGTATAAGAGAAAACCTGCAACGTTAAGTCATATCGAAAGATGAATGAAATGACGTTCAAATGAGTACAGGGTACATAGAGCTTAGAGTTACCAGACATTCATCTTTCAGGATAAGAGTAAACCTCCAACGTTAAGTCATATCGAGGATGAATGAAATTATTTTCAAATGAGTACAGAGTACATAGAGCTTAGAATTACCCGACGTTCATCTTTCAGGATAAGAGAAAACCTGCAACGTTAAGTCATATCGGACGATGAATGAAATGATGTTCAAATGACTACAGGGTACATAGAGCTTAGAGTATCAGACATTCATCTTTCAGGATAAGAGTAAACCTCCAACGTTAAGTCATATCGGACGATGAATGAAATGAAGTTCAAATGACTACAGGGTACATTGAGCTTAGAGTTACCAGACATTCATCTTTCAGGGTAAGAGTAAACCTCCAACGTTAAGTCATATCGGACGATGAAAGAAATGATTTTCAAATGAGTACAGAGTACATAGAGCTTAGAATTACCCGACGTAAATCTTTCAGGATAAGAGAAAACCTCAAGCGTTAAGTCATATCGGACAATGAATGAGATGATGTTCAAATGACTATAGGGTACATAGAGCTTAGAGTTATCAGACATTCATCTTTCAGGATAAGAGTAAACCTCCAACGTTAAGTCATATCGGACGATGAATGAAATGTTCAAATGAGTACAGGGTACATAGAGCTTAGAATCACCAGACATTCATCTTTCAGGATAAGAGAAAACCTCCAACGTTAAGTCATATCGGACGATGAATGAAATGATGTTCAAATGAGTACAGGGTACATAGAGCTTAGAGTTACCAGACATTCATCTTTCACGATAAGAGAAAACCTCCAACGTTAAGTCATATCGGACGATGAATGAAATGAAGTTCAAATGACTACAGGATACATAGAGCTTAGAATTACCCGACGTTCATCTTTCAGGATAAGAGAAATCCTCCAACGTTAAGTCATATCGGACAATGAATGAGATGATGTTCAAATGACTACAGGGTACATAGAGCTTAGAGTTATCAGACACTCATCTTTCAGGATAAGAGTAAACCTCCAACGTTAAGTCATATCGGACGATGAATGAAATGTTCAAATGAGTACAGGGTACATAGAGCTTAGAATCACCAGACATTCATCTTTCAGGATAAGAGAAAACCTCCAACGTTAAGTCATATCGGACGATGAATGAAATGTTCAAATAAGTACAGGGTACATAGAGCTTAGATTTACCAGACATTCATCTTTCAGTATAAGAGAAAACCTGCAACGTTAAGTCATATCGAACGATGAATGAAATGATGTTCAAATGAGTACAGGGTACATAGAGCTTAGAGTTACCAGACATTCATCTTTCAGGATAAGAGAAAACCTCCAACGTTAAGACATATCGGACGATGAAAGAAATGACGTTCAAATGAGCCCAGGTTACATTGAGCTTCGAGTTACCACACATTCATCTTTCAGGATAAGAGAAAACCTCTAACGTTAAGTCATATCGGACGATGAAGGAAATGACGTTCAAATGAGTACAGGGTACATAGAGCTTAGAGTTACCAGACATTCATCTTTCAGGATAAGAGAAAACCTCCAACGTTAAGTCATATCGGACGATGAATGAAATGATGTTCAAAGGAGTACAGGGTACATAGAGCTTAGAGTTACCAGACATTCATCTTTCAGAATAAGAGAAAACCTCCAAAGTTAAGTCACATCAGACAGTGAATGAAATTATGTTCAAATGAGTACAGGGTACATAGAGCTTAGAGTTACCAGACATTCATCTTTCAGGATAAGAGGAAACCTCCAACGTTAAGTCATATCGGACGATGAATGAAATGATGTTCAAATGAGTACAGGGTACATAGAGCTTAGAGTTACCAGACATTCATCTTTCAGGATAAGAGAAAACCTCCAACGTTAAGTCATAACGGACGATGAATGAAATGATGTTCAAATGAGTACAGGGTACATAGAGCTTAGAGTTACCATACATTCATCTTTCAGAATAAGAGAAAACCTCCAACGTTAAGTCACATCGGACAATGAATGAAATGATGTTCAAAAGAGTACAGGGTACATAGAGCTTAGAGTTACGAGACATTCATCTTTCAGGATAAGAGAAAACCTCCAACGTTAAGTCATATTGGACTATGAATGAGATGATGTTCAAATGAGTACAGGGTACATAGAGCTCAGAGTTACCAGGCAATCATCTTTCAGGATAAGAGAAAACCTCCAACGTTAAGTCATATCGGACGATGAATGAAATGATGTTCAAATAAGTACAGGGTACATAGAGCTTAGATTTGCCAGACATTCATCTTTCAGAATAAGAGAAAACCTCCAACGTTAAGTCATATCGGACGATGAATGAAATGATGTTCAAATGAGTACAGGGTACATAGAGCTTAGAGTTACCAGACATTCATCTTTCAGGATAAGAGTAAACCTCCAACGTTAAGTCTTATCGAGGATGAATGAAATGATTTTCAAATGAGTACAGAGTACATAGAGCTTAGATTTACCAGACATTCATCTTTCAGTATAAGAGAAAACCTGCAACGTTAAGTCATATCGAACGATGAATGAAATGATGTTCAAATGAGTACAGGGTACATAGAGCTTAGAGTTACCAGACATTCATCTTTCAGGATAAGAGAAAATCTCCAACGTTAAGTCATATCGGACGATGAATGAAATGACGTTCAAATGAGCCCAGGTTACATTGAGCTTAGAGTTACCACACATTCATCTTTCAGGATAAGAGAAAACCTCTAACGTTAAGTCATATCGGACGATGAAGGAAATGACGTTCAAATGAGTACAGGGTACATAGAGCTTAGAGTTACCAGACATTCATCTATCAGGATAAGAGAAAACCTCCAACGTTAAGTCATATCGGATGATGAATGAAATGATGTTCAAAGGAGTACAGGGTACATAGAGCTTAGAGTTACCAGACATTCATCTTTCAGAATAAGAGAAAACCTCCAAAGTTAAGTCATATCGGACGATGAATGAAATGATGTTCAAATAAGTACAGGGTACATAGTGCTTAGATTTACCAGACATTCATCTTTCAGTATAAGAGAAAACCTGCAACGTTAAGTCATATCGAACGATGAATGAAATGTTGTTCAAAAGACTACGGGTACATAGAGCTTAGATTTACCAGACATTCATCTTTCAGGGTAAGAGAAAACCTTCAAAGTTAAGTCATATCGGACGATGAATGAAATGATGTTCAAATAAGTACAGGGTACATAGAGCTTAGATTTGCCAGACATTCATCTTTCAGAATAAGAGAAAACCCCTAACGTTAAGTCATATCGGACGATGAATGAAATGATGTTCAAATGAGTACAGGGTACATAGAGCTTAGAGTTACCAGCCATTCATCTTTCAGGGTAAGAGAAAACCTCCAACGTTAAGTCATATCGGACGATGAATGAAATGATGTTCAAATGAGTACAGGGTACATAGAGCTTAGAGTTACCAGACATTCATCTTTCAGGATAAGAGAAAACCTCCAACGTTAAGTCATATCGGACGATAAATGAATTGTTGTTCAAATGAGTACAGGGTACATAGAGCTTAGAATTACCAGACATTCATCTTTCAGGATAAGAGAAAACCTCCAACGTTAAGTCATATCGGACGATGAATGAAATGATGTTCAAATGAGTACAGGGTACATAGAGCTTAGAGTTACCAGACTTTCATCTTTCAGGATAAGAGTAAACCTCCAACGTTAAGTCATATCGAGGATGAATGAAATGATTTTCAAATGAGTACAGGGTACATAGAGCTTAGAATTACCCGACGTTCATCTTTCAGGATAAGAGAAAACCTCCAACGTTAAGTCATATCGGACGATGAATGAAATGATGTTCAAATGACTACAGGGTACATAGAGCTTAGAATTACCAGACATTCATCTTTCAGGATAAGAGAAAACCTCCAACGTTAAGTCATATCGGACGATGAATGAAATGATGTTCAAATGAGTACAGGGTACATAGAGCTTAGATTTACCAGACATTCATCTTTCAGTATAAGAGAAAACCTGCAACGTTAAGTCATATCGAAAGATGAATGAAATGACGTTCAAATGAGTACAGGGTACATAGAGCTTAGAGTTACCAGACATTCATCTTTCAGGATAAGAGTAAACCTCCAACGTTAAGTCATATCGAGGATGAATGAAATTATTTTCAAATGAGTACAGAGTACATAGAGCTTAGAATTACCCGACGTTCATCTTTCAGGATAAGAGAAAACCTGCAACGTTAAGTCATATCGGACGATGAATGAAATGATGTTCAAATGACTACAGGGTACATAGAGCTTAGAGTATCAGACATTCATCTTTCAGGATAAGAGTAAACCTCCAACGTTAAGTCATATCGGACGATGAATGAAATGAAGTTCAAATGACTACAGGGTACATTGAGCTTAGAGTTACCAGACATTCATCTTTCAGGGTAAGAGTAAACCTCCAACGTTAAGTCATATCGGACGATGAAAGAAATGATTTTCAAATGAGTACAGAGTACATAGAGCTTAGAATTACCCGACGTTCATCTTTCAGGATAAGAGAAAACCTCAAACGTTAAGTCATATCGGACAATGAATGAGATGATGTTCAAATGACTACAGGGTACATAGAGCTTAGAGTTATCAGACATTCATCTTTCAGGATAAGAGTAAACCTCCAACGTTAAGTCATATCGGACGATGAATGAAATGTTCAAATGAGTACAGGGTACATAGAGCTTAGAATCACCAGACATTCATCTTTCAGGATAAGAGAAAACCTCCAACGTTAAGTCATATCGGACGATGAATGAAATGATGTTCAAATAAGTACAGGGTACATAGAGCTTAGATTTACCAGACATTCATCTTTCAGAATAAGAGAAAACCTGCAACGTTAAGTCATATCGAACGATGAATGAAATGATGTTCAAATGAGTACAGGGTACATAGAGCTTAGAGTTACCAGACATTCATCTTTCACGATAAGAGAAAACCTCCAACGTTAAGTCATATCGGACGATGAATGAAATGAAGTTCAAATGACTACAGGATACATAGAGCTTAGAATTACCCGACGTTCATCTTTCAGGATAAGAGAAATCCTCCAACGTTAAGTCATATCGGACAATGAATGAGATGATGTTCAAATGACTACAGGGTACATAGAGCTTAGAGTTATCAGACACTCATCTTTCAGGATAAGAGTAAACCTCCAACGTTAAGTCATATCGGACGATGAATGAAATGTTCAAATGAGTACAGGGTACATAGAGCTTAGAATCACCAGACATTCATCTTTCAGGATAAGAGAAAACCTCCAACGTTAAGTCATATCGGACGATGAATGAAATGTTCAAATAAGTACAGGGCACATAGAGCTTAGATTTACCAGACATTCATCTTTCAGTATAAGAGAAAACCTGCAACGTTAAGTCATATCGAACGATGAATGAAATGATGTTCAAATGAGTACAGGGTACATAGAGCTTAGAGTTACCAGACATTCATTTTTCAGGATAAGAGAAAACCTCCAACGTTAAGACATATCGGACGATGAATGAAATGACGTTCAAATGAGCCCAGGTTACATTGAGCTTCGAGTTACCACACATTCATCTTTCAGGATAAGAGAAAACCTCTAACGTTAAGTCATATCGGACGATGAAGGAAATGACGTTCAAATGAGTACAGGGCACATAGAGCTTAGAGTTACCAGACATTCATCTTTCAGGATAAGAGAAAACCTCCAACGTTAAGTCATATCGGACGATGAATGAAATGATGTTCAAAGGAGTACAGGGTACATAGAGCTTAGAGTTACCAGACATTCATCTTTCAGAATAAGAGAAAACCTCCAAAGTTAAGTCACATCAGACAATGAATGAAATTATGTTCAAATGAGTACAGGGTACATAGAGCTTAGAGTTACCAGACATTCATCTTTCAGGATAAGAGGAAACCTCCAACGTTAAGTCATATCGGACGATGAATGAAATGATGTTCAAATGAGTACAGGGTACATAGAGCTTAGAGTTACCAGACATTCATCTTTCAGGATAAGAGAAAACCTCCAACGTTAAGTCATAACGGACGATGAATGAAATGATGTTCAAATGAGTACAGGGTACATAGAGCCTAGAGTTACCATACATTCATCTTTCAGAATAAGAGAAAACCTCCAACGTTAAGTCACATCGGACAATGAATGAAATGATGTTCAAAAGAGTACAGGGTACATAGAGCTTAGAGTTACGAGACATTCATCTTTCAGGATAAGAGAAAACCTCCAACGTTAAGTCATATTGGACTATGAATGAGATGATGTTCAAATGAGTACAGGGTACATAGAGCTCAGAGTTACCAGGCAATCATCTTTCAGGATAAGAGAAAACCTCCAACGTTAAGTCATATCGGACGATGAATGAAATGATGTTCAAATAAGTACAGGGTACATAGAGCTTAGATTTGCCAGACATTCATCTTTCAGAATAAGAGAAAACCTCCAACGTTAAGTCATATCGGACGATGAATGAAAAGATGTTCAAATGAGTACAGGGTACATAGAGCTTAGAGTTACCAGACATTCATCTTTCAGGATAAGAGTAAACCTCCAACGTTAAGTCTTATCGAGGATGAATGAAATGATTTTCAAATGAGTACAGAGTACATAGAGCTTAGATTTACCAGACATTCATCTTTCAGTATAAGAGAAAACCTGCAACGTTAAGTCATATCGAACGATGAATGAAATGATGTTCAAATGAGTACAGGGTACATAGAGCTTAGAGTTACCAGACATTCATCTTTCAGGATAAGAGAAAATCTCCAACGTTAAGTCATATCGGACGATGAATGAAATGACGTTCAAATGAGCCCAGGTTACATTGAGCTTAGAGTTACCACACATTCATCTTTCAGGATAAGAGAAAACCTCTAACGTTAAGTCATATCGGACGATGAAGGAAATGACGTTCAAATGAGTACAGGGTACATAGAGCTTAGAGTTACCAGACATTCATCTATCAGGATAAGAGAAAACCTCCAACGTTAAGTCATATCGGATGATGAATGAAATGATGTTCAAAGGAGTACAGGGTACATAGAGCTTAGAGTTACCAGACATTCATCTTTCAGAATAAGAGAGAACCTCCAAAGTTAAGTCATATCGGACGATGAATGAAATGATGTTCAAATAAGTACAGGGTACATAGTGCTTAGATTTACCAGACATTCATCTTTCAGTATAAGAGAAAACCTGCAACGTTAAGTCATATCGAACGATGAATGAAATGTTGTTCAAAAGACTACGGGTACATAGAGCTTAGATTTACCAGACATTCATCTTTCAGGGTAAGAGAAAACCTTCAAAGTTAAGTCATATCGGACGATGAATGAAATGATGTTCAAATAAGTACAGGGTACATAGAGCTTAGATTTGCCAGACATTCATCTTTCAGAATAAGAGAAAACCCCTAACGTTAAGTCATATCGGACGATGAATGAAATGATGTTCAAATGAGTACAGGGTACATAGAGCTTAGAGTTACCAGCCATTCATCTTTCAGGGTAAGAGAAAACCTCCAACGTTAAGTCATATCGGACGATGAATGAAATGATGTTCAAATGAGTACAGGGTACATAGAGCTTAGAGTTACCAGACATTCATCTTTCAGGATAAGAGAAAACCTCCAACGTTAAGTCATATCGGACGATAAATGAATTGTTGTTCAAATGAGTACAGGGTACATAGAGCTTAGAATTACCAGACATTCATCTTTCAGGATAAGAGAAAACCTCCAACGTTAAGTCATATCGGACGATGAATGAAATGATGTTCAAATGAGTACAGGGTACATAGAGCTTAGAGTTACCAGACTTTCATCTTTCAGGAAAAGAGTAAACCTCCAACGTTAAGTCATATCGAGGATGAATGAAATGATTTTCAAATGAGTACAGAGTACATAGAGCTTAGAATTACCCGACGTTCATCTTTCAGGATAAGAGAAAACCTCCAACGTTAAGTCATATCGGACGATGAATGAAATGATGTTCAAATGACTACAGGGTACATAGAGCTTAGAATTATCAGACATTCATCTTTCAGGATAAGAGTAAACCTCCAACGTTAAGTCATATCGGACGATGAATGAAATGAAGTTCAAATGACTACAGTGTACATTGAGCTTAGAGTTACCAGACATTCATCTTTCAGGGTAAGAGTAAACCTCCAACGTTAAGTCATATCGGACGATGAATGAAATGTTCAAATGAGTACAGGGTACATAGAGCTTAGAATCACCAGACATTCATATTTCAGGATAAGAGAAAACCTCTAACGTTAAGTCATATCGGACGATGAAGGAAATGACGTTCAAATGAGTACAGGGTCCATAGAGCTTAGAGTTACCAGACATTCATCTTTCAGGATAAGAGAAAACCTCCAACTTTAAGTCATATCGGACGATGAATGAAATGATGTTCAAAGGAGTACAGGGTACATAGAGCTTAGAGTTACCAGACATTCATCTTTCAGAATAAGAGAAAACCTCCAACGTTAAGTCATATCGGACGATGAATGAAATGATGTTCAAATAAGTACAGGGTACATAGAGCTTAGATTTACCAGACATTCATCTTTCAGTATAAGAGAAAACCTGCAACGTTAAGTCATATCGAACGATGAATGAAATGATGTTCAAATGAGTACAGGGTACATAGAGCTTAGAGTTACCAGACATTCATCTTTCAGGATAAGAGAAAACCTCCAACGTTAAGTCATATCGGACGATGAAGGAAATGACGTTCAAATGAGTACAGGGTACATAGAGCTTAGAGTTACCAGACATTCATCTTTCAGGATAAGAGAAAACCTGCAACGTTAAGTCATATCGAACGATGAATGAAATGATGTTCAAATGAGTACAGGGTACATAGAGCTTAGAGTTAACAGACATTCATCTTCCAGTATAAGAGAAAACCTCCAACGTTAAGTCATATCGGACGATGAAGGAAATGACGTTCAAATGAGTACAGGGTACATAGAGCTTAGAGTTACCAGACATTCATCTTTCAGGATAAGAGAAAACCTCCAACGTTAAGTCATATCGGACGATGAATGAAATGACGTTCAAATGAGCCCAGGTTACATTGAACTTAGAGTTACCACACATTCATCTTTCAGGATAAGAGAAAACCTCTAACGTTAAGTCATATCGGACGATGAAGGAAATGACGTTCAAATGAGTACAGGGTACATAGAGCTTAGAGTTACCAGACATTCATCTTTCAGGATAAGAGAAAACCTCCAACGTTAAGTCATATCGGACGATGAATGAAATGATGTTCAAAGGAGTACAGGGTACATAGAGCTTAGAGTTACCAGACATTCATCTTTCAGAATAAGAGAAAACCTCCAAAGTTAAGTCACATCAGACAATGAATGAAATTATGTTCAAATGAGTACAGGGTACATAGAGCTTAGAGTTACCAGACATTCATCTTTCAGGATAAGAGAAAACCTCCAACGTTAAGTCATATCGGACGATGAATGAATTGTTGTTCAAATGAGTACAGGGTACATAGAGCTTAGAATTACCAGACATTCATCTTTCAGGATAAGAGAAAACCTCCAACGTTAAGTCATATCGGACGATGAATGAAATGATGTTCAAATGAGTACAGGGTACATAGAGCTTAGAGTTACCAGACTTTCATCTTTCAGGATAAGAGAAAACCTCCAACGTTAAGTCATATCGGACTATGAATGAGATGATGTTCAAATGAGTACAGGGTACATAGAGCTTAGAGTTACCAGACACTCATCTTTCAGAATAAGAGAAAACCTCCAACGTTAAGTCATATCGGACGATGAATGAATTGTTGTTCAAATGAGTACAGGGTACATAGAGCTTAGAATTACCAGACATTCATCTTTCAGGACAAGAGAAAACCTCCAACGTTAAGTCATATCGGACGATGAATGAAATGATGTTTAAATGAGTACAGGGTACATAGAGCTTAGAGTTACCAGACATTCATCTTTCAGGATAAGAGTAAACCTCCAACGTTAAGTCATATCGAGGATGAATGAAATGAATTTCAAATGAGTACAGAGTACATAGAGCTTAGAATTACCCGACGTTCATCTTTCAGGATAAGAGAAAACCTCCAACGTTAAGTCATATCGGACAATGAATGAGATGATGTTCAAATGACTACAGGGTACATAGAGCTTAGAGTTATCATACATTCATCTTTCAGGATAAGAGTAAACCTCCAACGTTAAGTCATATCGGACGATGAATGAAATGTTCAAATGAGTACAGGGTACATAGAGCTTAGAATCACCAGACATTCATCTTTCGGGATAAGAGAAAACCTCCAACGTTAAGTCATATCGGACGATGAATGAAATGATGTTCAAATAAGTACAGGGTACATAGAGCTTAGATTTGCCAGACATTCATCTTTCAGAATAAGAGAAAACCCCTAACGTTAAGTCATATCGGACGATGAATGAAATGATGTTCAAATGAGTACAGGGTACATAGAGCTTAGAGTTACCAGCCATTCATCTTTCAGGGTAAGAGAAAACCTCCAACGTTAAGTCATATCGGACGATGAATGAAATGATGTTCAAATGAGTACAGGGTACACAGAGCTTAGAGTTACCAGACATTCATCTTTCAGGATAAGAGAAAACCTCCAACGTTAAGTCATATCGGACGATGAATGAATTGTTGTTCAAATGAGTACAGGGTACATAGAGCTTAGAATTACCAGACATTCATCTTTCAGGATAAGAGAAAACCTCCAACGTTAAGTCATATCGGACGATGAATGAAATGATGTTCAAATGAGTACAGGGTACATAGAGCTTAGAGTTACCAGACTTTCATCTTTCAGGATAAGAGAAAACCTCCAACGTTAAGTCATATCGGACGATGAATGAATTGTTGTTCAAATGAGTACAGGGTACATAGAGCTTAGAATTACCAGACATTCATCTTTCAGGATAAGAGAAAACCTCCAACGTTAAGTCATATCGGACGATGAATGAAATGATGTTCAAATGACTACAGGGTACATAGAGCTTAGAGTTATCAGACATTCATCTTTCAGGATAAGAGTAAACCTCCAACGTTAAGTCATATCGGACGATGAATGAAATGAAGTTCAAATGACTACAGTGTACATTGAGCTTAGAGTTACCAGACATTCATCTTTCAGGGTAAGAGTAAACCTCCAACGTTAAGTCATATCGGACGATGAATGAAATGTTCAAATGAGTACAGGGTACATAGAGCTTAGAATCACCAGACATTCATCTTTCAGGATAAGAGAAAACCTCCAACGTTAAGTCATATCGGACGATGAATGAAATGATGTTCAAATAAGTACAGGGTACATAGAGCTTAGATTTACCAGACATTCATCTTTCAGTATAAGAGAAAACCTTCAACGTTAAGTCATATCGAACGATGAATGAAATGATTCTCAAATGAGTACAGGGTACATAGAGCTTAGAGTTACCAGACATTCATCTTTCAGGATAAGAGAAAACCTCCAACGTTAAGTCATATCGGACGATGAATGAAATGACGTTCAGATGAGTACAGGGTCCATAGAGCTTAGAGTTACCAGACATTCATCTTTCAGGATAAGAGAAAACCTCCAACTTTAAGTCATATCGGACGATGAATGAAATGTTCAAATAAGTACAGGGTACATAGAGCTTAGAGTTACCAGACATTCATCTTTCAGAATAAGAGAAAACCTCCAACGTTAAGTCATATCGGACGATGAATGAAATGATGTTCAAATAAGTACAGGGTACATAGAGCTTAGATTTACCAGACATTCATCTTTCAGTATAAGAGAAAACCTGCAACGTTAAGTCATATCGAACGATGAATGAAATGATGTTCAAATGAGTACAGGGTACATAGAGCTTAGAATTACCAGACATTCATCTTTCAGGATAAGAGAAAACCTCCAACGTTAAGTCATATCGGACGATGAATGAAATGACGTTCAAATGAGCCCAGGTTACATTGAACTTAGAGTTACCACACATTCATCTTTCAGGATAAGAGAAAACCTCTAACGTTAAGTCATATCGGACGATGAAGGAAATGACGTTCAAATGAGTACAGGGTACATAGAGCTTAGAGTTACCAGACATTCATCTTTCAGGATAAGAGAAAACCTCCAACGTTAAGTCATATCGGACGATGAATGAAATGATGTTCAAAGGAGTACAGGGTACATAGAGCTTAGAGTTATCAGACATTCATCTTTCAGAATAAGAGAAAACCTTCAAAGTTAAGTCACATCAGACAATGAATGAAATTATGTTCAAATGAGTACAGGGTACATAGAGCTTAGAGTTACCAGACATTCATCTTTCAGGATAAGAACAAAACCTCCAACGTTAAGTCATATCGGACGATGAATGAAATGATGTTCAAATGAGTACAGGGTACATAGAGCTTAGAGTTACCAGACATTCATCTTTCAGGATAAGAGAAAACCTCCAACGTTAAGTCATAACGGACGATGAATGAAATGATGTTCAAATGAGTACAGGGTACATAGAGCTTAGAATCACCAGACATTCATCTTTCAGGATAAGAGAAAACCTCCAACGTTAAGTCACATCGGACAATGAATGAAATGATGTTCAAATGAGTACAGGGTACATTGAGCTTAGAGTTACGAGACATTCATCTTTCAGGATAAGAGAAAACCTCCAACGTTAAGTCATATTGGACTATGAATGAGATGATGTTCAAATGAGTACAGGGTACATAGAGCTTAGAGTTACCAGACACTCATCTTTCAGAATAAGAGAAAACCTCCAACGTTAAGTCATATCGGACGATGAATGAATTGTTGTTCAAATGAGTACAGGGTACATAGAGCTTAGAATTACCAGACATTCATCTTTCAGGACAAGAGAAAACCTCCAACGTTAAGTCATATCGGACGATGAATGAAATGATGTTTAAATGAGTACAGGGTACATAGAGCTTAGAGTTACCAGACATTCATCTTTCAGGATAAGAGTAAACCTCCAACGTTAAGTCATATCGAGGATGAATGAAATGATTTTCAAATGAGTACAGAGTACATAGAGCTTAGAATTACCCGACGTTCATCTTTCAGGATAAGAGAAAACCTCCAACGTTAAGTCATATCGGACAATGAATGAGATGATGTTCAAATGACTACAGGGTACATAGAGCTTAGAGTTATCATACATTCATCTTTCAGGATAAGAGTAAACCTCCAACGTTAAGTCATATCGGACGATGAATGAAATGTTCAAATGAGTACAGGGTACATAGAGCTTAGAATCACCAGACATTCATCTTTCGGGATAAGAGAAAACCTCCAACGTTAAGTCATATCGGACGATGAATGAAATGATGTTCAAATAAGTACAGGGTACATAGAGCTTAGATTTACCAGACATTCATCTTTCAGTATAAGAGAAAACCTGCAACGTTAAGTCATATCGAACGAAGAATGAAATGATGTTCAAATGAGTACAGGGTACATAGAGCTTAGAGTTACCAGACGTTCATCTTTCAGGATAAGAGAAAACCTCCAACGTTAAGTCATATCGGACGATGAATGAAAGAAGTTCAAATGACTACAGGGTACATAGAGCTTAGAATTACCAGACATTCATCTTTCACGATAAGAGAAAACCTCCAACGTTAAGTCATATCGGACGATGAATGAAATGACGTTCAAATGAGCCCAGGTTACATTGAGCTTAGAGGTACCACACATTCATCTTTCAGGATAAGAGAAAACCTCTAACGTTAAGTCATATCGGACGATGAAGGAAATGACGTTCAAATGAGTACAAGGTACATAGAGCTTAGAGTTACCAGACATTCATCTTTCAGGATAAGAGAAAACCTCCAACGTTAAGTCATATCGGACGATGAATGAAATGATGTTCAAAGGAGTACAGGGTACATAGAGCTTAGAGTTACCAGACATTCATCTTTCAGAATAAGAGAAAACCTCCAAAGTTAAGTCACATCAGACAATGAATGAAATTATGTTCAAATGAGTACAGGGTACATAGAGCTTAGAGTTACCAGACATTCATCTTTCAGGATAAGAGGAAACCTCCAACGTTAAGTCATATCGGACGATGAATGAAATGATGTTCAAATGAGTACAGGGTACATAGAGCTTAGAGTTACCAGACATACATCTTTAAGGATAAGAGAAAACCTCCAACGTTAAGTCATAACGGAGGATGAATGAAATGATGCTCAAATGAGTACAGGGTACATAGAGCATAGAGTTACCAGACATTCATCTTTCAGAATAAGAGAAAACCTCCAACGTTAAGTCACATCGGACAATGAATGAAATGATGTTCAAATGAGTACAGGGTACATAGAGCTTAATGTTACGAGACATTCATCTTTCAGGATAAGAGAAAACCTCCAACGTTAAGTCATATTGGACTATGAATGAGATGATGTTCAAATGAGTACAGGGTACATAGAACTCAGAGTTACCAGGCAATCATCTTTCAGGATAAGAGAAAACCTCCAACCTAAAGTCATATCGGACGATGAATTAAATGATGTTCAAATGAGTACAGGGTACATAGAGCTTAGAGTTACCAGACATTCATCTTTCAGTATAAGAGAAAACCTCCAACGTTAAGTCATATCGGACGATGAATGAAATGATGTTCAAATGAGTACTGGGTACATAGAGCTTAGAATTACCAGACATTCATCTTTCAGGATAAGAGAAATCCTCCAACGTTAAGTCATATCGGACGATGAATGAAATGTTGTTCAAATGACTACGGGTACATAGAGCTTAGATTTGCCAGACATTCATCTTTCAGAATAAGAGAAAACCTCCAACGTTAAGTCATATCGGACGATGAATGAAATGTTGTTCAAATGACTACGGGTACATAGAGCTTAGATTTACCAGACATTCATCTTTCAGGATAAGAGAAAACCTTCAAAGTTAAGTCATATCAGACGATGAATGAAATGATGTTCAAATAAGTACAGGGTACATAGAGCATAGATTTGCCAGACATTCATCTTTCAGAATAAGAGAAAACCTCCAACGTTAAGTCATATCGGACGATGAATGAAATGATGTTCAAATGAGTACAGGGTACATAGAGCTTAGAGTTACCAGCCATTCATCTTTCAGGGTAAGAGAAAACCTCCAACGTTAAGTCATATCGGACGATGAATGAAATGATGTTCAAATGAGTACAGGGTACATAGAGCTTAGAGTTACCAGACATTCATCTTTCAGAATAAGAGAAAACCTCCAACGTTAAGTCATATCGGACGATGAATGAATTGTTGTTCAAATGAGTACAGGGTACATAGAGCTTAGAATTACCAGACATTCATCTTTCAGGATAAGAGAGAACCTCCAACGTTAAGTCATATCGGACGATGAATGAAATGATGTTCAAATGAGTACAGGGTACATAGAGCTTAGAGTTACCAGACATTCATCTTTCAGGATAACAGTAAACCTCCAACGTTTAGTCATATCGAGGATGAATGAAATGATTTTCAAATGAGTACAGAGTACATAGAGCTTAGAATTCCCGACGTTCATCTTTCAGGATAAGAGAAAACCTCCAACGTTAAGTCATATCGGACGATGAATGAAATGATGTTCAAATGACTACAGGGTACATAGAGCTTAGAGTTATCAGACATTCATCTTTCAGGTTAAGAGTAAACCTCCAACGTTAAGTCATATCGGACGATGAATGAAATGAAGTTCAAATGACTACAGGGTACATTGAGCTTAGAGTTACCAGACATACATCTTTCAGGGAAAGAGTAAACCTCCAACGTTAAGTCATATCGGACGATGAAAGAAATGATTTTCAAATGAGTACAGAGTATATAGAGCTTAGAATTACCCAACGTTCATCTTTCAGGATAAGAGATAACCTCCAACGTTAAGTCATATCGGACAATGAATGAGATGATGTTCAAATGACTACAGGGTACATAGAGCTTAGAGTTATCAGACATTCATCTTTCTGGATAAGAGTAAACCTCCAACGTTAAGTCATATCGGACGATGAATGAAATGTTCAAATGAGTACAGGGTACATAGAGCTTAGTATCACCAGACATTCATCTTTCAGAATAAGAGAAAACCTCCAACGTTAAGTCACATCGGACAGTGAATGAAATGATGTTCAAATGATTACAGGGTCTATAGAGCTTAGAGTTACGAGACATTCATCTTTCAGGATAAGAGAAAACCTCCAACGTTAAGTCATATTGGACTATGATTGAGATGATGTTCAAATGCTCAGAGTTACCAGGCAATCATCTTTCAGGATAAGAGAAAACCTCCAACCTAAAGTCATATCGGACGATGAATTAAATGATGTTCAAATGAGTACAGGGTACATAGAGCTTAGAGTTACCAGACATTCATCTTTCAGGATAAGAGAAAACCTCCAACGTTAAGTCATATCGGACGATGAATGAAATGATGTTCAAATGAGTACAGGGTACATAGAGCTTAGAAGTACCAGACATTCATCTTTCAGGATAAGAGAAATCCTCCAACGTTAAGTCATATCGGACGATGAATGAAATGTTGTTCAAATGACTACGGGTACATAGAGCTTAGATTTACCAGACATTCATCTTTCAGAATAAGAGAAAACCTCCAACGTTAAGTCATATCGGACGATGAATGAAATGTTGTTCAAATGACTACGGGTACATAGAGCTTATATTTACCAGACATTCATCTTTCAGGATAAGAGAAAACCTCCAACGTTAAGTCATATCGGACGATGAATGAAATGATGTTCAAATGAGTACAGGGTACATAGAGCTTAGAATTACCAGACATTCATCTTTCAGGATAAGAGAAATCCTCCAACGTTAAGTCATATCGGACGATGAATGAAATGTTGTTCAAATGACTACGGGTACATAGAGCTTAGACTTGCCAGACATTCATCTTTCAGAATAAGAGAAAACCTCCAACGTTAGGTCATATCGGACGATGAATGAAATGTTGTTCAAATGACTACGGGTACATAGAGCTTATATTTACCAGACATTCATCTTTCAGGATAAGAGAAAACCTTCAAAGTTAAGTCATATCGGACGATGAATGAAATGATGTTCAAATAAGTACAGGGTACATAGAGCTTAGATTTGCCAGACATTCATCTTTCAGAATAAGAGAAAACCTCCAACGTTAAGTCATATCCGACGATGAATGAAATGATGTTCAAATGTGTACAGGGTACATAGAGCTTAGAGTTACCAGCCATTCATCTTTCAGGGTAAGAGAAAACCTCCAACGTTAAGTCATATCGGACGAAGAATGAAATGATGTTCATATGAGTACAGGGTACATAGAGCTTAGAGTTACCAGACATTCATCTTTCAGGATAAGAGAAAACCTCCAACGTTAAGTCATATCGGACGATGAATGAATTGTTGTTCAAATGAGTACAGGGTACATAGAGCTTAGAATTACCAGACATTCATCTTTCAGGATAAGAGAACACCTCCAACGTTAAGTCAGATCGGACGATGAATGAAATGATGTTCAAATGAGTACAGGGTACATAGAGCTTAGAGTTACCAGACATTCATCTTTCAGGATGAGAGTAAACCTCCAACGTTAAGTCATATCGAGGATGAATGAAATGATTTTCAAATGAGTACACAGTACATAGAGCCTAGAATTACCCGACGTTCATCTTTCAGGATAAGAGAAAACCTCCAACGTTAAGTCATATCGGACGATGAATGAAATGATGTTCAAATGACTACAGGGTACATAGAGCTTAGAGTATCAGACATTCATCTTTCAGGATAAGAGTTAACCTCCAACGTTAAGTCATATCGGACGATGAATGAAATGAAGTTCAAATGACTATAGGGTACATTGAGCTTAGAGTTACCAGACATTCATCTTTCAGGGTAAGAGTAAACCTCCAACGTTAAGTCATATCGGACGAAGAAAGAAATGATTTTCGAATGAGTACAGAGTACATAGAGCTTGAATTACCCGACGTTCATCTTTCAGGATAAGAGAAAACCTCCAACGTTAAGTCATATCGGACAATGAATGAGATGATGTTCAAATGACTACGGGGTACATAGAGCTTAGAGTTATCAGACATTCATCTTTCAGGATAAGAGTAAACCTCCAACGTTAAGTCATATCGGACGATGAATGAAATGTTCAAATGAGTACAGGGTACATAGAGCTTAGAATCACCAGACATTCATCTTTCAGGATAAGAGAAAACCTCCAACGTTAAGTCATATCGGACGATGAATGAAATGATGTTCAAATAAGTACAGGGTACATAGAGCTTAGATTTACCAGACATTCATCTTTCAGTATAAGAGAAAACCTGCAACCTTAAGTCATATCGAACGATGAATGAAATGATGTTCAAATGAGTACAGGGTACATAGAGCTTAGAGTTACCAGACATTCATCTTTCAGGATAAGAGAAAACCTCCAACGATAAGTCATATCGGACGATGAATGAAATGAAGTTCAAATGACTACAGGGTACATAGAGCTTAGAATTACCCGACGTTCATCTTTCAGGATAAGAGAAAACCTCCAACGTTAAGTCATATCGGACAATGAATGAGATGATGTTCAAATGACTACAGGGTACACAGAGCTTAGAGTTATCAGACATTCATCTTTCAGGATAAGAGTAAACCTCCAACGTTAAGTCATATCGGACGATGAATGAAATGTTCAAATGAGTACAGGGTACATAGAGCTTAGAATCGCCAGACATTCATCTTTCAGGATAAGAGAAAACCTCCAACGTTAAGTCATATCGGACGATGAATGAAATGATGTTCAAATAAGTACAGGGTACATAGAGCTTAGATTTACCAGACATTCAACTTTCAGTATAAGAGAAAACCTGCAACGTTAAGTCATATCGAACGATGAATGAAATGATGTTCAAATGAGTACAGGGTACATAGAGCTTAGAGTTACCAGACATTCATCTTTCAGGATAAGAGAAAACCTCCAACGTTAAGTCATATCGGACGATGAATGAAATAACGTTCAAATGAGCCCAGGTTATATTGAGCTTAGAGTTACCACACATTCATCTTTCAGGATTAGAGAAAACCTCTAACGTTAAGTCATATCGGACGATGAAGGAAATGACGTTCAAATGAGTACAGGGTACATAGAGCTTAGAGTTACCAGACATTCATCTTTCAGGATAAGAGAAAACCTCCAACGTTAAGTCATATCGGACGATGAATGAAATGATGTTCAAAGGAGTACAGGGTACATAGAGCTTAGAGTTACCAGACATTCATCTTTCAGAATAAGAGAAAACCTCCAAAGTTAAGTCACATCAGACAATGAATGAAATTATGTTCAAATGAGTACAGGGTACATAGAGCTTAGAGTTACCAGACATTCATCTTTCAGGATAAGAGGAAACCTCCAACGTTAAGTCATATCGGACGATGAATGAAATGATGTTCAAATGAGTACAGGGTACATAGAGCTTAGAGTTACCAGACATTCATCTTTCAGGATAAGAGAAAACCTCCAACGTTAAGTCATAACGGACGATGAATGAAATGATGTTCAAATGAGTACAGGGTACATAGAGCTTAGAGTTACCAGACATTCATCTTTCAGAATAAGAGAAAACCTCCAACGTTAAGTCACATCGGACAATGAATGAAATGATGTTCAAATGAGTACAGGGTACATAGAGCTTAGAGTTACGAGACATTCATCTTTCAGGATAAGAGAAAACCTCCAACGTTAAGTCATATTGGACTATGAATGAGATGATGTTCAAAAGAGTACAGGGTACATAGAGCACAGAGTTACCAGGCAATCATCTTTCAGGATAAGAGAAAACCTCCAACGTTAAGTCATATCGGACGATGAATGAAATGATGTTCAAATAAGTACAGGGTACATAGAGCTTAGATTTGCCAGACATTCATCTTTCAGAATAAGAGAACACCCAACGTTAAGGCATATCGGACGATGAATGAAATGATGATCAAATGACTACGGGTACATAGAGCTTAGATTTACCAGACATTCATCTTTCAGGATAAGAGAAAACCTTCAAAGTTAAGTCATATCGGACGATGAATGAAATGATGTTCAAATAAGTACAGGGTACATAGAGCTTAGATTTGCCAGACATTCATCTTTCAGAATAAGAGAAAACCCCTAACGTTAAGTCATATCGGACGATGAATGAAATGATGTTCAAATGAGTACAGGGTACATAGAGCTTAGATTTACCAGACATTCATCTTTCAGGGTAAGAGAAAACCTCCAACATAAGTCATATCGGACGATGAATGAAATGATGTTCAAATGAGTACAGGGTACATAGAGCTTAGAGTTACCAGAAATTCATCTTTCAGGATAAGAGAAAACCTCCAACGTTAAGTCATATCGGACGATGAATGAATTGTTGTTCAAATGAGAACAGGGTACATAGAGCTTAGAATTACCAGACATTCATCTTTCAGGATAAGAGAAAACCTCCAACGTTAAGTCATATCGGACGATGAATGAAATGATGTTCAAATGAGTACAGGGTACATAGAGCTTAGAGTTACCAGACATTCATCTTTCAGGATAAGAGTAAACCTCCAACGTTAAGTCATATCGAGGATGAATGAAATGATTTTCAAATGAGTACAGGGTACATAGAGCTTAGATTTGCCAGACATTCATCTTTCAGAATAAGAGAAAACCTCCAACGTTTAGTCATATCGGACAATGAATGAAATGTTGTTCAAATGACTACGGGTACATAGAGCTTAGATTTACCAGACATTCATCTTTCAGGATAAGAGAAAACCTTCAAAGTTAAGTCATATCGGACGATGAATGAAATGATGTTCAAATAAGTACAGAGTACATAGAGCTTAGAATTACCCGACGTTCATCTTTCAGGATAAGAGAAAACCTCCAACGTTAAGTCATATCGGACGATGAATGAAATGATGTTCAAATAAGTACAGGGTACATAGAGCTTAGATTTGCCAGACATTCATCTTTCAGAATAAGAGAACACCTCCAACGTTAAGGCATATCGGACGATGAATGAAATGATGATCAAATGACTACGGGTACATAGAGCTTAGATTTACCAGACATTCATCTTTCAGGATAAGAGAAAACCTTCAAAGTTAAGTCATATCGGACGATGAATGAAATGATGTTCAAATAAGTACAGGGTACATAGAGCTTAGATTTGCCAGACATTCATCTTTCAGAATAAGAGAAAACCCCTAACGTTAAGTCATATCGGACGATGAATGAAATGATGTTCAAATGAGTACAGGGTACATATAGCTTAGATTTACCAGACATTCATCTTTCAGGGTAAGAGAAAACCTCCAACGTTAAGTCATATCGGACGATGAATGAAATGATGTTCAAATGAGTACAGGGTACATAGAGCTTACAGTTACCAGAAATTCATCTTTCAGGATAAGAGAAAACCTCCAACGTTAAGTCATATCGGACGATGAATGAATTGTTGTTCAAATGAGTACAGGGTACATAGAGCTTAGAATTACCAGACATTCATCTTTCAGGATAAGAGAAAACCTCCAACGTTAAGTCATATCGGACGATGAATGAAATGATGTTCAAATGAGTACAGGGTACATAGAGCTTAGAGTTACCAGACATTCATCTTTCAGGATAAGAGTAAACCTCCAACGTTAAGTCATATCGAGGATGAATGAAATGATTTTCAAATGAGTACAGAGTACATAGAGCTTAGAATTACCCGACGTTCATCTTTCAGGATAAGAGAAAACCTCCAACGTTAAGTCATATCGGACGATGAATGAAATGATGTTCAAATGACTACAGGGTACATAGAGCTTAGAGTTATCAGACATTCATCTTTCAGGATAAGAGTAAACCTCCAACGTTAAGTCATATCGGACGATGAATGAAATGAAGTTCAAATGACTACAGGGTACATTGAGCTTAGAGTTACCAGACATTCATCTTTCAGAGTAAGAGTAAACCTCCAACGTTAAGTCATATCGGACGATGAATGAAATGTTCAAATGAGTACAGAGTACATAGAGCTTAGAATCACCAGACATTCATCTTTCAGGATAAGAGAAAACCTTCAACGTTAAGTCATATCGGACGATGAATGAAATGATGTTCAAATAAGTACAGGGTACCTAGAGCTTAGATTTACCAGACATTCATCTTTCAGTATAAGAGAAAACCTGCAACGTTAAGTCATATCGAACGATGAATGAAATGACGTTCAAATGAGTACAGGGTACATAGAGCTTCGAGTTACCAGACATTCATTTTTCAGGATAAGAGAAAACCTCCAACGTTAAGTCAGATCGGACGATGAATGAAATGACGTTCAAATGAGCCCAGGTTACATAGAGCTTAGAGTTACCACACATTCATCTTTCAGGATAAGAGAAAACCTCTAACGTTAAATCATATCGGACGATGAAGGAAATGACGTTCAAATGAGTACAGGGTACATAGAGCTTAGAGTTACCAGACATTCATCTTTCAGGATAAGAGAAAACCTCCAACTTTAGGTCATATCGGACGATGAATGAAATGATGTTCAAAGGAGTACAGGGTACATAGAGCTTAGAGTTACCAGACATTCATCTTTCAGAATAAGAGAAAACCTCCAACGTTAAGTCATATCGGACGATGAATGAAATGATGTTCAAATAAGTACAGGCTACATAGAGCTTCGATTTACCAGACATTCATCTTTCAGTATAAGAGAAAACCTGCAACGTTAAGTCATATCGAACGATCAATGAAATGATGTTCAAATGAGTACAGGGTACATAGAGCTTAGAGTTACCAGACATTCATCTTTCAGGATAAGAGAAAACCTCCAACGTTAAGTCATATCGGACGATGAATGAAATGACGTTCAAATGAGCCCAGGTTATATTGAGCTTAGAGTTACCACACATTCATCTTTCAGGATAAGAGAAAACCTCTAACGTTAAGTCATATCGGACGATGAAGGAAATGACGTTCAAATGAGTACAGGGTACATAGAGCTTAGAGTTACCAGACATTCATCTTTCAGGATAAGAGAAAACCTCCAACGTTAAGTCATATCGGACGATGAATGAAATGACGTTCAAAGGAGTACAGGGTACATAGAGCTTAGAGTTACCAGACATTCATCTTTCAGAATAAGAGAAAACCTCCAAAGTTAAGTCACATCAGACAATGAATGAAATTATGTTCAAATGAGTACAGGGTACATAGAGCTTAGAGTTACCAGACATTCATCTTTCAGGATAAGAGGAAACCTCCAACGTTAAGTCATATCGGACGATGAATGAAAGGATGTTCAAATGAGTACAGGGTACATAGAGCTTAGAGTTACCAGACATTCATCTTTCAGGATAAGAGAAAACCTCCAACGTTAAGTCATATTGGACTATGAATGAGATGATGTTCAAATGAGTACAGGGTACATAGAGCTCAGAGTTACCAGGCAATCATCTTTCAGGATAAGAGAAAACCTCCAACCTAAAGTCATATCGGGCGATGAATTAAATGATGTTCAAATGAGTACAGGGAACATAGAGCTTAGAGTTACCAGACATTCATCTTTCAGGATAAGAGAAAACCTCCAACGTTAAGTCATATCGGACGATGAATGAAATGATGTTCAAATGAGTACAGGGTACATAGAGCTTAGAATTAGCAGACATTCATCTTTCAGGATAAGAGAAATCCTCCAACGTTAAGTCATATCGGACGATGAATGAAATGTTGTTCAAATGACTACGGGTACATAGAGCTTAGGTTTACCAGACATTCATCTTTCAGGATAAGAGAAAACCTCCAACGTTAAGTCATATCGGACGATGAATGAAATGATGTTCAAATAAGTACAGGGTACATAGAGCTTAGATTTGCCAGACATTCATCTTTCAGGATAAGAGAAAACCTCCAACGTTAAGGCATATCGGACGATGAATGAAATGATGTTCAAATAAGTACAGGGTACATAGAGCTTAGATTTGCCAGACATTCATCTTTCAGAATAAGAGAAAACCCATAACGTTAAGTCATATCGGACGATGAATGAAATGATGTTCAAATGAGTACAGGGTACATAGAGCTTAGAGTTACCAGCCATTCATCTTTCAGGGTAAGAGAAAACCTCCAACGTTAAGTCATATCGAACGATGAATGAAATGATGTTCAAATGAGTACAGGGTACATAGAGCTTAGAGTTACCAGACATTCATCTTTCAGGATAAGAGAAAACCTCCATCGTTAAGTCATATCGGACGATGAATGAATTGTTGTTCAAATGAGTACAGGGTACATAGAGCTTAGAATTACCAGACATTCATCTTTCAGGATAAGAGAAAACCTCCAACGTTAAGTCATATCGGACGAGGAATGAAATGATGTTCAAATGAGTACAGGGTACATAGAGCTTAGAGTTACCAGACATTCATCTTTCAGGATAAGAGTAAACCTCCAACGTTAAGTCATATCGAGGATGAATGAAATGATTTTCAAATGAGTACAGAGTACATAGAGCTTAGAATTACCCGACGTTCATCTTTCAGGATAAGAGAAAACATCCAACGTTAAGTCATATCGGACGATGAATGAAATGATGTTCAAATGACTACAGGGTACATAGAGCTTAGAGTTATCAGACATTCATCTGTCAGGATAAGAGTAAACCTCCAACGTTAAGTCATATCGGACGATGAATGAAATGAAGTTCAAATGACTACAGGGTACATTGAGCTTAGAGTTACCGGACATTCATCTTTCAGGGTAAGAGTAAACCTCCAACGTTAAGTCATATCGGACGATGAATGAAATGTTCAAATGAGTACAGGGTACATAGAGCTTAGAATCACCAGACATTCATCTTTCAGGATAAGAGAAAACCTCCAACGTTAAGTCATATCGGACGATGAATGAAATGATGTTCAAATAAGTACAGGGTACATAGAGCTTAGATTTACCAGACATTCATCTTTCAGTATAAGAGAAAACCTGCAACGTTAAGTCATATCGAAAGATGAATGAAATGACGTTCAAATGAGTACAGGGTACATAGAGCTTAGAGTTACCAGACATTCATCTTTCAGGATAAGAGTAAACCTCCAACGTTAAGTCATATCGAGGATGAATGAAATTATTTTCAAATGAGTACAGAGTACATAGAGCTTAGAATTACCCGACGTTCATCTTTCAGGATAAGAGAAAACCTCCAACGTTAAGTCATATCGGACGATGAATGAAATGATGTTCAAATGACTACAGGGTACATAGAGCTTAGAGTATCAGACATTCATCTTTCAGGATAAGAGTAAACCTCCAACTTTAAGTCATATCGGACGATGAATGAAATGAAGTTCAAATGACTACAGGGTACATTGAGCTTAGAGTTACCAGACATTCATCTTTCAGGCTAAGAGTAAACCTCCAACGTTAAGTCATATCGGACGATGAAAGAAATGATTTTCAAATGAGTACAGAGTACATAGAGCTTAGAATTACCCGACGTTCATCTTTCAGGATAAGAGAAAACCTCAAACGTTAAGTCATATCGGACAATGAATGAGATGATGTTCAAATGACTACAGGGTACATAGAGCTTAGAGTTATCAGACATTCATCTTTCAGGATAAGAGTAAACCTCCAACGTTAAGTCATATCGGACGATGAATGTAATGTTCAAATGAGTACAGGGTACATAGAGCTTAGAATCACCAGACATTCATCTTTCAGGATAAGAGAAAACCTCCAACGTTAAGTCATATCGGACGATGAATGAAATGATGTTCAAATGAGTACAGGGTACATAGAGCTTAGAGTTACCAGACATTCATCTTTCACGATAAGAGAAAACCTCCAACGTTAAGTCATATCGGACGATGAATGAAATGAAGTTCAAATGACTACAGGGTACATAGAGCTTAGAATTACCCGACGTTCATCTTTCAGGATAAGAGAAATCCTCCAACGTTAAGTCATATCGGACAATGAATGAGATGATGTTCAAATGACTACAGGGTACATAGAGCTTAGAGTTATCAGACACTCATCTTTCAGGATAAGAGTAAACCTCCAACGTTAAGTCATATCGGACGATGAATGAAATGTTCAAATGAGTACAGGGTACATAGAGCTTAGAAACACCAGACATTCATCTTTCAGGATAAGAGAAAACCTCCAACGTTAAGTCATATCGGACGATGAATGAAATGTTCAAATAAGTACAGGGTACATAGAGCTTAGATTTACCAGACATTCATCTTTCAGTATAAGAGAAAACCTGCAACGTTAAGTCATATCGAAGGATGAATGAAATGATGTTCAAATGAGTACAGGGTACATAGAGCTTAGAGTTACCAGACATTCATCTTTCAGGATAAGAGAAAACCTCCAACGTTAAGACATATCGGACGATGAATGAAATGACGTTCAAATGAGCCCAGGTTACATTGAGCTTAGAGTTACCACACATTCATCTTTCAGGATAAGAGAAAACCTCTAACGTTAAGTCATATCGGACGATGAAGGAAATGACGTTCAAATGAGTACAGGGTACATAGAGCTTAGAGTTACCAGACATTCATCTTTCAGGATAAGAGAAAACCTCCAACGTTAAGTCATATCGGACGATGAATGAAATGATGTTCAAAGGAGTACAGGGTACATAGAGCTTAGAGTTACCAGACATTCATCTTTCAGGATAAGAGGAAACCTCCAACGTTAAGTCATATCGGACGATGAATGAAATGATGTTCAAATGAGTACAGGGTACATAGAGCTTAGAGTTACCAGACATTCATCTTTCAGAATAAGAGAAAACCTCCAAAGTTAAGTCACATCAGACAATGAATGAAATTATGTTCAAATGAGTACAGGGTACATAGAGCTTAGAGTTACCAGACATTCATCTTTCAGAATAAGAGAAAACCTCCAACGTTAAGTCACATCGGACAATGAATGAAATGATGTTCAAATGAGTACAGGGTACATAGAGCTTAGAGTTACGAGACATTCATCTTTCAGGATAAGAGAAAACCTCCAACGTTAAGTCATATTGGACTATGAATGAGATGATGTTCAAATGAGTACAGGGTACATAGAGCTCAGAGTTACCAGGCAATCATCTTTCAGGATAAGAGAAAACCTCCAACCTAAAGTCATATCGGACGATGAATTAAATGATGTTCAAATGAGTACAGGGTACATAGAGCTTAGAGTTACCAGACATTCATCCTTCAGGATAAGAGAAAACCTCCAACGTTAAGTCATATCGGACGATGAATGAAATGATGTTCAAATGAGTACAGGGTACATAGAGCTTAGAATTAGCAGACATTCATCTTTCAGGATAAGAGAAATCCTCCAACGTTAAGTCATATCGGACGATGAATGAAATGTTGTTCAAATGACTACGGGTACATAGAGCTTAGATTTACCAGACATTCATCTCTCAGGATAAGAGAAAACCTCCAACGTTAAGTCATATCGGACGATGATTGAAATGATGTTCAAATAAGTACAGGGTACATAGAGCTTAGATTTGCCAGACATTCATCTTTCAGAATAAGAGAAAACCTCCAACGTTAAGTCATATCGGACGATGAATGAAATGATGTTCAAATGAGTACAGGGTACATAGAGCTTAGAGTTACCAGACATTCATCTTTCAGGATAAGAGTAAACCTCCAACGTTAAGTCTTATCGAGGATGAATGAAATGATATTCAAATGAGTACAGAGTACATAGAGCTTAGAATTACCCGACGTTCATCTTTCAGGATAAGAGAAAAATCTCCAACGTTAAGTCATATCGGACGATGAATGAAATGATGTTCAAATGACTACAGGGTACATAGAGCTTAGAGTTATTAGACATTCATCTTTCAGGATAAGAGTAAACCTACAACGTCAAGTCATATCGGACGATGAATGAAATGAAGTTCAAATGACTACAGGGTACATTGAGCTTAGAGTTACCAGACATTCATCTTTCAGGGTAAGAGTAAACCTCCAACGTTAAGTCATATCGGACGATGAAAGAAATGATTTTCAAATGAGTACAGAGTACATAGAGCTTAGAATTACCCGACGTTCATCTTTCAGGATAAGAGAAAACCTCCAACGTTAATTCATATCGGACAATGAATGAGATGATGTTCAAATGACTACAGGGTACATAGAGCTTAGAGTTATCAGACATTCATCTTTCAGGATAAGAGTAAACCTCCAACGTTAAGTCATATCGGACGATGAATGAAATGTTCAAATGAGTACAGGGTACATAGAGCTTAGATTTACCAGACATTCATCTTTCAGTATAAGAGAAAACCTGCAACGTTAAGTCATATCGAACGATGAATGAAATGATGTTCAAATGAGTACAGGGTACATAGAGCTTAGAGTTACCAGACATTCATCTTTCAGGATAAGAGAAAATCTCCAACGTTAAGTCATATCGGACGATGAATGAAATGACGTTCAAATGAGCCCAGGTTACATTGAGCTTAGAGTTACCACACATTCATCTTTCAGGATAAGAGAAAACCTCTAACGTTAAGTCATATCGGACAATGAAGGAAATGACGTTCAAATGAGTACAGGGTACATAGAGCTTAGAGTTACCAGACATTCATCTTTCAGGATAAGAGAAAACCTCCAACGTTAAGTCATATCGGACGATGAATGAAATGATGTTCAAAGGAGTACAGGGTACATAGAGCTTAGAGTTACCAGACATTCATCTTTCAGAATAAGAGAAAACCTCCAAAGTTAAGTCACATCAGACAATGAATGAAATTATGTTCAAATGAGTACAGGGTACATAGAGCTTAGAACTACCAGACATTCATCTTTCAGGATAAGAGAAAACCTCCAACGTTAAGTCATATCGGACGATGAATGAAATGATGTTCAAATGAGTACAGGGTACATAGAGCTTAGAGTTACTTGACATTAATCTTTCAGGATAAGAGAAAACCTCCAACGTTAAGTCATAACGGACGATGAATGAAATGATGTTCAAATGAGTACAGGGTACATAGAGCTCAGAGTTACCAGGCAATCATCTTTCAGGATAAGAGAAAACCTCCAACCTAAAGTCATATCGGACGATGAATGAAATGATGCTCAAATGAGTACAGGGTACATAGAGCTTAGAGTTACCAGACATTCATTTTTCAGGATAAGAGAAAACCTCCAACGTTAAGTCATATCGGACGATGAATGAAATGATGTTCAAATGAGTACAGGGTACATAGAGCTTAGAACTACCAGACATTCATCTTTCAGGATAAGAGAAATCCTCCAACGTTAAGTCATATCGGACGATGAATGAAATGTTGTTCAAATGACTACGGGTACATAGAGCTTAGATTTACCAGACATTCATCTTTCAGGATAAGAGAAAACCTTCAACGTTAAGTCATATCGGACGATGAATGAAATGATGTTCAAATAAGTACAGCGTACATAGAGCTTAGATTTGCCAGACATTCATCTTTCAGAATAAGAGAAAACCTCCAACGTTAAGTCATATCGGACGATGAATGAAATGATGTTCAAATGAGTACAGGGTACATAGAGCTTACAGTTACCAGCCATTCATCTTTCAGGGTAAGAGAAAACCTCCAACGTTAAGTCATATCGGACGATGAAGGAAATGACGTTCAAATGAGTACAGGGTCCATAGAGCTTAGAGTTACCAGACATTCATCTTTCAGGATAAGAGAAAACCTCCAACTTTAAGTCATATCGGACGATGAATGAAATGATGTTCAAAGGAGTACAGGGTACATAGAGCTTAGAGTTACCAGACATTCATCTTTCAGAATAAGAGAAAACCTCCAACGTCGTCATATCGGACGATGAATGAAATGATGTTCAAATAAGTACAGGGTACATAGAGCTTAGATTTACCAGACATTCATCTTTCAGTATAAGAGAAAACCTGCAACGTTAAGTCATATCGAACGATGAATGAAATGATGTTCAAATGAGTACAGGGTATATAGAGCTTAGAGTTACCAGACATTCATCTTTCAGGATAAGAGAAAACCTCCAACGTTAAGTCATATCGGACGATGAATGAAATGACGTTCAAATGAGCCCAGGTTACATTGAACTTAGTGTTACCACACATTCATCTTTCAGGATAAGAGAAAACCTCTAACGTTAAGTCATATCGGACGATAAAGGAAATGACGTTCAAATGAGTACAGGGTACATAGAGCTTAGAGTTACCAGACATTCATCTTTCAGGATAAGAGAAAACCTCCAACGTTAAGTCATATCGGACGATGAATGAAATGATCTTCAAAGGATTACAGGGTACATAGAGCTTAGAGTTACCAGACATTCATCTTTCAGAATAAGAGAAAACCTCCAAAGTTAAGTCACATCAGACAATGAATGAAATTATGTTCAAATGAGTACAGGGTACATAGAGCTTAGAGTTACCAGACATTCATCTTTCAGGATAAGAGAAAACCACCAACGTTAAGTCATATTAGACGATGAATGAAATGATGTTCAAATGAGTACAGGGTACATAGAGCTTAGAGTTACCAGACATTCATCTTTCAGGATAAGAGAAAACCTCCAACGTTAAGTCATATCGGACGATGAATGAAATGATGTTCAAATGAGTACAGGGTACATAGAGCTTAGAGTTACCAGACATTCATCTTTCAGGATAAGAGAAAACCTCCAACGCTAAGTCATAACGGACGATGAATGAAATGATGTTCAAATGAGTACAGGGTACATAGAGCTTAGAGTTACCAGACATTCATCTTTCAGAATAAGAGAAAACCTCCAACGTTAAGTCACATCGGACAATGAATGAAATGATGTTCAAATGAGTACAGGGTACATTGAGCTTAGAGTTACGAGACATTCATCTTTCAGGATAAGAGAACACCTCCAACGTTAAGTCATATTGGACTATGAATGAGATGATGTTCAAATGAGTACAGGGTACATAGAGCTTAGAGTTACCAGACACTCATCTTTCAGAATAAGAGAAAACCTCCAACGTTAAGTCATATCGGACGATGAATGAATTGTTGTTCAAATGAGTACAGGGTACATAGAGCTTAGAATTACCAGACATTCATCTTTTAGGACAAGAGAAAACCTCCAACGTTAAGTCATCTCGGACGATGAATGAAATGATGTTCAAATGAGTACAGGGTACATAGAGCTTAGAGTTACCAGACATTCATCTTTCAGGATAAGAGTAAACCTCCAACGTTAAGTCATATCGAGGATGAATGAAATGATTTTCAAATGAGTACAGAGTACATAGAGCTTAGAATTACCCGACGTTCATCTTTCAGGATAAGAGAAAACCTCCAACGTTAAGTCATATCGGACAATGAATGAGATGATGTTCAAATGACTACAGGGTACATAGAGCTTAGAGTTATCATACATTCATCTTTCAGGATAAGAGTAAACCTCCAACGTTAAGTCATATCGGACGATGAATGAAATGTTCAAATGAGTACAGGGTACATAGAGCTTAGAATCACCAGACATTCATCTTTCGGGATAAGAGAAAACCTCCAACGTTAAGTCATATCGGACGATGAATGAAATGATGTTCAAATAAGTACAGGGTACATAGAGCTTAGATTTACCAGACATTCATCTTTCAGTATAAGAGAAAACCTGCAACGTTAAGTCATATCGAACGAAGAATGAAATGATGTTCAAATGAGTACAGGGTACATAGAGCTTAGAGTTACCAGACGTTCATCTTTCAGGATAAGAGAAAACCTCCAACGTTAAGTCATATCGGACGATGAATGAAATGAAGTTCAAATGACTACAGGGTACATAGAGCTTAGAATTACCAGACATTCATCTTTCACGATAAGAGAAAACCTCCAACGTTAAGTCATATCGGACGATGAATGAAATGACGTTCAAATGAGCCCAGGTTACATTGAGCTTAGAGGTACCACACATTCATCTTTCAGGATAAGAGAAAACCTCTACCGTTAAGTCATATCGGACGATGAAGGAAATGACGTTCAAATGAGTACAAGGTACATAGAGCTTAGAGTTACCAGACATTCATCTTTCAGGATAAGAGAAAACCTCCAACGTTAAGTCATATCGGACGATGAATGAAATGATGTTCAAAGGAGTACAGGGTACATAGAGCTTAGAGTTACCAGACATTTATCTTTCAGAATAAGAGAAAACCTCCAACGTTAAGTCATATCGGACGATGAATGAAATGATGTTCAAATGAGTACAGGGTACATAGAGCTTAGAGTTACCAGCCATTCATCTTTCAGGGTAAGAGAAAACCTCCAACGTTAAGTCATATCGGACGATGAATGAAATGATGTTCAAATGAGTACAGAGTACATAGAGCTTAGAGTTACCAGACATTCATCTTTCAGAATAAGAGAAAACCTCCAACGTTAAGTCATATCGGACGATGAATGGATTGTTGTTCAAATGAGTACAGGGTACATAGAGCTTAGAATTACCAGACATTCATCTTTCAGGATAAGAGAAAACCTCCAACGTTAAGTCATATCGGACGATGAATGAAATGATGTTCAAATGAGTACAGGGTACATAGAGCTTAGAGTTACCAGACATTCATCTTTCAGGATAACAGTAAACCTCCAACGTTTAGTCATATCGAGGATGAATGAAATGATTTTCAAATGAGTACAGAGTACATAGAGCTTAGAATTACCCGACGTTCATCTTTCAGGATAAGAGAAAACCTCCAACGTTAAGTCATATCGGACGATGAATGAAATGATGTTCAAATGACTACAGGGTACATAGAGCTTAGAGTTATCAGACATTCATCTTTCAGGTTAAGAGTAAACCTCCAACGTTAAGTCATATCGGACGATGAATGAAATGAAGTTCAAATGACTACAGGGTACATTGAGCTTAGAGTTACCAGACATACATCTTTCAGGGTAAGAGTAAACCTCCAACGTTAAGTCATATCGGACGATGAAAGAAATGATTTTCAAATGAGTACAGAGTATATAGAGCTTAGAATTACCCGACGTTCATCTTTCAGGATAAGAGAAAACCTCCAACGTTAAGTCATATCGGACAATGAATGAGATGATGTTCAAATGACTACAGGGTACATAGAGCTTAGAGTTATCAGACATTGATCTTTCTGGATAAGAGTAAACCTCCAACGTTAAGTCATATCGGACGATGAATGAAATGTTCAAATGAGTACAGGGTACATAGAGCTTAGTATCACCAGACATTCATCTTTCAGGATAAGAGAAAACCTCCAAAGTTAAGTCATATCGGACGATGAATGAAATGATGTTCAAATAAGTACAGGGTACATAGAGCTTAGATTTACCAGACATTCATCTTTCAGTATAAGAGAAAACCTGCAACGTTAAGTCATATCGAACGATGAATGAAATGATGTTCAAATGAGTACAGGGTACATAGAGCTTAGAGTTACCCGACATTCATCTTTCAGGATAAGAGAAAACCTCCAACGTTAAGTCATATCGAGGATGAATGAAATGATTTTCAAATGAGTACAGAGTACATAGAGCTTAGAATTACCCGACGTTCATCTTTCAGGATAAGAGAAAACCTCCAACGTTAAGTCATATCGGACGATGAATGAAATGATGTTCAAATGACTACAGGGTACATAGAGCTTAGAGTTATCAGACATTCATCTTTCAGGATAAGAGTAAACCTCCAACGTTAAGTCATATCGGACGATGAATGAAATGAAGTTCAAATGACTACAGGGTACATTGAGCTTAGAGTTAACAGACATTCATCTTTCAGGGTAAGAGTAAACCTCCAACGTTAAGTCATATCGGACGATGAATGAAATGTTCAAATGAGTACAGGGTACATAGAGCTTAGAATCACCAGACATTCATCTTTCAGGATAAGAGAAAAACTCCAACGTTAAGTCATATCGGACGATGAATGAAATGATGTTCAAATAAGTACAGGGTACATAGAGCTTAGGTTTACCAGACATTCATCTTTCAGTATAAGAGAAAACCTGCAACGTTAAGTCATATCGAACGATGAATGAAATGATGTTCAAATGAGTACAGGGTACATAGAGCTTAGAGTTACCAGACATTCTTCTTTCAGGATAAGAGAAAACCTCCAACGTTAAGTCATATCGGACGATGAATGAAATGACGTTCAAATGAGCCCAGGTTACATAGAGCTTAGAGTTACCACACATTCATCTTTCAGGATAAGAGAAAACCTCCAACGTTAAGTCATATCGGACGATGAAGGAAATGACGTTCAAATGAGTACAGGGTACATAGAGCTAAGAGTTACCAGACATTCATTTTTCAGGATAAGAGAAAACCTCCAACTTTAAGTCATATCGGACGATGAATGAAATGATGTTCAAAGGAGTACAGGGTACATAGAGCTTAGAGTTACCAGACATTCATCTTTCAGGATAAGAGAAAACCTCCAACTTTAAGTCATATCGGACGATGAATGAAATGATGTTCAAAGGAGTACAGGGTACATAGAGCTTAGAGTTACCAGACATTCATCTTTCAGGATAAGAGAAAACCTCCAACTTTAAGTCATATCGGACGATGAATGAAATGATGTTCAAAGGAGTACAGGGTACATAGAGCTTAGAGTTACCAGACATTCATCTTTCAGAATAAGAGAAAACCTGCAACGTTAAGTCATATCGGACGATGAATGAAATGACGTTCAAATGAGTACAGGGTACATAGAGCTTAGAGTTACCAGACATTCATCTTTCAGGATAAGAGAAAACCTCCAACTTTAAGTCATATCGGACGATGAATGAAATGATGTTCAAAGGAGTACAGGGTACATAGAGCTTAGAGTTACCAGACATTCATCTTTCAGAATAAGAGAAAACCTGCAACGTTAAGTCATATCGGACGATGAATGAAATGATGTTCAAATAAGTACAGGGTACATAGAGCTTAGATTTACCAGACATTCATCTTTCAGTATAAGAGAAAACCTGCAACGTTAAGTCATATCGAACGATGAATGAAATGATGTTCAAATGAGTACAGGGTACATAGAGCTTAGAGTTACCAGACATTCATCTTTCAGGATAAGAGAAAACCTCCAACGTTAAGTCATATCGGACGATGAATGAAATGACGTTCAAATGAGCCCAGGTTACATTGAACTTAGAGTTACCACACATTCATCTTTCAGGATAAGAGAAAACCTCTAACGTTAAGTCATATCGGACAATGAAGGAAATGACGTTCAAATGAGTACAGGGTACATAGAGCTTAGAGTTACCAGACATTCATCTTTCAGGATAAGAGAAAACTTCCAACGTTAAGTCATATCGGACGATGAATGAAATGATGTTCAAAGGAGTACAGGGTACATAGAGCTTAGAGTTACCAGACATTCATCTTTCAGAATAAGAGAAAACCTCCAAAGTTAAGTCACATCAGACAATGAATGAAATTATGTTCAAATGAGTACAGGGTACATAGAGCTTAGAGTTACCAGACATTCATCTTTCAGGATAAGAGAAAACCTCCAACGTTAAGTCATATCGGACGATGAATGAAATGATGTTCAAATGAGTACAGGGTACATAGAGCTTAGAGTTACCAGACATTCATCTTTCAGGATAAGAGAAAACCTCCAACGTTAAGTCGTAACGGACGATGAATGAAATGATGTTCAAATGAGTACAGGGTACATAGAATTTAGAGTTACCAGACATTCATCTTTCAGAATAAGAGAAAACCTCCAACGTTAAGTCACATCGGACAATGAATGAAATGATGTTCAAATGAGTACAGGGTACATAGAGCTTAGAGTTACGAGACATTCATCTTTCAGGATAAGAGAAAACCTCCAACGTTTAGTCATATTGGTCTATGAATGAGATGATGTTCAAATGAGTACAGGGTACATAGAGCTTAGAGTTACCAGACATTCATCTTTCAGAATAAGAGAAAACCTCCAACGTTAAGTCATATCGGACGATGAATGAATTGTTGTTCAAATGAGTACAGGGTACATAGAGCTTAGAATTACCAGACATTCATCTTTCAGGACAAGAGAAAACCTCCAACGTTAAGTCATATCGGACGATGAATGAAATGATGTTCAAATGAGTACAGGGTACATAGAGCTTAGAGTTACCAGACATTCATCTTTCAGGATAAGAGTAAACCTCCAACGTTAAGTCATATCGAGGATGAATGAAATGATTTTCAAATGAGTACAGAGTACATAGAGCTTAGAATTACCCGACGTTCATCTTTCAGGATAAGAGAAAACCTCCAACGTTAAGTCATATCGGACGATGAATGAAATGATGTTCAAATGACTACAGGGTACATAGAGCTTAGAGTATCAGACATTCATCTTTCAGGATAAGAGTAAACCTCCAACGTTAAGTCATATCGGACAATGAATGAAATGAAGTTCAAATGACTACAGGGTACATTGAGCTTAGAGCTACCAGACATTCATCTTTCAGGGTAAGAGTAAACCTCCAACGTTAAGTCATATCGGACGATGAAAGAAATGATTTTCAAATGAGTACAGAGTACATAGAGCTTAGAATTACCCGACGTTCATCTTTCAGGATAAGAGAAAACCTCCAACGTTAAGTCATATCGGACACTGAATGAGATGATGTTCAAATGACTACAGGGTAAATAGAGCTTAGAGTTACCAGACATTCATCTTTCAGAATAAGAGAAAACCTCCAACGTTAAGTCACATCGGACAATGAATGAAATGATGTTCAAATGAGTACAGGGTACATAGAGCTTAGAGTTACGAGACATTCATCTTTCAGGATAAGAGAAAACCTCCAACGTTAAGTCATATTGGACTATGAATGAGATGATGTTCAAATGAGTACAGGGTACATAGAACTCAGAGTTACCAGGCAATCATCTTTCAGGATAAGAGAAAACCTCCAACCTAAAGTCATATCGGACGATGAATTAAATGATGTTCAAATGAGTACAGGGTACATAGAGCTTAGAGTTACCAGACATTCATCTTTCAGGATAAGAGAAAACCTCCAACGTTAAGTCATATCGGACGATGAATGAAATGATGTTCAAATGAGTACTGGGTACATAGAGCTTAGAATTACCAGACATTCATCTTTCAGGATAAGAGAAATCCTCCAACGTTAAGTCATATCGGACGATGAATGAAATGTTGTTAAAATGACTACGGGTACATAGAGCTTAGATTTGCCAGACATTCATCTTTCAGAATATGAGAAAACCTCCAACGTTAAGTCATATCGGACGATGAATGAAATGTTGTTCAAATGACTACGGGTACATAGAGCTTAGATTTACCAGACATTCATCTTTCAGGATAAGAGAAAACCTTCAAAGTTAAGTCATATCAGACGATGAATGAAATGATGTTCAAATAAGTACAGGGTACATAGAGCATAGATTTGCCAGACATTCATCTTTCAGAATAAGAGAAAACCTCCAACGTTAAGTCATATCGGACGATGAATGAAATGATGTTCAAATGAGTACAGGGTACATAGAGCTTAGAGTTACCAGCCATTCATCTTTCAGGGTAAGAGAAAACCTCCAACGTTAAGTCATATCGGACGATGAATGAAATGATGTTCAAATGAGTACAGGGTACATAGAGCTTAGAGTTACCAGACATTCATCTTTCAGAATAAGAGAAAACCTCCAACGTTAAGTCATATCGGACGATTAATGAAATGATGTTCAAATAAGTACAGGGTACATAGAGCTTAGATTTGCCAGACATTCATCTTTCAGAATAAGAGAAAACCTCCAACGTTAAGTCATATCGGACGATGAATGAAATGTTGTTCAAATGACTACGGGTACATAGAGCTTAGATTTACCAGACATTCATCTTTCAGGATAAGAGAAAACCTTCAACGTTAAGTCATATCGGGCGATGAATGACATGATGTTCAAATAAGTACAGGGTACATAGAGCTTAGATTTACCAGACATTCATCTTTCAGTATAAGAGAAAACCTGCAACGTTAAGTCATATGGAACGATGAATGAAATGATGTTCAAATGAGTACAGGGTACATAGAGCTTAGAGTTACCAGACATTCATCTTTCAGGATAAGAGAAAACCTCCAACGTTAAATCATATCGGACGATGAATGAAATGATGTTCAAATGAGCCCAGGTTACATTGAGCTTAGAGTTACCACACATTCATCTTTCAGGATAAGAGAAAACCACCAACGTTAAGTCATATCGGACGATGAAGGAAATGACGTTCAAATGAGTACAGGGTACATAGAGCTTAGAGTTACCAGACATTCATCTTTCAGGATAAGAGAAAACCTCCAACGTTAAGTCATATCAGACGATGAATGAAATGATGTTCACAGGAGTACAGGGTACATAGAGCTTAGAGTTACCAGACATTCATCTTTCAGAATAAGAGAAAACCTCCAAAGTTAAGTCACATCAGACAATGAATGAAATTATGTTCAAATGAGTACAGGGTACATAGAGCTTAGAGTTACCAGACATTCATCTTTCAGGATAAGAGAAAACCTCCAACGTTAAGTCATATCGGACGATGAATGAAATGAAGTTCAAATGAGTACAGGGTACATAGAGCTTAGAGTTACCAGACATTCATCTTTCAGGATAAGAGAACACCTCCAAAGTTAAGTCATAACGGACGATGAATGAAATGATGTTCAAATGAGTACAGGGTACATAGAGCATAGAGTTACCAGACATGCATCTTTCAGAATAAGAGAAAAATTCCAACGTTAAGTCACATCGGACAATGAATGAAATGATGTTCAAATGAGTACAGGGTACATAGAGCTTAGATTTACGACACATTCATCTTTCAGGATAAGAGAAAACCTCCAACGTTAAGTCATATTGGACTATGAATGAGATGATGTTCAAATGAGTATAGGGTACATAGAGCTTAGAGTTACCAGACATTCATCTTTCAGAATAAGAGAAAACCTCCAACGTTAAGTCATATCGGACGATGAATGAATTGTTGTTCAAATGAGTACAGGGTACATAGAGCTTAGAATTACCAGACATTCATCTTTTAGGATAAGAGAAAACCTCCAACGTTAAGTCATATCGGACGATGAATGAAATGATGTTCAAATGAGTACAGGGTACATAGAGCTTAGAGTTACCAGACATTCATTTTCAGGATAAGAGTAAACCTCCAACGTTAAGTCATATCGAGGATGAATGAAATGATTTTCGAATGAGTACAGAGTACATAGAGCTTAGAATTACCCGACGATCATCTTTCAGGAGAAGAGAAAACCTGCAACGTTAAGTCATATCGGACGATGAATGAAATGATGTTCAAATGACTACAGGGTACATAGAGCTTAGAGTATCAGACATTCATCTTTCAGGATAAGAAAAAACCTCCAACGTTAAGTCATATCGGACGATGAATGAAATGAAGTTCAAATGACTACAGGGTACATTGAGCTTAGAGTTACCAGACATTCATCTTTCAGGGTAAGAGTAAACCTCCAACGTTAAGTCATATCGGACGATGAAAGAAATGATTTTCAAATGAGTACAGAGTACATAGAGCTTAGAATTACCCGACGTTCATCTTTCAGGATAAGAGAAAACCTCCAACGTTAAGTCATATCGGACAATGAATGAGATGATGTTCAAATGACTACAGGGTACATAGAGCTTAGAGTTATCAGACATTCATCTTTCAGGATAAGAGTAAACCTCCAACGTTAAGTCATATCGGACGATGAATGAAATGTTCAAATGAGTACAGGGTACATAGAGCTTAGAATCACCAGACATTCATCTTTCAGGATAAGAGAAAACCTCCAACGTTAAGTCATATCGGACGATGAATGAAATGATGTTCAAATAAGTACAGGGTACATAGAGCTTAGATTTACCAGACATTCATCTTTCAGTATAAGAGAAAACCTGCAACGTTAAGTCATATCGAACGATGAATGAAATGATGTTCAAATGAGTAGAGGGTACATAGAGCTTAGAGTTACCCGACATTCATCTTTCAGGATAAGAGAAAACCTCCAACGTTAAGTCATATCGGACGATGAATGAAATGACGTTGAAATGAGCCCTGGTTACATAGAGCTTAGAGTTACCACACATTCATCTTTCAGGATAAGAGAAAACCTCTAACGTTAAGTCATATCGGACGATGAAGGAAATGACGTTCAAATGAGTACAGGGTACATAGAGCTTAGAGTTACCAGACATTCATCTTTCAGGATAAGAGAAAACCTCCAACGTTAAGTCATATCGGACGATGAATGAAATGATGTTCAAAGGAGTACAGGTTACATAGAACTTAGAGTTACCAGACATTCATCTTTCAGAATAAGAGAAAACCTCCAACGTTAAGTCATATCGGACGATGAATGAAATGATGTTCAAATAAGTACAGGGTACATAGAGCTTAGATTTACCAGACATTCATCTTTCAGTATAAGAGAAAACCTGCAACGTTAAGTCATATCGAACGATGAATGAAATGATGTTCAAATGAGTACAGGGTACATAGAGCTTAGAGTTACCAGACATTCATCTTTCAGGATAAGAGAAAACCTCCAACGTTAAGTCATATCGGACGATGAATGAAATGACGTTCAAATGAGCCCAGGTTACATTGAGCTTAGAGTTACCACACATTCATCCTTCGGGATAAGAGAAAACCTCTAACGTTAAGTCATATCGGACGATGAAGGAAATGACGTTCAAATAAGTACAGGGTACATAGAGCTTAGAGTTACCAGACATTCATCTTTCAGGATAAGAGAAAACCTCCAACGTTAAGTCATATCGGACGATGAATGAAATGATGTTCAAAGGAGTACAGGGTACATAGAGCTTAGAGTTACCAGACATTCATCTTTCAGAATAAGACAAAACCTCCAAAGTTAAGTCACATCAGACAATGAATGAATTTATGTTCAAATGAGTACAGGGTACATAGAGCTTAGAGTTACCAGACATTCATCTTTCAGGATAAGAGAAAACCTCCAACGTTAAGTCATATCGGACGATGAATGAATTGATGTTCAAATGAGTACAGGGTACATAGAGCTTAGAGTTATCAGACATTCATCTTTCAGGATAAGAGTAAACCTCCAACGTTAAGTCATATCGGACGATGAATGAAATGTTCAAATGAGTACAGGGTACATAGAGCTTAGAATTACCCGACGTTCATCTTTCAGGATAAGAGAAAACCTCCAACGTTAAGTCATATCGGACAATGAATGAGATGATGTTCAAATGACTACAGGGTACATAGAGCTTAGAGTTATCAGACATTCATCTTTCAGGATAAGAGTAAACCTCCAACGTTAAGTCATATCGGACGATGAATGAAATGTTCAAATGAGTACAGGGTACATAGAGCTTAGAATCACCAGACATTCATCTTTCAGGATAAGAGAAAACCTCCAACGTTAAGTCATATCGGACGATGAATGAAATGATGTTCAAATGAGTACAGGGTACATAGAGCATAGAACTACCAGACATTCATCTTTCAGTATAAGAGAAAACCTGCAACGTTAAGTCATATCGAACGATGAATGAAATGATGTTCAAATGAGTACAGGGTACATAGAGCTTAGAGTTACCGGACATTCATCTTTCAGGATAAGAGAAAACCTCCAACGTTAAGTCATATCGGACGATGAATGAAATGACGTTCAAATGAGCCCAGGTTACATTGAGCTTAGAGGTACCACACATTCATCTTTCAGGATAAGAGAAAACCTCTCACGTTAAGTCATATCGGACGATGAAGGAAATGACGTTCAAATGAGTACAAGGTACATAGAGCTTAGAGTTACCAGACATTCATCTTTCAGGATAAGAGAAAACCTCCAACGTTAAGTCATATCGGACGATGAATGAAATGATGTTCAAAGGAGTACAGGGTACATAGAGCTTAGAGTTACCAGACATTCATCTTTCAGAATAAGAGAAAACCTCCAAAGTTAAGTCACATCAGACAATGAATGAAATTATGTTCAAATGAGTACAGGGTACATAGAGCTTAGAGTTACCAGACATTCATCTTTCAGGATAAGAGGAAACCTCCAACGTTAAGTCATATCGGACGATGAATGAAATGATGTTCAAATGAGTACAGGGTACATAGCGCTTAGAGTTACCAGACATTCATCTTTCAGGATAAGAGAAAACCTCCAACGTTAAGTCATAACGGACGATGAATGAAATGATGTTCAAATGAGTACAGGGTACATAGAGCTTAGAGTTACCAGACATTCATCTTTCAGAATAAGAGAAAACCTCCAACGTTAAGTCACATCGGACAATGAATGAAATGATGTTCAAATGAGTACAGGGTACAGAGAGCTTAGAGTTACGAGACATTCATCTTTCAGGATAAGAGAAAACCTCCAACGTTAAGTCATATTGGACTATGAATGAGATGATGTTCCAATGAGTACAGGGTACATAGAGCTCAGAGTTACCAGGCAATCATCTTTCAGGATAAGAGAAAACCTCCAACCTAAAGTCATATCGGACGATGAATTAAATGATGTTCAAATGAGTACAGGGTACATAGAGCTTAGAGTTAGCAGACATTCATCTTTCAGGATAAGAGAAAACCTCCAACGTTAAGTCATATCGGACGATGAATGAAATGATGTTCAAATGAGTACAGGGTACATAGAGCTTAGAATTACCAGACATTCATCTTTCAGGATAAGAGAAATCCTCCAACGTTAAGTCATATCGGACGATGAATGAAATGTTGTTCAAATGACTACGGGTACATAGAGGTTAGATTTACCAGACATTCCTCTTTCAGGATAAGAGAAAACCGCCAACGTTAAGTCATATCGGACGATGAATGAAATGATGTTCAAATAAGTACAGGGTACATAGAGCTTAGATATGCCATACATTCATCTTTCAGAATAAGAGAAAACCTCCAACGTTAAGTCATATCGGACGATGAATGAAATGATGTTCAAATGAGTACAGGGTACATAGAGCTTAGAGTTACCAGCCATTCATCTTTCAGGGTAAGAGAAAACCTCCAACGTTAAGTCATATCGGACGATGAATGCAATGATGTTCAAATGAGTACAGGGTACATAGAGCTTAGAGTTACCAGACATTCATCTTTCAGGATAAGAGAAAACCTCCAACGTTAAGTCATATCGGACGATGAATGAATTGTTGTTCAAATGAGTACAGGGTACATAGAGCTTAGAATTACCAGACATTCATCTTTCAGGATAAGAGAAAACCTCCAACGTTAAGTCATATCGGACGATAAATGAAATGATGTTCAAATGAGTACAGGGTACATAGAGCTTAGAGTTACCAGACATTCATCTTTCAGGATAAGAGTAAACCTCCAACGTTAAGTCATATCGAGGATGAATGAAATGATCTTCAAATGAGTACAGAGTACATAGAGCTTAGAATTACCCGACGTTCATCTTTCAGGATAAGAGAAAACCTCCAACGTTAAGTCATATCGGACGATGAATGAAATGATGTTCAAATGACTACAGGGTACATAGAGCTTAGAGTTATCAGACATTCATCTGTCAGGATAAGAGTAAACCTCCAACGTTAAGTCATATCGGACGATGAATGAAATGAAGTTCAAATGACTACAGGGTACATTGAGCTTAGAGTTACCAGACATTCATCTTTCAGAGTAAGAGTAAACCTCCAACGGTAAGTCATATCGGACGATGAAAGAAATTATTTTCAAATGAGTACAGAGTACATAGAGCTTAGAATTACCCGACGTTCATCTTTCAGGATAAGAGAAAACCTCCAACGTTAAGTCCTATCGGACAATGAATGAGATGATGTTCAAATGACTACAGGGTACATAGAGCTTAGAGTTACCAGACATTCATCTTTCAGGATAAAAGAAAACCTCCAACGTTAAGTCATATCGGACGATGAATGAAATGATGTTCAAAGGAGTACAGGGTACATAGAGCTTAGAGTTACCAGACATTCATCTTTCAGAATAAGAGAAAACCTCCAACGTTAAGTCATATCGGACGATGAATGAAATGATGTTCAAAGGAGTACAGGGTACATAGAGCTTAGAGTTACCAGACATTCATCTTTCAGAATAAGACAAAACCTCCAAAGTTAAGTCACATCAGACAATGAATGAATTTATGTTCAAATGAGTACAGGGTACATAGAGCTTAGAGTTACCAGACATTCATCTTTCAGGATAAGAGAAAACCTCCAACGTTAAGTCATATCGGACGATGAATGAATTGATGTTCAAATGAGTACAGGGTACATAGAGCTTAGAGTTACCAGACATTCATCTTTCAGGATAAGAGAAAACCTCCAACGTTAAGTCATAACGGACGATGAATGAAATGATGTTCAAATGAGTACAGGGTACATAGAGCTTAGTGTTACCAGACATTCATCTTTCAGAATAAGAGAAAACCTCCAACGTTAAGTCACATCGGACAATGAATGAAATGATGTTCAAATGAGTACAGGGTACATAGAGCTTAGAGTTACGAGACATTCATCTTTCAGGATAAGAGAAAACCTCCAACGTTAAGTCATATTGGACTATGAATGAGATGATGTTCAAATGAGTACAGGGTACATAGAGCTCAGAGTTACCAGGCAATCATCTTTCAGGATAAGAGTAAACCTCCAACGTTAAGTCATATCGGACGATGAATTAAATGATGTTCAAATGAGTACAGGGTACATAGAGCTTAGAGTTACCAGATATTCATCTTTCAGGATAAGAGAAAACCTCCAACGTTAAGTCATATCGGACGATAAATGAAATGATGTTCAAATGACTACAGGGTACATAGAGCATAGAACTACCAGACATTCATCTTTCAGGTTAAGAGAAATCCTCCAACGTTAAGTCATATCGGACGATGAATGAAATGTTGTTCAAATGACTACGGGTACATAGAGCTTAGATTTACCAGACATTCATCTTTCAGGATAAGAGAAAACCTTCAACGTTAAGTCATATCGGACGATGAATGACATGATGTTCATATAAGTACAGGGTACATAGAGCTTAGATTTACCAGACATTCATCTTTCAGTATAAGAGAAAACCTGCAACGTTAAGTCACATCGAACGATGAATGAAATGATGTTCAAATGAGTACAGGGTACATAGAGCTTAGAGTTACCAGACATTCATCTTTCAGGATAAGAGAAAACCTCCAACGTTAAGTCATATCGGACGATGAATGAAATGATGTTCAAATGAGCCCAGGTTACATTGAGCTTAGAGTTACCACACATTCATCTTTCAGGATAAGAGAAAACCTCTAACGTTAAGTCATATCGGACGATGAAGGAAATGACGTTCAAATGAGTACAGGGTACATAGAGCTTAGAGTTACCAGACATTCATCTTTCAGGATTAGAGAAAACCTCCAACGTTAAGTCATATCAGACGATGAATGAAATGATGTTCAAAGGAGTACAGGGTACATAGAGCTTAGAGTTACCAGACATTCATCTTTCAGAATAAGAGAAAATCTCCAAAGTTAAGTCACATCAGACAATGAATGAAATTATGTTCAAATGAGTACAGGGTACATAGAGCTTAGAGTTACCAGACATTCATCTTTCAGGATAAGAGAAAACCTCCAACGTTAAGTCATATCGGACGATGAATGAAATGAAGTTCAAATGAGTACAGGGTACATAGAGCTTAGAGTTACCAGACATTCATCTTTCAGGATAAGAGAAAACCTCCAAAGTTAAGTCATAACGGACGATGAATGAAATGATGTTCAAATGAGTACAGGGTACATAGAGCATAGAGTTACCAGACATGCATCTTTCAGAATAAGAGAAAAATTCCAACGTTAAGTCACATCGGACAATGAATGAAATGATGTTCAAATGAGTACAGGGTACATAGAGCTTAGATTTACGAGACATTCATCTTTCAGGATAAGAGAAAACCTCCAACGTTAAGTCATATTGGACTATGAATGAGATGATGTTCAAATGAGTACAGGGTACATAGAGCTTAGAGTTACCAGACATTCATCTTTCAGAATAAGAGAAAACCTCCAACGTTAAGTCATATCGGACGATGAATGAATTGTTGTTCAAATGAGTACAGGGTACATAGAGCTTAGAATTACCAGACATTCATCTTTCAGGATAAGAGAAAACCTCCAACGTTAAGTCATATCGGACGATGAATGAAATGATGTTCAAATGAGTACAGGGTACATAGAGCTTAGTGTTACCAGACATTCATTTTTCAGGATAAGAGTAAACCTCCAACGTTAAGTCATATCGAGGATGAATGAAATGATTTTCGAATGAGTACAGAGTACATAGAGCTTAGAGTTACCAGACATTCATCTTTCAGGGTAAGAGAAAACCTCCAAAGTTAAGTCATATCGGACGATGAATGAATTGTTGTTCAAATGAGTACAGGGTACATAGAGCTTAGAATTACCAGACATTCATCTTTCAGGATAAGAGTAAACCTCCAACGTTAAGTCATATCGGACGATGAATGAAATGAAGTTCAAATGACTACAGGGTACATTGAGCTTAGAGTTACCAGACATTCATCTTTCAGAGTAAGAGTAAACCTCCAACGTTAAGTCATATCGGACGATGAAAGAAATGATTTTCAAATGAGTACAGAGTACATAGAGCTTAGAATTACCCGACGTTCATCATTCAGGATAAGAGAAAACCTCCAACGTTAAGTCATATCGGACAATGAATGAGATGATGTTCAAATGACTACAGGGTACATAGAGCATAGAGTTACCAGACATTCATCTTTCAGTATAAGAGAAAACGTGCAACGTTAAGTCATATCGGACGATGAATGAAATGATGTTCAAAGGAGTACAGGGTACATAGAGCTTAGAGTTACCAGACATTCATCTTTCAGGATAAGAGAAAACCTCCAACGTTAAGTCATATCGGACGATGAATGAAATGACGTTCAAATGAGCCCAGGTTACATTGAGCTTAGAGTTACCACACATTCATCTTTCAGGATAAGAGAAAACCTCTAACGTTAAGTCATATCGGACGATGAAGGAAATGACGTTCAAATGAGTACAGGGTACATAGAGCTTAGAGTTGCCAGACATTCATCTTTCAGGATAAGAGAAAACCTCCAACGTTAAGTCATATCGGACGATGAATGAAATGATGTTCAAAGGAGTACAGGGTACATAGAGCTTAGAGTTACCAGACATTCATCTTTCAGAATAAGACAAAACCTCCAAAGTTAAGTCACATCAGACAATGAATGAATTTATGTTCAAATGAGTACAGGGTACATAGAGCTTAGAGTTACCAGACATTCATCTTTCAGGATAAGAGAAAACCTCCAACGTTAAGTCATATCGGACGATGAATGAATTGATGTTCAAATGAGTACAGGGTACATAGAGCTTAGAGTTACCAGACATTCATCTTTCAGGATAAGAGAAAACCTCCAACGTTAAGTCATAACGGACGATGAATGAAATGATGTTCAAATGAGTACAGGGTACATAGAGCTTAGAGTTACCAGACATTCATCTTTCAGAATAAGAGAAAACCTCCAACGTTAAGTCACATCGGACAATGAATGAAATGATGTTCAAATGAGTACAGGGTACATAGAGCTTAGAGTTACGAGACATTCATCTTTCAGGATAAGAGAAAACCTCCAACGTTAAGTCATATTGGACTATGAATGAGATGATGTTCAAATGAGTACAGGGTACATAGAGCTCAGAGTTACCAGGCAATCATCTTTCAGGATAAGAGTAAACCTCCAACCTAAAGTCATATCGGACGATGAATTAAATGATGTTCAAATGAGTACAGGGTACATAGAGCTTAGAGCTACCAGATATTCATCTTTCAGGATAAGAGAAAACCTCCAACGTTAAGTCATATCGGACGATGAATGAAATGATGTTCAAATGAGTACAGGGTACATAGAGCATAGAACTACCAGACATTCATCTTTCAGGATAAGAGAAATCCTCCAACGTTAAGTCATATCGGACGATGAATGAAATGTTGTTCAAATGACTACGGGTACATAGAGCTTAGATTTACCAGACATTCATCTTTCAGGATAAGAGAAAACCTCCAACGTTAAGTCATATCGGACGATTAATGAAATGATGTTCAAATAAGTACAGGGTACATAGAGCTTAGATTTGCCAGACATTCATCTTTCAGAATAAGAGAAAACCTCCAACGTTAAGTCATATCGGACGATGAATGAAATGTTGTTCAAATGACTACGGGTACATAGAGCTTAGATTTACCAGACATTCATCTTTCAGGATAAGAGAAAGCCTTCAACGTTAAGTCATATCGGACGATGAATGACATGATGTTCAAATAAGTACAGGGTACATAGAGCTTAGATTTACCAGACATTCATCTTTCAGTATAAGAGAAAACCTGCAACGTTAAGTCATATGGAACGATGAATGAAATGATGTTCAAATGAGTACAGGGTACATAGAGCTTAGAGTTACCAGACATTCATCTTTCAGGATAAGAGAAAACCTCCAACGTTAAATCATATCGGACGATGAATGAAATGATGTTCAAATGAGCCCAGGTTACATTGAGCTTAGAGTTACCACACATTCATCTTTCAGGATAAGAGAAAACCTCTAACGTTAAGTCATATCGGACGATGAAGGAAATGACGTTCAAATGAGTACAGGGTACATAGAGCTTAGAGTTACCAGACATTCATCTTTCAGGATAAGAGAAAACCTCCAACGTTAAGTCATATCAGACGATGAATGAAATGATGTTCAAAGGAGTACAGGGTACATAGAGCTTAGAGTTACCAGACATTCATCTTTCAGAATAAGAGAAAACCTCCAAAGTTAAGTCACATCAGACAATGAATGAAATTATGTTCAAATGAGTACAGGGTACATAGAGCTTAGAGTTACCAGACATTCATCTTTCAGGATAAGAGAAAACCTCCAACGTTAAGTCATATCGGACGATGAATGAAATGAAGTTCAAATGAGTACAGGGTACATAGAGCTTAGAGTTACCAGACATTCATCTTTCAGGATAAGAGAAAACCTCCAAAGTTAAGTCATAACGGACGATGAATGAAATGATGTTCAAATGAGTACAGGGTACATAGAGCATAGAGTTACCAGACATGCATCTTTCAGAATAAGAGAAAAATTCCAACGTTAAGTCACATCGGACAATGAATGAAATGATGTTCAAATGAGTACAGGGTACATAGAGCTTAGATTTACGAGACATTCATCTTTCAGGATAAGAGAAAACCTCCAACGTTAAGTCATATTGGACTATGAATGAGATGATGTTCAAATGAGTATAGGGTACATAGAGCTTAGAGTTACCAGACATTCATCTTTCAGAATAAGAGAAAACCTCCAACGTTAAGTCATATCGGACGATGAATGAATTGTTGTTCAAATGAGTACAGGGTACATAGAGCTTAGAATTACCAGACATTCATCTTTCAGGATAAGAGAAAACCTCCAACGTTAAGTCATATCGGACGATGAATGAAATGATGTTCAAATGAGTACAGGGTACATAGAGCTTAGAGTTACCAGACATTCATTTTTCAGGATAAGAGTAAACCTCCAACGTTAAGTCATATCGAGGATGAATGAAATGATTTTCGAATGAGTACAGAGTACATAGAGCTTAGAATTACCCGACGATCATCTTTCAGGAGAAGAGAAAACCTGCAACGTTAAGTCATATCGGACGATGAATGAAATGATGTTCAAATGACTACAGGGTACATAGAGCTTAGAGTATCAGACATTCATCTTTCAGGATAAGAGTAAACCTCCAACGTTAAGTCATATCGGACGATGAATGAAATGAAGTTCAAATGACTACAGGGTACATTGAGCTTAGAGTTACCAGACATTCATCTTTCAGGGTAAGAGTAAACCTCCAACGTTAAGTCATATCGGACGATGAAAGAAATGATTTTCAAATGAGTACAGAGTACATAGAGCTTAGAATTACCCGACGTTCATCTTTCAGGATAAGAGAAAACCTCCAACGTTAAGTCATATCGGACAATGAATGAGATGATGTTCAAATGACTACAGGGTACATAGAGCTTAGAGTTATCAGACATTCATCTTTCAGGATAAGAGTAAACCTCCAACGTTAAGTCATATCGGACGATGAATGAAATGTTCAAATGAGTACAGGGTACATAGAGCTTAGAATCAGCAGACATTCATCTTTCAGGATAAGAGAAAACCTCCAACGTTAAGTCATATCGGACGATGAATGAAATGATGTTCAAATAAGTACAGGGTACATAGAGCTTAGATTTACCAGACATTCATCTTTCAGTATAAGAGAAAACCTGCAACGTTAAGTCATATCGAACGATGAATGAAATGATGTTCAAATGAGTACAGGGTACATAGAGCTTAGAGTTACCCGACATTCATCTTTCAGGATAAGAGAAAACCTCCAACGTTAAGTCATATCGGACGATGAATGAAATGACGTTGAAATGAGCCCTGGTTACATAGAGCTTAGAGTTACCACACATTCATCTTTCAGGATAAGAGAAAACCTCTAACGTTAAGTCATATCGGACGATGAAGGAAATGACGTTCAAATGAGTACAGGGTACATAGAGCTTAGAGTTACCAGACATTCATCTTTCAGGATAAGAGAAAACCTCCAACGTTAAGTCATATCGGACGATGAATGAAATGATGTCAAAGGAGTACAGGGTACATAGAGCTTAGAGTTACCAGACATTCATCTTTCAGAATAAGAGAAAACCTGCAACGTTAAGTCATATCGAACGATGAATGAAGTGATGTTCAAATGAGTACAGGGTACATAGAGCTTAGAGTTACCAGACATTCATCTTTCAGGATAAGAGAAAACCTCCAACGTTAAGTCATATCGGACGATGAATGAAATGACGTTCAAATGAGCCCAGGTTACATTGAGCTTAGAGTTACCACACATTCATCCTTCGGGATAAGAGAAAACCTCTAACGTTAAGTCATATCGGACGATGAAGGAAATGACGTTCAAATGAGTACAGGGTACATAGAGCTTAGAGTTACCAGACATTCATCTTTCAGGATACGAGAAAACCTCCAACGTTAAGTCATATCGGACGATGAATGAAATGATGTTCAAAGGAGTACAGGGTACATAGAGCTTAGAGTTACCAGACATTCATCTTTCAGAATAAGACAAAACCTCCAAAGTTAAGTCACATCAGACAATGAATGAATTTATGTTCAAATGAGTACAGGGTACATAGAGCTTAGAGTTACCAGACATTCATCTTTCAGGATAAGAGAAAACCTCCAACGTTAAGTCATATCGGACGATGAATGAATTGATGTTCAAATGAGTACAGGGTACATAGAGCTTAGAGTTACCAGACATTCATCTTTCAGGATAAGAGAAAACCTCCAACGTTAAGTCATAACGGACGATGAATGAAATGATGTTCAAATGAGTACAGGGTACATAGAGCTTAGAGTTACCAGACATTGATCTTTCAGAATAAGAGAAAACCTCCAACGTTAAGTCACATCGGACAATGAATGAAATGATGTTCAAATGAGTACAGGGTACATAGAGCTTAGAGTTACGAGACATTCATCTTTCAGGATAAGAGAAAACCTCCAACGTTAAGTCATATTGGACTATGAATGAGATGATGTTCAAATGAGTACAGGGTACATAGAGCTCAGAGTTACCAGGCATTCATCTTTCAGGAAAAGAGTAAACCTCCAACCTAAAGTCATATCGGACAATGAATGAGATGATGTTCAAATGAGTACAGGGTACATAGAGCTTAGAGCTACCAGATATTCATCTTTCAGGATAAGAGAAAACCTCCAACGTTAAGTCATATCGGACGATGAATGAAATGATGTTCAAATGAGTACAGGGTACATAGAGCATAGAACTACCAGACATTCATCTTTCAGGATAAGAGAAATCCTCCAACGTTAAGTCATATCGGACGATGAATGAAATGTTGTTCAAATGACTACGGGTACATAGAGCTTAGATTTACCAGACATTCATCTTTCAGGATAAGAGAAAACCTTCAACGTTAAGTCATATCGGACGATGAATGACATGATGTTCAAATAAGTACAGGGTACATAGAGCTTAGATTTACCAGACATTCATCTTTCAGTATAAGAGAAAACCTGCAACGTTAAGTCATATCGAACGATGAATGAAATGATGTTCAAATGAGTACAGGGTACATAGAGCTTAGAGTTACCAGACATTCATCTTTCAGGATAAGAGAAAACCTCCAACGTTAAGTCATATCGGACGATGAATGAAATGACGTTCAAATGAGCCCAGGTTACATTGAGCTTAGAGTTACCACACATTCATCTTTCAGAATAAGAGAAAACCTCCAAAGTTAAGTCACATCAGACAATGAATGAAATTATGTTCAAATGAGTACAGGGTACATAGAGCTTAGAGTTACCAGACATTCATCTTTCAGGATAAGAGAAAACCTCCAACGTTAAGTCATATCGGACGATGAATGAAATGATGTTCAAATGAGTACAGGGTACATAGAGCTTAGAGTTACCAGACATTCATCTTTCAGGATAAGAGAAAACCTCCAAAGTTAAGTCATAACGGACGATGAATGAAATGATGTTCAAATGAGTACAGGGTACATAGAGCATAGAGTTACCAGACATGCATCTTTCAGGATAAGAGTAAACCTCCAACGTTAAGTCATATCGAGGATGAATGAAATGATTTTCAAATGAGTACAGAGTACATAGAGCTTAGAATTACCCGACGTTCATCTTTCAGGATAAGAGAAAACCTCCAACGTTAAGTCATATCGGACGATGAATGAAATGATGTTCAAATGACTACAGGGTACATAGAGCTTAGAGTATCAGACATTCATCTTCCAGGATAAGAGTAAACCTCCAACGTTAAGTCATATCGGACGATGAATGAAATGAAGTTCAAATGACTACAGGGTACATTGAGCTTAGAGTTACCAGACATTCATCTTTCAGGGTAAGAGTAAACCTCCAACGTTAAGTCATATCGGACGATGAAAGAAATGATTTTCAAATGAGTACAGAGTACATAGAGCTTAGAATTACCCGACGTTCATCTTTCAGGATAAGAGAAAACCTCCAACGTTAAGTCATATCGGACAATGAATGAGATGATGTTCAAATGACTACAGGGTACATAGAGCTTAGAGTTATCAGACATTCATCTTTCAGGATAAGAGTAAACCTCCAACGTTAAGTCATATCGGACGATGAACGAAATGTTCAAATGAGTGCAGGGTACATAGAGCTTAGAATCACCAGACATTCATCTTTCAGGATAAGAGAAAACCTCCAACGTTAAGTCATATCGGACGATGAATGAAATGATGTTCAAATAAGTACAGGGTACATAGAGTTTAGATTTACCAGACATTCATCTTTCAGTATAAGAGAAAACGTGCAACGTTAAGTCATATCGAACGATGAATGAAATGATGTTCAAATGAGTACAGGGTACATAGAGCTTAGAGTTACCAGACATTCATCTTTCAGGATAAGAGTAAACCTCCAACGTTAAGTCATATCGGACGATGAATGAAATGAAGTTCAAATGACTACAGGGTACATAGAGCTTAGAATTACCCGACGTTCATCTTTCAGGATAAGAGTAAACCTCCAACGTTAAGTCATATCGGACGATGAATGAAATGTTCAAATGAGTACATGGTACATAGAGCTTAGAATCACCAGACATCATCTTTCAGGATAAGAGAAAACCTCCAACGTTAAGTCATATCGGACGATGAATGAAATGATGTTCAAATGAGTACAGGGTACATAGAGCTTAGAGTTACCAGACATTCATGTTTCAGGATAAGAGAAAACCTCCAACGTTAAGTCATATCGGACGATGAATGAAATGATGTTCAAAGGAGTACAGGGTACATAGAGCTTAGAGTTACCAGACATTCATCTTTCAGAATAAGAGAAAACCTCCAAAGTTAAGTCACATCAGACAATGAATGAAATTATGTTCAAATGACTACAGGGTACATAGAGCTTAGAGTTACCAGACATTCATCTTTCAGGATAAGAGGAAACCTCCAACGTTAAGTCATATCGGACGATGAATGAAATGATGTTCAAATGAGTACAGGGTACATAGAGCTTAGAATTACCAGACATTCATCTTTCAGGATAAGAGAAATCCTCCAACGTTAAGTCATATCGGACGATGAATGAAATGTTGTTCAAATGACTACGGGTACATAGAGCTTAGATTTACCAGACATTCATCTTTCAGGATAAGAGAAAGCCTCCAACGTTAAGTCATATCGGACGATGAATGAAATGATGTTCAAATAAGTACAGGGTACATAGAGCTTAGATTTGCCAGACATTCATCTTTCAGAATAAGAGAAAACCTCCAACGTTAAGTCATATCGGACGATGAATGAAATGTTGTTCAAATGACTAAGGGTACATAGAGCTTAGATTTACCAGACATTCATCTTTCAGGAAAAGAGAAAACCTTCAAAGTTAAGTCATATCGGACAATGAATGAAATGATTTTCAAATAAGTACAGGGTACATAGAGCTTAGATTTGCCAGAGATTCATCTTTCATAATAAGAGAAAACCTCCAACGTTAAGTCATATCGGACGATTAATGAAATGATGTTCAAATGAGTACAGGGTACATAGAGCTTAGATTTACCAGACATTCATCTTTCAGGATAAGAGAAAACCTTCAAAGTTAAGTCATATCGGACGATGAATGAAATGATTTTCAAATAAGTACAGGGTACATAGAGCTTAGATTTGCCAGAGATTCATCTTTCATAATAAGAGAAAACCTCCAACGTTAAGTCATATCGGACGATTAATGAAATGATGTTCAAATGAGTACAGGGTACATAGAGCTTAGAGTTACCAGACATTCATCTTTCAGGGTAAGAGAAAACCTCCAACGTTAAGTCATATCGGACGATGAATGAAATGATGTTCAAATGAGTACAGGGTACATAGAGCTTAGAGTTACCAGACATTCATCTTTCAGGATAAGAGAAAACCTCCAACGTTAAGTCATATCGGACGATGAATGAATTGTTGTTCAAATGAGTACAGGGTACATAGAGCTTAGAATTACCAGTCATTCATCTTTCAGGATAAGAGAAAACCTCCAACGTTAAGTCATATCGGACGATGAATGAAATGATGTTCAAATGAGTACAGGGTACATAGAGCTTAGAGTTACCAGACATTCATCTTTCAGGATAAGAGTAAACCTCCAACGTTAAGTCATATCGAGGATGAATGAAATGATTTTCAAATGAGTACAGAGTACATAGAGCTTAGAATTACCCGACGTTCATCTTTCAGGATAAGAGAAAACCTCCAACGTTAAGTCATATCGGACGATGAATGAAATGATGTTCAAATGACTACAGGGAACATAGAGCTTAGAGTTATCAGACATTCATCTTTCAGGATAAGAGTAAACCTCCAACGTTAAGTCATATCGGACGATGAATGAAATGAAGTTCAAATGACTACAGGGTATATTGAGCTTAGAGTTACCAGACATTCATCTTTCAGGGTAAGAGTAAACCTCCAACGTTAAGTCATATCGGACGATGAAAGAAATGATTTTCAAATGAGTACAGAGTACATAGAGCTTACAATTACCCGACGTTCATCTTTCAGGATAAGAGAAAACCTCCAACGTTAAGTCATATCGGACAATGAATGAGATGATGTTCAAATGACTACAGGGTACATAGAGCTTAGAGTTATCAGACATTCATCTTTCAGGATAAGAGTAAACCTCCAACGTTAAGTCATATCGGACGATGAATGAAATGATGTTCAAATGAGTACAGGGTACATAGAGCTTAGAATCACCAGACATTCATCTTTCAGGATAAGAGAAAACCTCCAACGTTAAGTCATATCGGACGATGAATGAAATGATGTTCAAATAAGTACAGGGTACATAGAGCTTAGATTTACCAGACATTCATCTTTCAGTATAAGAGAAAACCTGCAACGTTAAGTCATATCGAACGATGAATGAAATGATGTTCAAATGAGTACAGGGTACATAGAGCTTAGAGTTACCAGACATTCATCTTTCAGGATAAGAGAAAACCTCCAACGTTAAGTCATATCGGACGATGAATGAAATGACGTTCAAATGAGCCCAGGTTACATAGAGCTTAGAGTTACCACACATTCATCATTCAGGATAAGAGAAAACCTCTAACGTTAAGTCATATCGGGCGATGAAGGAAATGACGTTCAAATGAGTACAGGGTACATAGTGCTTAGAGTTACCAGACATTCATCTTTCAGGATAAGAGAAAACCTCCAACGTTAAGTCATATCGGACGATGAATGAAATGATGTTCAAAGGAGTACAGGGTACATAGAGCTTAGAGTTACCAGACATTCATCTTTCAGAATAAGAGAAAACCTCCAAAGTTAAGTCACATCAGACAATGAATGAAATTATGTTCAAATGAGTACAGGGTACATAGAGCTTAGATTTACCAGACATTCATCTTTCAGGATAAGAGAAAACCTTCAACGTTAAGTCATATCGGACGATGAATGAAATGATGTTCAAATAAGTACAGGGTACATAGAGCTTAGATTTGCCAGAGATTCATCTTTCAAATAAGAGAAAACCTCCAACGTTAAGTCATATCGGACGATGAAGGAAATGATGTTCAAATGAGTACAGGGTACATAGAGCTTAGAGTTACCAGCCATTCATCTTTCAGGGTAAGAGAAAACCTCCAACGTTAAGTCATATCGGACGATGAATGAAATGATGTTCAAATGAGTACAGGGTACATAGAGCTTAGAGTTACCAGACATTCATCTTTCAGGATAAGAGAAAACCTCCAACGTTAAGTCATATCGGACGATGAATGAATTGTTGTTCAAATGAGTACAGGGTACATAGAGCTTAGAATTACCAGACATTCATCTTTCAGGATAAGAGAAAACCTCCAACGTTAAGTCATATCGGACGATGAATGAAATGTTGTTCAAATGAGTACAGGGTACATAGATCTTAGAGTTACCAGACATTCATCTTTCAGGATAAGAGTAAACCTCCAACGTTAAGTCATATCGAGGATGAATGAAATGATTTTCAAATGAGTACAGAGTACATAGAGCTTAGAATTACCCGACGTTCATCTTTCAGGATAGGAGAAAACCTCCAACGTTAAGTCATATCGGACGATGAATGAAATGATGTTCAAATGACTACAGGGTACATAGAGCTTAGAGTTATCAGACATTCATCTTTCAGGATAAGAGTAAACCTCCATCGTTAAGTCATATCGGACGATGAATGAAATGAAGTTCAAATGACTACAGGGTACATTGAGCTTAGAGTTACCAGACATTCATCTTTCAGGGTAAGAGTAAACCTCCAACGTTAAGTCATATCGGACGATGAAAGAAATGATTTTCAAATGAGTACAGAGTACATAGAGCTTAGAATTACCCGACGTTCATCTTTCAGGATAAGAGAAAACCTCCAACGTTAAGTCATATCGGACAATGAATGAGATGATGTTCAAATGACTACAGGGTACATAGAGCTTAGAGTTACCAGACATTCATCTTTCAGAATAAGAGTAAACCTCCAACGTTAAGTCATATCGGACGATGAATGAAATGTTCAAATGAGTACAGGGTACATAGAGCTTAGAATCACCAGACATTCATCTTTCAGGATAAGAGAAAACCTCCAACGTTAAGTCATATCGGACGATGAATGAAATGATGTTCAAATAAGTACAGGGTACATAGAGCTTAGATTTACCAGACATTCATCTTTCAGTATAAGCGAAAACCTGCAACGTTAAGTCATATCGAACGATGAATGAAATGATGTTCAAATGAGTACAGGGTACATAGAGCTTAGAGTTACCAGACATTCATCTTTCAGGATAAGAGAAAACCTCCAACGTTAAGTCATATCGGACGATGAATGAAATGACGTTCAAATGAGCCCAGGTTACATTGAGCTTAGAGTTACCACACATTCATCTTTCAGGATAAGAGAAAACCTCTAACGTTAAGTCATATCGGACGATGAAGGAAATGACGTTCAAATGAGTACAGGGTACATAGAGCTTAGAGTTACCAGACATTCATCTTTCAGGATAAGAGAAAACCTCCAACGTTAAGTCATATCGGACGATGAATGAAATGATGTTCAAAGGAGTACAGGGTACATAGAGCTTAGAGTTACCAGACATTCATCTTTCAGAATAAGACAAAACCTCCAAAGTTAAGTCACATCAGACAATGAATGAATTTATGTTCAAATGAGTACAGGGTACATAGAGCTTAGAGTTACCAGACATTCATCTTTCAGGATAAGAGAAAACCTCCAACGTTAAGTCATATCGGACGATGAATGAATTGATGTTCAAATGAGTACAGGGTACATAGAGCTTAGAGTTACCAGACATTCATATTTCAGGATAAGAGAAAACCTCCAACGTTAAGTCATAACGGACGATGAATGAAATGATGTTCAAATGAGTACAGGGTACATAGAGCTTAGAGTTACCAGACATTCATCTTTCAGAATAAGAGAAAACCTCCAACGTTAAGTCACATCGGACAATGAATGAAATGATGTTCAAATGAGTACAGGGTACATAGAGCTTAGAGTTACGAGACATTCATCTTTCAGGATAAGAGAAAACCTCCAACGTTAAGTCATATTGGACTATGAATGAGATGATGTTCAAATAAGTACAGGGTACATAGAGCTCAGAGTTACCAGGCAATCATCTTTCAGGATAAGAGTAAACCTCCAACCTAAAGTCATATCGGACGATGAATTAAATGATGTTCAAATAAGTACAGGGTACATAGAGCTTAGAGCTACCAGATATTCATCTTTCAGGATAAGAGAAAACCTCCAACGTTAAGTCATATCGGACGATGAATGAAATGATGTTCAAATGAGTACAGGGTACATAGAGCATAGAACTACCAGACATTCATCTTTCAGGATAAGAGAAATCCTCCAACGTTAAGTCATATCGGACGATGAATGAAATGTTGTTCAAATGACTACGGGTACATAGAGCTTAGATTTACCAGACATTCATCTTTCAGGATAAGAGAAAACCTCCAACGTTAAGTCATATCGGACGATTAATGAAATGATGTTCAAATAAGAACAGGGTACATAGAGCTTAGATTTGCCAGACATTCATCTTTCAGAATAAGAGAAAACCTCCAACGTTAAGTCATATCGGACGATGAATGAAATGTTGTTCAAATGACTACGGGTACATAGAGCTTAGATTTACCAGACATTCATCTTTCAGGATAAGAGAAAACCTTCAACGTTAAGTCATATCGGACGATGAATGACATGATGTTCAAATAAGTACAGGGTACATAGAGCTTAGATTTACCAGACATTCATCTTTCAGTATAAGAGAAAACCTGCAACGTTAAGTCATATCGAACGATGAATGAAATGATGTTCAAATGAGTACAGGGTACATAGAGCTTAGAGTTACCAGACATTCATCTTTCAGGATAAGAGAAAACCTCCAACGTTAAGTCATATCGGACGATGAATGAAATGACGTTAAAATGAGCCCAGGTTACATTGAGCTTAGAGTTACCACACATTCATCTTTCAGGATAAGAGAAATCCTCTAACGTTAAGTCAAATCGGACGATGAAGGAAATGACGTTCAAATGAGTACAGGGTACATAGAGCTTAGAGTTACCAGACATTCATCTTTCAGGATAAGAGAAAACCTCCAACGTTAAGTCTATCGGACGACGAATGAAATGATGTTCAAAGGAGTACAGGGTACATAGAGCTTAGAGTTACCAGACATTCATCTTTCAGAATAAGAGAAAACGTCCAAAGTTAAGTCACATCAGACAATGGATGAAATTATGTTCAAATGAGTACAGGGTACATAGAGCTTAGAGTTACCAGACATTCATCTTTCAGGATAAGAGAAAACCTCCAACGTTAAGTCATATCGGACGATGAATGAAATGATGTTCAAATGAGTACAGGGTACATAGAGCTTAGAGTTACCAGACATTCATCTTTCAGGATAAGAGAAAACCTCCAAAGTTAAGTCATAACGGACGATGAATGAAATGATGTTCAAATGAGTACAGGGTACATTGAGCATAGAGTTACCAGACATTCATCTTTCAGGGTAAGAGTAAACCTCCAACGTTAAGTCATATCGGACGATGAAAGAAATGATTTTCAAATGAGTACAGAGTACATAGAGCTTAGAATTACCCGACGTTCATCTTTCAGGATAAGAGAAAACCTCCAACGTTAAGTCATATCGGACAATGAATGAGATGATGTTCAAATGACTACAGGGTACATAGAGCTTAGAGTTATCAGACATTCATCTTTCAGGATAAGAGTAAACCTCCAACGTTAAGTCATATCGGACGATGAATGAAATGTTCAAATGAGTACAGGGTACATAGAGCTTAGAATTACCAGACATTCATCTTTCAGGATAAGAGAAAACCTCCAACGTTAAGTCATATCGGACGATGCATGAAATGATGTTCAAATTAGTACAGGGTACATAGAGCTTAGAGTTACCAGACATTCATTTTTCAGGATAAGAGTAAACCTCCAACGTTAAGTCATATCGGACGATAAATGAAATGATTTTCAAATGAGTACAGGGTACATAGAGCTTAGAATTACCCGACGTTCATCTTTCAGGATAAGAGAAAACCTCCAACGTTAAGTCATATCGGACGATGAATGAAATGATGTTCAAATGACTACAGGGTACATAGAGCTTAGAGTATCAGACATTCATCTTTCAGGATAAGAGTAAACCACCAACGTTAAGTCATATCGGACGATGAATGAAATGAAGTTCAAATGACTACAGGGTACATTGAGCTTAGAGTTACCAGACATTCATCTTTCAGGGTAAGAGTAAACCTCCAACGTTAAGTCATATCGGACGATGAAAGAAATGATTTTCAAATGAGTACAGAGTACATAGAGCTTAGAATTACCCTACGTTCATCTTTCAGGATAAGAGAAAACCTCCAACGTTAAGTCATATCGGACAATGAATGGGATGATGTTCAAATGACTACAGGGTACATAGAGCTTAGATTTACCAGACATTCATCTTTCAGTATAAGAGAAAACCTGCAACGTTAAGTCATATCGAACGATGAATGAAATGATGTTCAAATGAGTACAGGGTACATAGAGCTTAGAGTTACCAGACATTCATCTTTCAGGATAAGAGAAAACCTCCAACGTTAAGTCATATCGGACGATGAATGAAATGAAGTTCAAATGACTACAGGGTACATAGAGCTTAGAATTACCCGACGTTCATCTTTCAGGATAAGAGAAAACCTCCAACGTTAAGTCATATCGGACAATGAATGAGATGATGTTCAAATGACTACAGGGTACATAGAGCTTAGAGTTATCAGACATTCATCTTTCAGGATAAGAGTAAACCTCCAACGTTAAGTCATATCGGACGATGAATGAAATGTTCAAATGAGTATATGGTACATAGAGCTTAGAATCACCAGACATCATCTTTCAGGATAAGAGAAAACCTCCAACGTTAAGTCATATCGGACGATGAATGAAATGATGTTCAAATGAGTACAGGGTACATAGAGCTTAGAGTTACCAGACATTCATGTTTCAGGATAAGAGAAAACCTCCAACGTTAAGTCATATCGGACGATGAATGAAATGATGTTCAAATGAGTACAGGGTACATAGAGCTTAGAGTTACCAGACATTCATCTTTCAGAATAAGAGAAAACCTCCAACGTTAAGTCACATCGGACAATGAATGAAATGATGTTCAAATGAGTACAGGGTACATAGAGCTTAGAGTTACGAGACATTCATCTTTCAGGATAAGAGAAAACCTCCAACGTTAAGTCATATTGGACTATGAATGAGATGATGTTCAAATGAGTACAGGGTACATAGAGCTCAGAGTTACCAGGCAATCATCTTTCAGGATAAGAGAAAACCTCCAACCTAAAGTCATATCGGACGATGAATGAAATGATGTTCAAATGAGTACAGGGTACATAGAGCTTAGAGTTACCAGACATTCATCTTTCAGGATAAGAGAAAACCTCCAACGTTAAGTCATATCGGACGATGAATGAAATGATGTTCAAATGAGTACAGGGTACATAGAGCTTAGAATTACCAGACATTCATCTTTCAGGATAAGAGAAATCCTCCAACGTTAAGTCATATCGGACGATGAATGAAATGTTGTTCAAATGACTACGGGTACATAGAGCTTAGATTTACCAGACATTCATCTTTCAGGATAAGAGAAAACCTCCAACGTTAAGTCATATAGGACGATGAATGAAATGATGTTCAAATAAGTACAGGGTACATAGAGCTTAGATTTGCCAGACATTCATCTTTCAGAATAAGAGAAAACCTCCAACGTTAAGTCATAACGGACGATGAATGAAATGATGTTCAAAGGAGTACAGGGTACATAGAGCTTAGAGTTACCAGACATTCATCTTTCAGAATAAGAGAAAACCTCCAAAGTTAAGTCACATCAGACAATGAATGAAATTATGTTCAAATGAGTACAGGGTACATAGAGCTTAGAGTTACCAGACATTCATCTTTCAGGATAAGAGAAAACCTCCAACGTTAAGTCATATCGGACGATGAATGAAATGTTGTTCAAATGAGTACAGGGTACATAGAGCCTAGAGTTACCAGACATTCATCTTTCAGGATAAGAGAAAACCTCCAACGTTAAGTCATAACGGACGATGAATGAAATGATGTTCAAATGAGTACAGGGTACATAGAGCTTAGAGTTACCAGACATTCATCTTTCAGAATAAGAGAAAACCTCCAACGTTAAGTCACATCGGACAATGAATGAAATGATGTTCAAATGAGTACAGGGTACATAGAGCTTAGAGTTACGAGACATTCATCTTTCAGGATAAGAGAAAACCTCCAACGTTAAGTCATATTGGACTATGTATGAGATGATGTTGAAATGAGTACAGGGTACATAGAGCTCAGAGTTACCAGGCAATCATCTTTCAGGATAAGAGAAAACCTCCAACCTAAAGTCATATCGGACGATGAATGAAATGATGTTCAAATGAGTACAGGGTACATAGAGCTTAGAGTTACCAGACATTCATCTTTCAGGATAAGAGAAAACCTCCAACGTTAAGTCATATCGGACGATGAATGAAATGATGTTCAAATGAGTACAGGGTAAATAGAGCTTAGAATTACCAGACATTCATCTTTCAGGATAAGAGAAATCCTCCAACGTTAAGTCATATCGGACGATGAATGAAATGTTGTTCAAATGACTACGGGTACATAGAGCTTACATTTACCAGACATTCATCTTTCAGGATAAGAGAAAACCTCCAACGTTAAGTCATATCGGACGATGAATGAAATGATGTTCAAATAAGTACAGGGTACATAGAGCTTAGATTTGCCAGACATTCATCTTTCAGATTAAGAGAAAACCTCCAACGTTAAGTCATATCGGACGATGAATGAAATGTTGTTCAAATGACTAAGGGTACATAGAGCTTAGATTTACCAGACATTCATCTTTCAGGATAAGAGAAAACCTTCAAAGTTAAGTCATATCGGACGATGAATGAAATGATGTTCAAATAAGTACAGGGTACATAGAGCTTAGATTTGCCAGAGATTCATCTTTCAGAATAAGAGTAAACCTCCAACGTTAAGTCATATCGGACGATTAATGAAATGATGTTCAAATGAGTACAGGGTACATAGAGCTTAGAGTTACCAGCCATTCATCTTTCAGGGTAAGAGAAAACCTCCAACGTTAAGTCATATCGGACGATGAATGAAATGATGTTCAAATGAGTACAGGGTACATAGAGCTTAGAGTTACCAGACATTCATCTTTCAGGATAAGAGAAAACCTCCAACGTTAAGTCATATCGGACGATGAATGAAATGATGTTCAAATGAGTACAGGGTACATAGAGCTTAGAATTACCAGACATTCATCTTTCAGGATAAGAGAAATCCTCCAACGTTAAGTCATATCGGACGATGAATGAAATGATGTTCAAATGAGTACAGGGTACATAGAGCTTAGAGTTACCAGACATTCATCTTTCAGGATAAGAGTAAACCTCCAACGTTAAGTCATATCGAGGATGAATGAATTGATTTTCAATTGAGTACAGAGTACATAGAGCTTAGAATTACCCGACGTTCATCTTTCAGGATAAGAGAAAACCTCCAACGTTAAGTCATATCGGACGATGAATGAAATGATGTTCAAATGACTACAGGGTACATAGAGCTTAGAGTTATCAGACATTCATCTTTCAGGATAAGAGTAAACCTCCAACGTTAAGTCATATCGGACGATGAATGAAATGAAGTTCAAATGACTACAGGGTATATTGAGCTTAGAGTTACCAGACATTCATCTTTCAGGGTAAGAGTAAACCTCCAACGTTAAGTCATATCGGACGATGAAAGAAATGATTTTCAAATGAGTACAGAGTACATAGAGCTTACAATTACCCGACGTTCATCTTTCAGGATAAGAGAAAACCTCCAACGTTAAGTCATATCGGACAATGAATGAGATGATGATCAAATGACTACAGGGTACATAGAGCTTAGAGTTATCAGACATTCATCTTTCAGGATAAGAGTAAACCTCCAACGTTAAGTCATATCGGACGATGAATGAAATGATGTTCAAATGAGTACAGGGTACATAGAGCTTAGAATCACCAGACATTCATCTTTCAGGATAAGAGAAAACCTCCAACGTTAAGTCATATCGGACGATGAATGAAATGATGTTCAAATAAGTACAGGGTACATAGAGCTTAGATTTACCAGACATTCATCTTTCAGTATAAGAGAAAACCTGCAACGTTAAGTCATATCGAACGATGAATGAAATGATGTTCAAATGAGTACAGGGTACATAGAGCTTAGAGTTACCAGACATTCATCTTTCAGGATAAGAGAAAACCTCCAACGTTAAGTCATATCGGACGATGAATGAAATGACGTTCAAATGAGCCCAGGTTACATAAAGCTTAGAGTTACCACACATTCATCTTTCAGGATAAGAGAAAACCTCTAACGTTAAGTCATATCGGACGATGAAGGAAATGACGTTCAAATGAGTACAGGGTACATAGAGCTTAGAGTTACCAGACATTCATCTTTCAGGATAAGAGAAAACCTCCAACGTTAAGTCATATCGGACGATGAATGAAATGATGTTCAAAGGAGTACACGGTACATAGAGCTTAGAGTTACCAGACATTCATCTTTCAGAATAAGAGAAAACCTCCAAAGTTAGGTCACATCAGACAATGAATGAAATTATGTTCAAATGAGTACAGGGTACTTAGAGCTTAGATTTACCAGACATTCATCTTTCAGGATAAGAGAAAACCTTCAACGTTAAGTCATATCGGACGATGAATGAAATGATGTTCAAATAAGTACAGGGTACATAGAGCTTAGATTTGCCAGAGATTCATCTTTCAGAATAAGAGAAAACCTCCAACGTTAAGTCATATCGGACGATGAAGGAAATGATGTTCAAATGAGTACAGGGTACATAGAGCTTAGAGTTACCAGCCATTCATCTTTCAGGGTAAGAGAAAACCTCCAACGTTAAGTCATATCGGACGATGAATGAAATGATGTTCAAATGAGTACAGGGTACATAGAGCTTAGAGTTACCAGACATTCATCTTTCAGGATAAGAGAAAACTTCCAACGTTAAGTCATATCGGACGATGAATGAATTGTTGTTCAAATGAGTACAGGGTACATAGAGCTTAGAATTACCAGACATTCATCTTTCAGGATAAGAGAAAACCTCCAACGTTAAGTCATATCGGACGATGAATGAAATGATGTTCAAATGAGTACAGGGTACATAGAGCTTAGAGTTACCAGACATTCATCTTTCAGGATAAGAGTAAACCTCCAACGTTAAGTCATATCGAGGATGAATGAAATGATTTTCAAATGAGTACAGAGTACATAGAGCTTAGAATTACCCGACGTTCATCATTCAGGATAAGAGAAAACCTCCAACGTTAAGTCATATCGGGCGATGAATGAAATGATGTTCAAATGACTACAGGGTACATAGAGCTTAGAGTTATCAGACATTCATCTTTCAGGATAAGAGTAAACCTCCATCGTTAAGTCATATCGGACGATGAATGAAATGAAGTTCAAATGACTACAGGGTACATTGAGCTTAGAGTTACCAGACATTCATCTTTCAGGGTAAGAGTAAACCTCCAACGTTAAGTCATATCGGACGATGAAAGAAATGATTTTCAAATGAGTACAGAGTACATAGAGCTTAGAATTACCCGACGTTCATCTTTCAGGATAAGAGAAAACCTCCAACGTTAAGTCATATCGGACAATGAATGAGATGATGTTCAAATGACTACAGGGTACATAGAGCTTAGAGTTACCAGACATTCATCTTTCAGGATAAGAGTAAACCTCCAACGTTAAGTCATATCGGACGATGAATGAAATGTTCAAATGAGTACAGGGTACATAGAGCTTAGAATCACCAGACATTCATCTTTCAGGATAAGAGAAAACCTCCAACGTTAAGTCATATCGGACGATGAATGAAATGATGTTCAAATAAGTACAGGGTACATAGAGCTTAGATTTACCAGACATTCATCTTTCAGTATAAGCGAAATCCTGCAACGTTAAGTCATATCGAACGATGAATGAAATGATGTTCAAATGAGTACAGGGTACATAGAGCTTAGAGGTACCAGACATTCATCTTTCAGGATAAGAGAAAACCTCCAACGTTAAGTCATATCGGACGATGAATGAAATGACGATCAAATGAGCCCAGGTTACATAGAGCTTAGAGTTACCACACATTCAGCTTTCAGGATAAGAGAAAACCTCTAACGTTAAGTCATATCGGACGATGAAGGAAATGACTTTCAAATGAGTACAGGGTACATAGAGCTTAGAGTTACCAGACATTCATCTTTCAGGATAAGAGAAAACCTCCAACGTTAAGTCATATCGGACGATGAATGAAATGATGTTCAAAGGAGTACAGGGTACATAGAGCGTAGAGTTACCAGACATTCATCTTTCAGAATAAGAGAAAACTTCCAACGTTAAGTCATATCGGACGATGAATGAAATGATGTTCAAATAAGTACAGGGTACATAGAGCTTAGAGTTACCAGACATTCATCTTTCAGAATAAGAGAAAACCTCCAACGTTAAGTCACATCGGACAATGAATGAAATGATGTTCAAATGAGTACAGGGTACATAGAGCTTAGAGTTACGAGACATTCATCTTTCAGGATAAGAGAAAACCTCCAACGTTAAGTCATATTGGACAATGAATGAGATGATGTTCAAATGAGTACAGGGTACATAGAGCTCAGAGTTACCAGGCAATCATCTTTCAGGATAAGAGAAAACCTCCAACCTAAAGTCATATCGGACGATGAATGAAATGATGTTCAAATGAGTACAGGGTCCATAGAGCTTAGAGTTACCAGACATTCATCTTTCAGGATAAGAGAAAACCTCCAACGTTAAGTCATATCGGACAATGAATGAAATGATGTTCAAATGAGTACAGGGTACATAGAGCTTAGAATTACCAGACATTCATCTTTCAGGATAAGAGAAATCCTCCAACGTTAAGTCATATCGGACGATGAATGAAATGTTGTTCAAATGACTACGGGTACATAGAGCTTAGATTTACCAGACATTCATCTTTCAGGATAAGAGAAAACCTTCAAAGTTAAGTCATATCGGACGATGAATGAAATGATGTTCAAATAAGTACAGGGTACATAGAGCTTAGATTTGCCAGAGATTCATCTTTCAGAATAAGAGAAAACCTCCAACGTTAAGTCATATCGGACGATTAATGAAATGATGTTCAAATGAGTACAGGGTACATAGAGCTTAGAGTTACCAGCCATTCATCTTTCAGGGTAAGAGAAAACCTCCAACGTTAAGTCATATCGGACGATGAATGAAATGATGTTCAAATGAGTACAGGGTACATAGAGCTTAGAGTTACCAGACATTCATCTTTCAGGATAAGAGAAAACCTCCAACGTTAAGTCATATCGGACGATGAATGAATTGTTGTTCAAATGAGTACAGGGTACATAGAGCTTAGAATTACCAGTCATTCATCTTTCAGGATAAGAGAAAACCTCCAACGTTAAGTCATATCGGACGATGAATGAAATGATGTTCAAATGAGTACAGGGTACATAGAGCTTAGAGTTACCAGACATTCATCTTTCAGGATAAGAGTAAACCTCCAACGTTAAGTCATATCGAGGATGAATGAAATGATTTTCAATTGAGTACAGAGTACATAGAGCTTAGAATTACCCGACGTTCATCTTTCAGGATAAGAGAAAACCTCCAACGTTAAGTCATATCGGACGATGAATGAAATGATGTTCAAATGACTACAGGGTACATAGAGCTTAGAGTTATCATTCATCTTTCAGGATAAGAGTAAACCTCCAACGTTAAGTCATATCGGACGATGAATGAAATGAAGTTCAAATGACTACAGGGTATATTGAGCTTAGAGTTACCAGACATTCATCTTTCAGGGTAAGAGTAAACCTCCAACGTTAAGTCATATCGGACGATGAAAGAAATGATTTTCAAATGAGTACAGAGTACATAGAGCTTACAATTACCCGACGTTCATCTTTCAGGATAAGAGAAAACCTCCAACGTTAAGTCATATCGGACAATGAATGAGATGATGTTCAAATGACTACAGGGTACATAGAGCTTAGAGTTATCAGACATTCATCTTTCAGGATAAGAGTAAACCTCCAACGTTAAGTCATATCGGACGATGAATGAAATGATGTTCAAATGAGTACAGGGTACATAGAGCTTAGAATCACCAGACATTCATCTTTCAGGATAAGAGAAAACCTCCAACGTTAAGTCATATCGGACGATGAATGAAATGATGTTCAAATAAGTACAGGGTACATAGAGCTTAGATTTACCAGACATTCATCTTTCAGTATAAGAGAAAACCTGCAACGTTAAGTCATATCGAACGATGAATGAAATGATGTTCAAATGAGTACAGGGTACATAGAGCTTAGAGTTACCAGACATTCATCTTTCAGGATAAGAGAAAACCTCCAACGTTAAGTCATATCGGACGATGAATGAAATGACGTTCAAATGAGCCCAGGTTACATAGAGCTTAGAGTTACCACACATTCATCTTTCAGGATAAGAGAAAACCTCTAACGTTAAGTCATATCGGACGATGAAGGAAATGACGTTCAAATGAGTACAGGGTACATAGAGCTTAGAGTTACCAGACATTCATCTTTCAGGATAAGAGAAAACCTCCAACGTTAAGTCATATCGGACGATGAATGAAATGATGTTCAAAGGAGTACAGGGTACATAGAGCTTAGAGTTACCAGACATTCATCTTTCAGAATAAGAGAAAACCTCCAAAGTTAAGTCACATCAGACAATGAATGAAATTATGTTCAAATGAGTACAGGGTACTTAGAGCTTAGATTTACCAGACATTCATCTTTCAGGATAAGAGAAAACCTCCAAAGTTAAGTCATAACGGACGATGAATGAAATGATGTTCAAATAAGTACAGGGTACATAGAGCTTAGATTTGCCAGACATTCATCTTTCAGAATAAGAGAAAACCTCCAACGTTAAGTCATATCGGACGATGAAGGAAATGATGTTCAAATGAGTACAGGGTACATAGAGCTTAGAGTTACCAGCCATTCATCTTACAGGGTAAGAGAAAGCCTCAAACGTTAAGTCATATCGGACGATGAATGAAATGATGTTCAAATGAGTACAGGGTACATAGAGCTTAGAGTTACCAGACATTCATCTTTCAGGATAAGAGAAAACCTCCAACGTTAAGTCATATCGGACGATGAATGAAATGATGTTCAAATGACTACAGGGTACATAGAGCTTAGAGTTATCAGACATTCATCTTTCAGGATAAGAGTAAACCTCCATCGTTAAGTCATATCGGACGATGAATGAAATGAAGTTCAAATGACTACAGGGTACATTGAGCTTAGAGTTACCAGACATTCATCTTTCAGGGTAAGAGTAAACCTCCAACGTTAAGTCATATCGGACGCTGAAAGAAATGATTTTCAAATGAGTACAGAGTACATAGAGCTTAGAATTACCCGACGTTCATCTTTCAGGATAAGAGAAAACCTCCAACGTTAAGTCATATCGGACAATGAATGAGATGATGTTCAAATGACTACAGGGTACATAGAGCTTAGAGTTACCAGACATTCATCTTTCAGGATAAGAGTAAACCTCCAACGTTAAGTCATATCGGACGATGAATGAAATGTTCAAATGAGTACAGGGTACATAGAGCTTAGAATCACCAGACATTCATCTTTCAGGATAAGAGAAAACCTCCAACGTTAAGTCATATCGGACGATGAATGAAATGATGTTCAAATAAGTACAGGGTACATAGAGCTTAGATTTACCAGACATTCATCTTTCAGTATAAGCGAAATCCTGCAACGTTAAGTCATATCGAACGATGAATGAAATGATGTTCAAATGAGTACAGGGTACATAGAGCTTAGAGTTACCAGACATTCATCTTTCAGGATAAGAGAAAACCTCCAACGTTAAGTCATATCGGACGATGAATGAAATGACGATCAAATGAGCCCAGGTTACATAGAGCTTAGAGTTACCACACATTCATCTTTCAGGATAAGAGAAAACCTCTAACGTTAAGTCATATCGGACGATGAAGGAAATGACTTTCAAATGAGTACAGGGTACATAGAGCTTAGAGTTACCAGACATTCATCTTTCAGGATAAGAGAAAACCTCCAACGTTAAGTCATATCGGACGTTGAATGAAATGATGTTCAAAGGAGTACAGGGTACATAGAGCGTAGAGTTACCAGACATTCATCTTTCAGAATAAGAGAAAACCTCCAACGTTAAGTCATATCGGACGATGAATGAAATGATGTTCAAATAAGTACAGGGTAGATAGAGCTTAGATTTACCAGACATTCATCTTTCAGTATAAGAGAAAACCTGCAATGTTAAGTCATATCGAACGATGAATGAAATGATGTTCAAATGAGTACAGGGTACATAGAGCTTAGAGTTACCAGACATTCATCTTTCAGGATAAGAGAAAACCTCCAACGTTAAGTCATATCGGACGATGAATGAAATGACGTTCAAATAAGCCCAGGTTACATTGAGCTTAGAGTTACCACACATTCATCTTTCAGGATAAGAGAAAACCTCTAACGTTAAGTCATATCGGACGATGAAGGAAATGACGTTCAAATGAGTACAGGGTACATAGAGCTTAGAGTTACCAGACATTCATCTTCAGGATAAGAGAAAACCTCCAAAGTTAAGTCATATCGGACGATGAATGAAATGATGTTCAAAGGAGTACAGGGTACATAGAGCTTAGAGTTACCAGACATTCATCTTTCAGAATAAGATAAAACCTCCAAAGTTAAGTCACATCAGACAATGAATGAATTTATGTTCAAATGAGTACAGGGTACATAGAGCTTAGAGTTACCAGACATTCATCTTTCAGGATAAGAGAAAACCTCCAACGTTAAGTCATATCGGACGATGAATGAATTGATGTTCAAATGAGCCCAGGTTACATAGAGCTTAGAGTTACCACACATTCATCTTTCAGGATAAGAGAAAACCTCTAACGTTAAGTCATATCGGACGATGAATGAAATGATGTTCAAATGAGTACAGGGTACATAGAGCTTAGAGTTACCAGACATTCATCTTTCAGAATAAGAGAAAACCTCCAACGTTAAGTCACATCGGACAATGAATGAAATGATGTTCAAATGAGCACAGGGTACATAGAGCTTAGAGTTACGAGACATTCATCTTTCAGGATAAGAGAAAACCTCCAACGTTAAGTCATATTGGACTATGAATGAGATGATGTTCAAATGAGTACAGGGTACATAGAGCTCAGAGTTACCAGGCAATCATCTTTCAGGATAAGAGTAAACCTCCAACCTAAAGTCATATCGGACGATGAATTAAATGATGTTCAAATGAGTACAGGGTACATAGAGCTTAGAGCTACCAGATATTCATCTTTCAGGATAAGAGAAAACCTCCAACGTTAAGTCATATCGGACGATGAATGAAATGATGTTCAAATGAGTACAGGGTACATAGAGCATAGAACTACCAGACATTCATCTTTCAGGATAAGAGAAATCCTCCAACGTTAAGTCATATCGGACGATGAATGAAATGTTGTTCAAATGACTACGGGTACATAGAGCTTAGATTTACCAGACATTCATCTTTCAGGATAAGAGAAAACCTCCAACGATAAGTCATATCGGACGATTAATGAAATGATGTTCAAATAAGTACAGGGTACATAGAGCTTAGATTTGCCAGACATTCATCTTTCAGAATAAGAGAAAACCTCCAACGTTAAGTCATATCGGACGATGAATGAAATGTTGTTCAAATGACTACGGGTACATAGAGCTTAGATTTACCAGACATTCATCTTTCAGGATAAAGGAAAACCTTCAACGTTAAGTCATATCGGACGATGAATGACATGATGTTCAGATAAGTACAGGGTACATAGAGCTTAGATTTACCAGACATTCATCTTTCAGTATAAGAGAAAACCTGCAACGTTAAGTCATATCGAACGATGAATGAAATGATGTTCAAATGAGTACAGGGTACATAGAGCTTAGAGTTACCAGACATTCATCTTTCAGGATAAGAGAAAACCTCCAACGTTAAGTCATATCGGACGATGAATGAAATGACGTTCAAATGAGCCCAGGTTACATTGAGCTTAGAGTTACCACACATTCATCTTTCAGGATAAGAGAAAACCTCTAACGTTAAGTCATATCGGACGATGAAGGAAATGACGTTCAAATGAGTACAGGGTACATAGAGCTTAGAGTTACCAGACATTCATCTTTCAGGATAAGAGAAAACCTCCAACGTTAAGTCATATCGGACGATGAATGAAATGATGTTCAAAGGAGTACAGGGTACATAGAGCTTAGAGTTACCAGACATTCATCTTTCAGATTAAGAGAAAACCTCCAAAGTTAAGTCACATCAGACAATGAATGAAATTATGTTCAAATGAGTACAGGGTACATAGAGCTTAGAGTTACCAGACATTCATCTTTCAGGATAAGAGAAAACCTCCAACGTTAAGTCATATCGGACGATGAATGAAATGATGTTCAAATGAGTACAGGGTACATAGAGCTTAGAGTTACCAGACATTCATCTTTCAGGATAAGAGAAAACCTCCAAAGTTAAGTCACATCGGACAATGAATGAAATGATGTTCAAATGAGTACAGGGTACATAGAGCTTAGATTTACGAGACATTCATCTCTCAGGATAAGAGAAAACCTCCAACGTTAAGTCATATTGGACTATGAATGAGATGATGTTCAAATGAGTACAGGGTACATAGAGCTTAGAGTTACCAGACATTCATCTTTCAGATTAAGAGAAAACCTCCAACGTTAAGTCATATCGGACGATGAATGAATTGTTGTTGAAATGAGTACAGGGTACATAGAGCTTAGAATTACCAGACATTCATCATTCAGGATAAGAGAAAACCTCCAACGTTAAGTCATATCGGACGATGAATGAAATGATGTTCAAATGAGTACAGGGTACATAGAGCTTAGAGTTACCAGACATTCATTTTTCAGGATAAGAGTAAACCTCCAACGTTAAGTCATATCGAGGATAAATGAAATGATTTTCAAATGAGTACAGAGTACATAGAGCTTAGAATTACCCGACGTTCATCTTTCAGGATAAGAGAAAACCTCCAACGTTAAGTCATATCGGACGATGAATGAAATGATGTTCAAACGACTACAGGGTACATAGAGCTTAGAGTATCAGACATTCATCTTTCAGGATAAGAGTAAACCTCCAACGTTAAGTCATATCGGACGATGAATGAAATGAAGTTCAAATGACTACAGGGTACATTGAGCTTAGAGTTACCAGACATTCATCTTTCAGGGTAAGAGTAAACCTCCAACGTTAAGTCATATCGGACGATGAAAGAAATGATTTTCAAATGAGTACAGAGTACATAGAGCTTAGAATTACCCGACGTTCATCTTTCAGGATAAGAGAAATCCTCCAACGTTAAGTCATATCGGACAATGAATGAGATGATGTTCAAATGACTACAGGGTACATAGAGCTTAGAGTTATCAGACATTCATCTTTCAGGATAAGAGTAAACCTCCAACGTTAAGTCATATCGGACGATGAACGAAATGTTCAAATGAGTGCAGGGTACATAGAGCTTAGAATCACCAGACATTCATCTTTCAGGATAAGAGAAAACCTCCAACGTTAAGTCATATCGGACGATGAATGAAATGATGTTCAAATAAGTACAGGGTACATAGAGCTTAGATTTACCAGACATTCATCTTTCAGTATAAGAGAAAACCTGCAACGTTAAGTCATATTGAACGATGAATGAAATGATGTTCAAATGAGTACAGGGTACATAGAGCTTAGAGTTACCAGACATTCATCTTTCAGGATAAGAGAAAACCTCCAACGTTAAGTCATATCGGACAATGAATGAGATGATGTTCAAATGACTACAGGGTACATAGAGCTTAGAGTTATCAGACATTCATCTTTCAGGATAAGAGTAAACCTCCAACGTTAAGTCATATCGTACGATGAATGAAATGTTCAAATGAGTACATGCTACATAGAGCTTAGAATCACCAGACATCATCTTTCAGGATAAGAGAAAACCTCCAACCTAAAGTCACATCGGACGATGAATGAAATAATGTTCAAATGAGTACAGGGTACATAGAGCTTAGAGTTACCAGACATTCATCTTTCAGGATAAGAGAAAACCTCCAACGTTAAGTCATATCGGACGATGAATGAAATGATGTTCAAATGAGTACAGGGTACATAGAGCTTAGAATTACCAGACATTCATCTTTCAGGATAAGAGAAATCCTCCAACGTTAAGTCATATCGGACGATGAATGAAATGTTGTTCAAATGACTACGGGTACATAGAGCTTAGATTTACCAGACATTCATCTTTCAGGATAAGAGAAAACCTCCAACGTTAAGTCATATCGGACGATGAATGAAATGATGTTCAAATAAGTACAGGGTACATAGAGCTTAGATTTGCCAGACCATCATCTTTCAGAATAAGAGAAAACCTCCAACGTTAAGTCATATCGGACGATGAATGAAATGTTGTTCAAATGACTAAGGGTACATAGAGCTTAGATTTACCAGACATTCATCTTTCAGGATAAGAGAAAACCTTCAAAGTTAAGTCATATCGGACGATGAATGAAATGATGTTCAAATAAGTACAGGGTACATAGAGCTTAGATTTGCCAGAGATTCATCTTTCAGAATAAGAGAAAACCTCCAACGTTAAGTCATATCGGACGATTAATGAAATGATGTTCAAATGAGTACAGGGTACATAGAGCTTAGAGTTACTAGCCATTCATCTTTCAGGGTAAGAGAAAACCTCCAACGTTAAGTCATATCGGACGATGAATGAAATGATGTTCAAATGAGTACAGGGTACATAGAGCTTAGAGTTACCAGACATTCATCTTTCAGGATAAGAGAAAACCTCCAACGTTAAGTCATATCGGACGATGAATGAATTGTTGTTCAAATGAGTACAGGGTACATAGAGCTTAGAATTACCAGTCATTCAACTTTCAAGATAAGAGAAAACCTCCAACGTTAAGTCATATCGGACGATGAATGAAATGATGTTCAAATGAGTACAGGGTACATAGAGCTTAGAGTTACCAGACATTCATCTTTCAGGATAAGAGTAAACCTCCAACGTTAAGTCATATCGAGGATGAATGAAATGATTTTCAAATGAGTACAGAGTACATAGAGCTTAGAATTACCCGACGTTCATCTTTCAGGATAAGAGAAAACCTCCAACGTTAAGTCATATCGGACGATGAATGAAATGATATTCAAATGACTACAGGGTACATAGAGCTTAGAGTTATCAGACATTCATCTTTCAGGATAAGAGTAAACCTCCAACGTTAAGTCATATCGGACGATGAATGAAATGAAGTTCAAATGACTACAGGGTATATTGAGCTTAGAGTTACCAGACATTCATCTTTCAGGGTAAGAGTAAACCTCCAACGTTAAGTCATATCGGACGATGAAAGAAATGATTTTCAAATGAGTACAGAGTACATAGAGCTTAGAATTACCCGACGTTCATCTTTCAGGATAAGAGAAAACCTCCAACGTTAAGTCATATCGGACAATGAATGAGATGATGTTCAAATGACTACAGGGTACATAGAGCTTAGAGTTATCAGACATTCATCTTTCAGGATAAGAGTAAACCTCCAACGTTAAGTCATATCGGACGATGAATGAAATGTTCAAATGAGTACAGGGTACATAGAGCTTAGAATCACCAGACATTCATCTTTCAGGATAAGAGAAAACCTCCAACGTTAAGTCATATCGGACGATGAATGAAATGATGTTCAAATAAGTACAGGGTACATAGAGCTTAGATTTACCAGACATTCATCTTTCAGTATAAGAGAAAACCTGCAACGTTAAGTCATATCGAACGATGAATGAAATGATGTTCAAATGAGTACAGGGCACATAGAGCTTAGAGTTACCAGACATTCATCTTTCAGGATAAGAGAAAACCTCCAACGTTAAGTCATATCGGACGATGAATGAAATGACGTTCAAATGAGCCCAGGTTACATAGAGCTTAGAGTTACCACACATTCATCTTTCAGGATAAGAGAAAACCTCTAACGTTAAGTCATATCGGACGATGAATGAAATGACGTTCAAATGAGTACAGGGTACATAGAGCTTAGAGTTACCAGACATTCATCTTTCAGGATAAGAGAAAACCTCCAACGTTAAGTCATATCGGACGGTGAATGAAATGCTGTTCAAATGAGTACAGGGTACATAGAGCTTAGAGTTACCAGACATTCATCTTTCAGGATAAGAGAAAACCTCCAACGTTAAGTCATATCGGACGATGAAGGAAATGACTTTCAAATGAGTACAGGGTACATAGAGCTTAGAGTTACCAGACATTCATCTTTCAGGATAAGAGAAAACCTCCAACGTTAAGTCATATCGGACGATGAATGAAATGATGTTCAAAGGAGTACAGGGTACATAGAGCTTAGAGTTACCAGACATTCATCTTTCAGAATAAGAGAAAACCTCCAACGCTAAGTCATATCGGACGATGAATGAAATGATGTTCAAATAAGTACAGGGTACATAGAGCTTAGATTTACCAGACATTCATCTTTCAGTATAAGAGAAAACCTGCAATGTTAAGTCAAATCGAACGATGAATGAAATGATGTTCAAATGAGTACAGGGTACATAGAGCTTAGAGTTACCAGACATTCATCTTTCAGGATAAGAGAAAACCTCCAACGTTAAGTCATATCGGACGATGAATGAAATGACGTTCAAATGAGCCCAGGTTACATTGAGCTTAGAGTTACCACACATTCATCTTTCAGGATAAGAGAAAACCTCTAACGTTAAGTCATATCGGACGATGAAGGAAATGACGTTCAAATGAGTACAGGGTACATAGAGCTTAGAGTTACCAGACATTCATCTTTCAGGATAAGAGAAAACCTCCAACGTTAAGTCATATCGGACGATGAATGAAATGATGTTCAAAGGAGTACAGGGTACATAGAGCTTAGAGTTACCAGACATTCATCTTTCAGAATAAGAGAAAACCTCCAAAGTTAAGTCACATCAGACAATGAATGAAATTATGTTCAAATGAGTACAGGGTACATAGAGCTTAGAGTTACCAGACATTCATCTTTCAGGATAAGAGAAAACCTCCAACGTTAAGTCATATCGGACGATGAATGAAATGATGTTCAAAGGAGTACAGGGTACATAGAGCTTAGAGTTACCAGACATTCATCTTTCAGGATAAGAGAAAACCTCCAACGATAAGTCATAACGGACGATGAATGAAATGATGTTCAAATGAGTACAGGGTACATAGAGCTTAGAGTTACCAGACATTCATCTTTCAGAATAAGAGAAAACCTCCAACGTTAAGTCACATCGGACAATGAATGAAATGATGTTCAAATGAGTACAGGGTACATAGAGCTTAGAGTTACGAGACATTCATCTTTCAGGATAAGAGAAAACCTCCAACGTTAAGTCATATTGGACTATGAATGAGATGATGTTCAAATGAGTACAGGGTACATAGAGCTCAGAGTTACCAGGCAATCATCTTTCAGGATAAGAGAAAACCTCCAACCTAAAGTCATATCGGACGATGAATTAAATGATGTTCAAATGAGTACAGGGGACATAGAGCTTAGAATTACCAGTCATTCATCTTTCAGGATAAGAGAAAACCTCCAACGTTAAGTCATATCGGACGATGAATGAAATGATGTTCAAATGAGTACAGGGTACATAGAGCTTAGAGTTACCAGACATTCATCTTTCAGGATAAGAGTAAACCTCCAACGTTAAGTCATATCGAGGATGAATGATATGATTTTCAAATGAGTACAGAGTACATAGAGCTTAGAATTACCCGACGTTCATCTTTCAGGATAAGAGAAAACCTCCAACGTTAAGTCATATCGGACGATGAATGAAATGATGTTCAAAGGAGTACAGGGTACATAGAGCTTAGAGTTACCAGACATTCATCTTTCAGAATAAGAGAAAACCTCCAAAGTTAAGTCACATCAGACAATGAATGAAATTATGTTCAAATGAGTACAGGGTACATAGAGCTTAGATTTACCAGACATTCATCTTTCAGGATAACAGAAACCCTTCAACGTTAAGTCATATCGGACGATGAATGAAATGATGTTCAAATAAGTACAGGGTACATAGAGCTTAGATTTGCCAGAGATTCATCTTTCAGAATAAGAGAAAACCTCCAACGTTAAGTCATATCGGACGATGAAGGAAATGATGTTCAAATGAGTACAGGGTACATAGAGCTTAGAGTTACCAGCCATTCATCTTTCAGGGTAAGAGAAAACCTCCAACGTTAAGTCATATCGGACGATGAATGAAATGATGTTCAAATGAGTACAGGGTACATAGACTTAGAGTTACCAGACATTCATCTTTCAGTTTAAGAGAAAACCTCCAACGTTAAGTCATATCGGACGATGAATGAATTGTTGTTCAAATGAGTACAGGGTACATAGAGCTTAGAATTACCAGACATTCATCTTTCAGGATAAGAGAAAACCTCCAACGTTAAGTCATATCGGACGATGAATGAAATGATGTTCAAATGAGTAAAGGGTACATAGAGCTTAGAGTTACCAGACATTCATCTTTCAGGATAAGAGTAAACCTCCAACGTTAAGTCATATCGAGGATGAATGAAATGATTTTCAAATGAGTACAGAGTACATAGAGCTTAGAATTACCCGACGTTCATCTTTCAGGATAAGTGAAAACCTCCAACGTTAAGTCATATCGGACGATGAATGAAATGATGTTCAAATGACTACAGGGGACATAGAGCTTAGAGTTATCAGACCTTCATCTTTCAGGATAAGAGTAAACCTCCAACGTTAAGTCATATCGGACGATGAATGAAATGAAGTTCAAATGACTACAGGGTACATTGAGCTTAGAGTTACCAGACATTCTTCTTTCAGGGTAAGAGTAAACCTCCAACGTTAAGTCATATCGGACGATGAAAGAAATGATTTTCAAATGAGTACAGAGTACATAGAGCTTAGAATTACCCGACGTTCATCTTTCAGGATAAGAGAAAACCTCCAACGTTAAGTCATATCGGACAATGAATGAGATGATGTTCAAATGACTACAGGGTACATAGAGCTTAGAGTTACCAGACATTCATCTTTCAGGATAAGAGTAAACCTCCAACGTTAAGTCATATCGGACGATTAATGAAATGTTCAAATGAGTACAGGGTACATAGAGCTTAGAATCACCAGACATTCATCTTTCAGGATAAGAGAAAACCTCCAACGTTAAGTCATATCGGACGATGAATGAAATGATGTTCAAATAAGTACAGGGTACATAGAGCTTAGATTTACCAGACATTCATCTTTCAGTATAAGAGAAAACCTGCAACGTTAAGTCATATCGAACGATGAATGAAATGATGTTCAAATGAGTACAGGGTACACAGAGCTTAGAGTTACCAGACATTCATCTTTCAGGATAAGAGAAAACCTCCAACGTTAAGTCATATGGGACGATGAATGAAATGATGTTCAAAGGAGTACAGGGTACATAGAGCTTAGAGTTACCAGACATTCATCTTTCAGAATAAGAGAAAACCTCCAACGTTAAGTCATATCGGACGATGAATGAAATGATGTTCAAAGGAGTACAGGGTACATAGAGCTTAGAGTTACCAGACATTCATCTTTCAGAATAAGAGAAAACCTCCAACGCTAAGTCATATCGGACGATGAATGAAATGATGTTCAAATAAGTACAGGGTAATTAGAGCTTAGATTTACCAGACATTCATCTTTCAGTATAAGAGAAAACCTGCAATGTTAAGTCAAATCGAACGATGAATGAAATGATGTTCAAATGAGTACAGGGTACATAGAGCTTAGAGTTACCAGACATTCATCTTTCAGGATAAGAGAAAACCTCTAACGTTAAGTCATATCGGACGATGAAGGAAATGACGTTCAAATGAGTACAGGGTACATAGAGCTTAGAGTTACCAGACATTCATCTTTCAGGATAAGAGAAAACCTCCAACGTTAAGTCATATCGGACGATGAATGAAATGATGTTCAAAGGAGTACAGGGTACATAGAGCTTAGAGTTACCAGACATTCATCTTTCAGAATAAGAGAAAACCTCCAAAGTTAAGTCACATCAGACAATGAATGAAATTATGTTCAAATGAGTACAGGGTACATAGAGCTTAGAGTTACCAGACATTCACCTTTCAGGATAAGAGAAAACCTCCAACGTTAAGTCATATCGGACGATGAATGAAATGATGTTCAAATGAGTACAGGGTACATAGACCTTAGAGTTACCAGACATTCATCTTTCAGGATAAGAGAAAACCTCCAACGTTAAGTCATAACGGACGATGAATGAAATGATGTTCAAATGAGTACAGGGTACATAGAGCTTAGAGTTACCAGACATTCATCTTTCAGAATAAGAGAAAACCTCCAACGTTAAGTCACATCGGACAATGAATGAAATGATGTTCAAATGAGTACAGGGTACATAGAGCTTAGAGTTACGAGACATTCATCTTTCAGGATAAGAGAAAACCTCCAACGTTAAGTCATATTGGACTATGAATGAGATGATGTTCAAATGAGTACAGGGTACATAGAGATCAGAGTTACCAGGCAATCATCTTTCAGGATAAGAGAAAACCTCCAACCTAAAGTCATATCGGACGATGAATTAAATGATGTTCAAATGAGTACAGGGGACATAGAGCTTAGAGTTACCAGACATTCATCTTTCAGGATAAGAGAAAACCTCCAACGTTAAGTCATATCGGACGATGAATGAAATGATGTTCAAATGAGTACAGGGTACATAGAGCTTAGAACTACCAGACATTCATCTTTCAGGATAAGAGAAATCCTCCAACGTTAAGTCATATCGGACGATGAATGAAATGTTGTTCAAATGACTACGGGTACATAGAGCTTAGATTTACCAGACATTCGTCTTTCAGGATAAGAGAAAACCTCCAACGTTAAGTCATATCGGACGATGAATGAAATGATGTTCAAATGACTACAGGGTACATAGAGCTTAGAGTTATCAGACATTCATCTTTCAGGATAAGAGTAAACCTCAAACGTTAAGTCATATCGGACGATGAATGAAATGAAGTTCAAATGACTACAGGGTACATTGAGCTTAGAGTTACCAGACATTCATCTTTCAGGGTAAGAGTAAACCTCCAACGTTAAGTCATATCGGACGATGAAAGAAATGATTTTCAAATGAGTACAGAGTACATAGAGCTTAGAATTACCCGACGTTCATCTTTCAGGATAAGAGAAAACCTCCAACGTTAAGTCATATCGGACAATGAATGAGATGATGTTCAAATGACTACAGGGTACATAGAGCTTAGAGTTATCAGACATTCATCTTTCAGGATAAGAGTAAACCTCCAACGTTAAGTCATATCGGACGATGAATGAAATGTTCAAATGAGTACAGGGTACATAGAGCTTAGAATCACCAGACATTCATCTTTCAGGATAAGAGAAAACCTCCAACGTTAAGTCATATCGGACGATGAATGAAATGATGTTCAAATAAGTACAGGGTACATAGAGCTTAGATTTACCAGACATTCATCTTTCAGTATAAGAGAAAACCTGCAACGTTAAGTCATATCGAACGATGAATGAAATGATGTTCAAATGAGTACAGGGTACATAGAGCTTAGAGTTACCAGACATTCATCTTTCAGGATAAGAGAAAACCTCCAACGTTAAGTCATATCGGACGATGAATGAAATGACGTTCAAATGAGCCCAGGTTACATAGAGCTTAGAGTTACCACACATTCATCTTTCAGGATAAGAGAAAACCTCTAACGTTAAGTCATATCGGACGATGAAGGAAATGACGTTCAAATGACTACAGGGTACATAGAGCTTAGAGTTATCAGACATTCATCTTTCAGGATAAGAGTAAACCTCCAACGTCAAGTCATATCGGACGATGAATGAAATGAAGTTCAAATGACTACAGGGTACATTGAGCTTAGAGTTACCAGACATTCATCTTTCAGGGTAAGAGTAAACCTCCAACGTTAAGTCATATCGGACGATGAAAGAAATGATTTTGAAATGAGTACAGAGTACATAGAGCTTAGAATTACCCGACGTTCATCTTTCAGGATAAGAGAAAACCTCCAACGTTAAGTCATATCGGACAATGAATGAGATGATGTTCAAATGACTACAGGGTACATAGAGCTTAGAGTTATCAGACATTCATCTTTCAGGATAAGAGTAAACCTCCAACGTTAAGTCATATCGGACGATGAATGAAATGTTCAAATGAGTACAGGGTACATAGAGCTTAGAATCACCAGACATTCATCTTTCAGGATAAGAGAAAACCTCCAACGTTAAGTCATATCGGACGATGAATGAAATGATGTTCAAATAAGTACAGGGTACATAGAGCTTAGATTTACCAGACATTCATCTTTAGTATAAGAGAAAACCTGCAACGTTAAGTCATATCGAACGATGAATGAAATGATGTTCAAATGAGTACAGGGTACATAGAGCTTAGAGTTACCAGACATTCATCTTTCAGGATAAGAGAAAACCTCCAACGTTAAGTCATATCGGACGATGAATGAAATGACGTTCAAATGAGCCCAGGTTACATAGAGCTTAGAGTTACCACACATTCATCTTTCAGGATAAGAGAAAACCTCTAACGTTAAGTCATATCGGACGATGAAGGAAATGACGTTCAAATGAGTACAGGGTACATAGAGCTTAGAGTTACCAGACATTCATCTTTCAGGATAAGAGAAAACCTCCAACGTTAAGTCATATGGGACGATGAATGAAATGATGTTCAAAGGAGTACAGGGTACATAGAGCTTAGAGTTACCAGACATTCATCTTTCAGAATAAGAGAAAACCTCCAAAGTTAAGTCACATCAGACCATGAATGAAATTATGTTCAAATGAGTACAGGGTACATAGAGCTTAGAGTTACCAGACATTCATCTTTCAGGATAAGAGAAAACGTCCAACGTTAAGTCATATCGGACGATGAATGAAATGATGTTCAAATCAGTACAGGGTACATAGAGCTTAGAGTTACCAGACATTCATCTTTCAGGATAAGAGAAAACCTCCAACGTTAAGTCACAACGGACGATGAATGAAATGATGTTCAAATGAGTACAGGGTACATAGAGCTTAGAGTTACCAGACATTCATCTTTCAGGATAAGAGAAAACCTCCAACGTTAAGTCACATCGGACAATGAATGAAATGATGTTCAAATGAGTACAGGGTACATAGAGCTTAGAGTTACGAGACATTCATCTTTCAGGATAAGGGAAAACCTCCAACGTTAAGTCATATCGGACAATGAATGAAATGATTTTCAAATGAGTACAGGGTACATAGAGCTTAGAGTTACCAGACATTCATCTTTCAGGATAAGAGAAGAACCTCCAACGATAAGTCATATCGGACGATGAATGAATTGATGTTCAAATGAGTGAGGCAGATACATTGCCTCCTATGCTACGGAGCCGATAAACATCATTTTGCTGGATGCACGAGGTTGAGAGAAGTCAACTGTTTATAAACATTTTAACATCTAGCTAATTGAGATAAATCCATATTTCAATCAATCTCATTCTAATTATTTTATTGTTTTCCAGTCTCTAAAATTCAATGACAGAAAAGAAGATTTAAGCATATGTATAGAAAGAATTAATGAAATGTAATTGTGTGTCAAATTTTAACTTTTATTTCAATAAAAATTATCAGGGATCTTTTTAGATAGAAAAAATAAAAGAAATATCTGCTTACTGTAGAGGAAAATACCTTGAAAACCTATGTGCCTGTTTAGAACTTGCTTGAATTGAATATGGTGTGCAGATGTTACATTTTGGAAAGAAAGGTAATGGTGAACTCCCATGTTAACCAAGAGTATTAGATAATCCTAATGAACAAAAATACTTCAAGATAGCTTTACATTCTTACATACACATTCCCCTTGTAAGATGGAGGAATCCTTTAAAATGTTGTTCAACAAGCAAATTTCCAATACACAGGCCAGGGTGCATGTGATTTTGATTTATTGACCTACTGTAAATGTGTTGAGATTTATGCTTGAAATGATGGTGATCCACACATTTTCAAAACATATACAGAAGTTAATCAGTTATTGCATTGTGAGATAACTAAAACTACATGAAATACAGGTGGCAAGTACCAAAGGATTGTAAATAAAATAAGTAATAGTGAGGTTATGTTGCTATAGTGTTTAGTTAATCTTAATATACAGGTAGCAGTTTGACTGTGGTGTATGATACCAATGCCATAACTGTATGACATGTTCAATGTTCCCAAGCTTTACTCGTGGTGAAACTTAACGAATAAATATACATCTTATCCTGCTATCTAGATTACGTTATGAAGATACTACCTTGAAGAAACCGGACATATTCTGAAGTAACTTAATAAAAATTAAACCTGAAATGTTACTGGTGAAAGTCAACTTACGTCTTTTATTTCTCTTGTTTCAATGTTTTCTGGCTTAACCAGTTCAGCTGGATGCCGCAAAATTGGATTCCCAACCTGACATATATGTACAAAAGGTGGTTTATCCGGAGGAGGGTACCAAAATTCTCTGTATAGCCTCCTAAGTTTACGCAGAGTGATTAAGTTTCGGTACCAAGAAGCATTAACAGAACACGAAAATCATAAAAGATTTCCAGAGTGCCGAATTAGAGTTGTCATTGTATTGATAATTAATATGAAAGCACAAGTTCCTATTCGGATTTCGTGATGTTAGTGAGGTTATGTTAGCAGTAAATGCTAACCGCTGAGCAGCTAATTCCAACATGTGGTAACCACAGAATACCAACCGCAACACAAAAAACTACATAGTAAGATGGTATGGGTAGTCAGGATTGGAATTATTGGAATTGTACTACACGATTTTCTAAAAAGTGCCATCTCCCAATCCAAATCGAGTTTTTGTTTACTCGAAAATTGACCTCTAAGAGGTAATAAATGGCTGATTCTGTTGGTTGCATTACCGCATATGTGTGTACTAGCCTAACGCCAATCAGGAGTACACGAAGGAAGTGGCGCTTATCTTAATTTGGACTTAACGATACGTTCGCCTTCTGAATTTTTGATAATACTGTCGTGTTGAATCAGACTTTCTCAGCAGCATCTCAGCAGTCTAATTAAGCTTCTAAAATTCTGCTTAAGCGGTGCTACTTTGACTAATTTTGTTGGATAATGTTGTTGCGTTGAATCGGACTTCATCGGCAGTCCAATTCCGCTTCAAAAATTCCCTGAGAGCTTTTCAGCTATGTGGATAAATATCAATCTCCACTGCTGAACATATAACTGAATACAAAGGTTCTAATAACAATCTTCATGTGTATATTCAACTATAATTGCTTATATAATGTCAATTTCATTAATGAAAGCCTGCCACTGTTTTCAAAATTAAAATTAAATACAAAAACATAAAGTTAATTATATTTCTTATGTTACGCAGTAGTCGGCCCTTTATTAAAAAAACAATCCCAAATAAATACCTGTGCTGTCATCTGTTGGCATTCTCCAAATACTTCAGTACCATGAATACAGATCAGATGGAGTAGCTATACGAATACGTGCATATTCCCCAAATTTTCATTGCACACAAGTTGGTGTTCTCTGATAAGCGATACTACAATGTCCCTAGCGTATTCTCAGGATTTGAAACTAACTTTAAGTTCGCCATGCCGGCATGAATAATTAAGCAGTAAGACTGAGATGCAGAAAGACAAAATGGAACGAAAACAAAAGCTAAAGCAGGTTTCAACGACCTACATAGTGAAAGAAAATTGTCAACATATTGTGCAAGAAGGGCAAATGAGTCAAGGAGTTGGCAAAATGCATCACCGAGGTTTCTTCCTCAATATGTATCTTTTATATAAGAGAGAAGTGCGCACAAATTCTGCAAAAAAGAAACAAATTCAGTAATGGGATCACTAGACACAAATGCCAGTATGTTATGCAGAATTACATTCAAGATGTTCCACGGCTTTTGCACGTGCTAACGTCTTACTATTTGAAGAGTTGGTCACACAGTTGTTTTGGAAATCATAAAATCACTTGTTTTTCTTAGTTTATGTTGGTACCCATGTACCACTCGTGAGTTCACAAAATGTCTGTCTTGAGTGATGTCTTGCCTGTTTCTATTATTTCTGTTTTATACAAAAGTGAACCTTATTTCTTCCCACTTTCTTATCCATTCTTGGAGAAGTCTTTTCCCTGTTCCTAGATGGCAGGATGAACTCCAGAAGTAAGTCTTCTATAAAACAGCTCTTTTGCAAGCTCACAGTCTAATCAGATATTGTATGACTTGGAGCACTTAGGACAGCCTTCAAAATGCCTGATTTGACAGTTTTCAACTTTCTTCATGTGATATCTATTATATATTTAGCTTTAAGGATTATTTTTGCATCAAACATGGCCACTGCTCTTTGAAGTGACAATATAGTTATTGACCTGATGTCAAAAAGGGTTTTTGTAGAAGTTGCTGCTCTAGATTTAGTGTGTAACCTGAACGACCTGGCTGTGTCTATTGTGTGGACTGTAATTAGAGGTTCCGGCCCTAGGTATAGGCAATCCGTCTGCCACTACCTATCGACCTCCATTGAGGAAGGTAATCTTGACGGGTTGTCTTTGCCCACATTTCCAGTTGTTTATTGTTTCTGTAGCTCACGTGTGAAGTAAGATCTCATGACGATAAGTCAGCATGTAGATGTTCACATCTTCACGGTGGCAGTACCAACATAACAGCTGCGTTGCATCATTGTTCACTTTTTATTTACTTTGGTACGATACATATAAAGTTAATGGATACTAGTAAAATAATTTTATGTTGTAAATAAGGATTACGCGGTTCCTTTGTGATAACATTTAAAGAAGTGCAAGAAAGTAAATTATAAGGAAAGTTCTATCTAGGTGAGGTAAATCGAGGTCATGGACGCAAATTAGAAAACAAGAGAAAATCAACCAAACTAACAAGTAAAGGTATATTTTACATGAATGCACTGCACGTGTTGCAGAGTAAAGGAATTACTAACATTCATCTATTATTAAAATAAGACCTGCAGCTTTACTGGCGGTGAATATATTCAACATTTTCTCGGGAATCACGAGAGCAGAAATCGTCTTTTCGCGTGGCTTGGTTTACGAGAAAATGTTGAATATAAGATAAAAATTTCCACCATGGTGTACAGTAAAAGTAACGGACTATTACGAGACTATCAAAAAAACATATTTTGCATATTTGGTATAGTCCCGCTGATCGAACGGTTACCATGGAGTTATCTTAGTTACCAGAAACCTCTCAGATAACACACTAATTATTCTTGTAAGAGTGAAAGGGAAATTGCCGCGCTTCCCGACCCTGGGCTCAGCGCCAATGAACGTATCATTTCATATAATGGAGTTCGCAGGAAACACAAATGACATATACGAGGGTGGGTAAAAAAGTACTACTTAATTTTTTTGTCTTTCAGTTGCCAAGAAATTTGAATCCAATTTACATAGCTTGACGATTAATTTGTCACTATTCAAGATAATCTCCGTCCTTTTCCACAGTTTTGGTTCACCTTTTAACTAGGGCATGTATTCCAGTGTGATAAAACACACGGTCTTGCTTCCTAAGCCATTGACGCACGGACGTTTTCACAGCCTCCTCAACTTCAAAATGAATCCCACGATGAGCTTCCTTTAGTGGCCCGAACAGATGGAAGTCTGATGGTGCCAGGTCAGGGAGGTAAGACTTGCCATCCCAATTTCTCAATTTCTGCATTGGGGTGTAACGGCTGGTGTGTGGTCTGGCATTGTCATGCAAAAGAAGAACATCCGCCATAGTTTTTGTTGGGCGAACTCGGCGAAGACGTGCTTTCAGCTTTTTGAGAGTTCTGACGTATTGGACAGAATTTATTGTGCATCCCTGCTCCAAAAAATCAATCATAAGCACACCCTCTGCATCCCAAAACACTGTCGCCATAACTTTCCCTACCGACCGCTGAGTTTTGAATACTTTTTTCTTAGGTAACGTTGTGTGATGCCATTCCATTGACTGCCTCTTTGATTCAGGTTCAAAAAAATAAACCCACATTTCGTCTCCAGTAACAATTTTTTTTCTTCCAGAAACTCCTCTTCCTCCAAACTGAAGCGCTGCAAGTGTTCGGAGACTATTGTTTTCGTTGTTCCTTTGTTTTGGGCGGTTAACATTCTTGGTACTCAACGTGAACAAACTTCTGAGTAACCCAGTTGTTCAATAATCGTCATCACACTGTCTCTAATGAGGGAGTCAACGCGACACAATTCGAATGTTGTTACCCGGCGATCACCGCGAATGATGTCATCGATTCGCTGAATGCTGCATGGAGTCACTACAGTCACCGGCCTGACGCTTTGCTTTTCATCTGCCAGTGGTGTATGCCCCTCAGCTTCGTAACAGTGACGAACCCATCGTCTAACAGTGCTGACACTCACAGCTCCATCACCATACACATTTTTTAGCCTTTCGTGAATGCGAATTGGCGTTTCACAAACGGCAGTCAAAAATTCAATCACAGAACGCTGTCTAAAACGAATGTTAATGTCAGGCATTATGGAAGAGGATGCAGTGCTGTCACCTGTTGAATTAGGAAGTTACTACTGCAGGGGATTGGAGAAGAAGGTTTGAGGAATTGCGCCAAATTCAAAGCGTTCACATAACTTACTTATTTAAGGAAACAAATATAGGAGGCATTACTTTTTTGACCCACCCTACTATATGTTCACTCCACGTGAAGTAATCAGTGCTTTATCTGAGAGGTATCTATTACCAAAGATAAATCCATGGTAACCATTCGAACAGCGGGACTATACTAGACTAAAGAGAATCAGTAGTAGAGGGGGCAAGTGGTCCTTATCATAATTTTGATTTAACAACACGCTGGTCTTCAGAATTATTAGATAATACTGTCGTGTTGAATCAGAATTACTCAGTAGTCCAATCATCCTCACATATAATTGAATACACATGTTTTAATAATAATCTATGTTTATATATTCAATTATAATTAATTATGTAATGCCACTTGCATTATCTCAAGCTTTCAACCATTTTCAAAATTAAAACTAAATTTAATAAACTTAAATGTTGATTATAATTCTTATTGCGCACAGCATTCCGTTCTTTATTAAAAAACAAACCCAAATCACTACCTGTGCTGTCATCTGTTGGCATTCTTCTAATACTTCAGTACGATATATACATTTCAGATGGACTACCTGCAGAAGTAAATGCATATCTTCCAAATTTTCATAGCATACAAGTTGGTGTTCTATAATGGCACGTGATACTACAATGTCTCTAGTGTATTCTAAGACTTTCCAGCTAACCATTAGGTTGGCCATGACAGTGCGGATAATTAAGCAGTAAGACTGAGGTGCAAAATAGAAAACGGATGAAAAACAAATACCTATATACAGTGGAAATTCGTGGCAAAAATAACAGCGTGCCGCGGGAAAACGTCCACGTTATCATCTAGTTTATAAAAATGAAGCCCATGCCCCAATGTTTCTTCATGATATAAAGAGATTTTATACAACCTTTCGCTTCTTGCTCAATTTTCAAATCGGATATCGATTGCCCTAACACTTTCCTACTAACCCTTTCTTCTCAACGTTAAGTCATACCGGACGATGAATATAATGATGATCAAAAGAGTACAGAGCACATAGAGCTTAGAGTTACCAAACATTTATTTTTCAGGATAAGAGAAAACCTCCAACGTTAAGTCATATCGGACGATGATTGACATGATGTTCAAATGAGTACAGGGTACATAGAGCTTAGAGTTACCAGACATTCATCTTTCAGGATAAGAGAAAACCTCCAACGTTAAGTCATATCGGACAATGAATGAAATGATGTTCAAATGAGTACAGGGTACATAGAGCTTAGAGTTAGCAGACATTCATCTTTCAGAATAAGAGAAAACCTCCAACGTTAAGTCACATCGGACAATGAATGAAATGATGTTCAAATGAGTACAGGGTACATAGAGCTTAGAGCTACCAGACATTCATCTTTCAGGATAAGAGAAAACCTCCAACGTTAAGTCATATCGGACAATGAATGAAATGATGTTCAAATGAGTACAGGGTACATAGAGCTTAGAGTTACGAGACATTCATCTTTCAGGATAAGAGAAAACCTCCAACGTTAAGTCAAATCCGACGGTGATTGACATGATGTTCAAATGAGTACAGGGTACATAGAGCTTAGAGTTACCAGACATTCATCCTTCAGGATAAGAGGAAACCTCCAACGTTAAGTCATATCGGACGATGAATGAAATGATGTTCAAAGGAGTACAAGGTGCATAGAGCTTAGAGTTAGCAGACATCCTTCTTTCAGTATAAGTGAAAACCTCCAACGTTAAGTCATATCGGACGGTGAATGAAATGATGTTCAAAGGAGTACAGGGTACATAGAGCTTAGAGTTACCAGACATTCATCTTTCAGGATAAGAGAAAACCCCCAACGTTAAGTCATATCGGACTATGAATGAGATGATGTTCAAATGAGTACATGGTACATAGAGCTTAGAGTTACCAGGCAATCATCTTTCAGGATAAGATAAAACCTCCAACGTAAAGTCATTTCGGACGATGTAATAAATGATGTTCAAATGAGTACAGGGTGCATAGAGCTTAGAGTTACTAGACATTCATCTTCCAGGGTAAGAGAAAACCTCCAACGTTAAGTCATATCGGACGATGAATGAAATGTTGTTCAAATGAGTACAGGATACCTAGAGCTTAGAATTACCCGACGTTCATCTTTCAGGATAAGAGTAAACCTCCAACATTAAGTCATATCGGACGATGAATGAAATGATGTTCAAATGACTACAGGGTACATAGAGCTTAGAGTTACCAGACATTCATCTTTCAGGATAAGAGAAAACGTCCAACGTTATGTCATATCGGGCGATGGATGAAATGATGTTCAAATGACTACAGGGTACATAGAGCTTAGAGTTACCAGACATTCATCTTTCAGGATAAGAGAAAACGTCCAACGTTATGTCATATCGCACGATGAATGAAATGATGTTCAAGTGACTACAGGGTACATAGAGCTTAGAGCTACCAGACATTCATCTTTCAGGATAAGAGAATACCTCCAACGTTAAGTCATATCGGACGATGAATGAAATGATGTTCAAATGACTACAGGGTACATAGAGCTTAGAGTTACCAGACATTCATCTTTCAGGATAAGAGAGAACCTCCAACGTTAAGTCATATCGGACGATGAATGAAATGATGTTCAAATGAGTACAGGGTACATAGAGCTTAGAGTTACCAGACATTCATCTTTCAGGATAAGAGTAAACCTCCAACGTTAAGTCATATCGGACGATGAATGAAATGATGTTGAAATGAGTACAGGATACATAACGCTTAAGAGTTACCAGACATTCATCTTTCAGGATAAGAGAAAACCTCCAACGTTAAGTCATATCGGACGATGAATGAAATGATGTTGAAATGAGTACAGGGTACATGGAGTTTAGAGTTACCAGACATTCATCTTTCAGGATAAGGGAAAACTTTCGGAATAACCTAATTCAGCTACCTTACTCTGACTGAGGTTTGAACTATGGATCTCTTGAATGTGAGGCAGATACATTGCCTCCTGTGCTATGGAGCCGATAAACATCATTTTGCTGGATGCACGAGGTTGAGAGAAGTCAACTGTTTATAAACATTTTAACATCTAGCTATTTGAGATAAATGCATATTTCAATAAATTTCATTCTAATTATTTTATTGTTTTGCAGTCTCTAAAATTCAATGACAGGAAAGAAGATTTAAGCAGATGTTTAGAAAGAATTAAAGAAATGTAATTCTGTGTCAAATTTTAACTTTTATTTCAATAAAAATTATCAGTGATCCTTTTAGATAGAAAAAATAAAAGAAATAATCGCTTACTGTAGAGGAAAATACCTTGAAAACCTATTTGCCTGTATTAAACTTGCTTGAATTGAATATGGTGTGCAGATGTTACATTTTGCAAAGAAAGATTATGATGAACTCCCATGTTAACCAAGAGTATTAGATAATCCTAATTAACAAAAGTACTTCAAGATAGCTTTACATTCTTACATACACATTCCCCTTGTAATATGGAGGAATCCTTTAAAATGTGGTTCAACAAGTAAATTTCCAATACACAGGCCAGGGTGCATGTGATTTTAATTTATTGACCTACTGTAAACGTGTTGAGATTTATGATTGAAATGATGGTGATTCACACATTTTCAAACAGTTTCAGAACATATACAGAAGTTAATCAGTTATTGCACTAAGATAACAAAAAATACATCAAATACAGGTGGCAAGTACCAAAGGATTGTAAATAAAATAAGTAATAGTGAGGTTATGTTGCTATAGTGTTTAGTTAATCTTAATATACAGGTAGCAGTTTGATAGTGGTGGTTGTTATATTACTACTTATGATACCAATGCCATAACTGTATGACATGTTCAATGTTCCCAAGCTTTACTCATAGTGAAACTTAACGAATAAATATACATCTTATCCTGATATCTAGATTACGTTATGAAGATACTACCTTCAAGAAACCGGACATATTCTGAAGTAACTTAGTAAAAATTAAACCTGAAATGTTACTGGTGAAAGTCAACTTACGTCTTTTATTTCTCTTGTTTCAATGTTTTCTGGCTTAACCAGTTCAGCTGGATGCCGCAAAACTGGATCTCCAACCTGACATATATGTACAAAAGGTGGTTTATCCGGAGGAGGGTACCAAAATTCTCTGTATAACCTCCTAAGTTTACGCAGAGTCATTGAGTTTCGGTACCAAGAAGCATTAACAGAACACGAAAATCGTAAAAGATTTCCAGGGTGCCAAATTACAGTTGTCATTGTATTGATAATTAATATGAAGCACAAGTTCCTATTCGGATTTCGTTATCTTAGTGAGGTTATGTTAGCAGTATATGCTAATTGCAGAGCGGCTAGTTCCAACATGTGGTAATCACAGAATACCAACCACAACACAAAAAGCTATATAGTAAGATTGTGTGGGTAGTCAGGTTTGCCAAAACAAATTATTAGAATGGTACTACACGATTTTCTAAGAACTGTCATCTCCCAAGCCAAATCGAGTTTTTATTTACTCGAAAATTGACCTCTAAGAGGTAATAAATGGCTGATTCTGTTGGTTGCATTACCGCATATGTGTAGCTCGTCGAGACTCCGAGGAGGACACATCGTGAGCAGGAGACCACCAGACTACGGAGAGAAGCTGCATACCGGTGGAGTAGAAGAAGCTGACCGCAGCAAAGAAGCTGCCGCCGCTGGATCGGCTTGTCATTGCCGAGGCTCAGTGCCAAAGACTAGCTGACTTATCGGCAACTAACTGCTAATTGGGAGAAAACAAGTTCACCAGCCAACAGTCTCTGACTGGAATCTAAGGCGCCTACGGGTCTGAACCTCTGTTTTCACGCTTATTGGCACCCTTTAGCTGTTCTTTCTCTTACTCTATACTATTTTCCTCTTTTCTATCTAATCTTAAGCCCCCTGTTAGGTAGTATTTAAGCTTTCTCTTACTCTTCTCACTTCCTACATATCGTTACGCAAATCAAATATTTATTTTACTGTTAACTAATTGTAATTGTAACCTCCACCATGACCAAAAAGAGGCTCAAGAAGCAGTCACCAAGTGGGCTGCGGGTCACAAGACAAGCGGTTGTCAAGACCCAGCTGAAATTTGGCACTCCTGGATCACTTTCTATCCCAGCTGCTGCCACCCCGCTCTCACCCAACTCTGACTCTCCATGCACTGTGAAACAGGCTTCTCCCAGCAATCAAAGCCCAGTCCTCTCCGGCACTCCGGTCTCCCAGGCTGCCCGAGACACGCCACTCCCCCCATCGAGATCATCCTCCACCACTTCATCATCAGGCCGCATACCACAGACTAGCCCTCACCCGCAGCCACTGTCGCCCATCCCAGGGCCTTCTTCGCCCGCTAACCCCGTCGGACTACCCTGTCCTAACAGCGCCCCAACACAAAACAACAACCCATCCACCGCCCCCATCTCTTACTCTCAAGCTGTGACGTCCCGCCTCCAAGCCCCGATATATGTCTCCAAACAGCATGTCACTCTGTTTCAGACGCTGTTGGAGTTCGATCGCGAGCACCCCAACGAGGGCTACCTGGTGACCCGGGCCTCGGTCTCCCGTGACTTCATGATTAGAACGAGATCGCCCCAGGACTACAAGATGATGTGCGCCTTCCTGAAGGACCGCCACATCACACATCAAATAACCGGCCACCGGGAGGACCAACAGAGCTTCAGAGCCGTGCTGAAGCACATCTACTATGACGGGGCGGCGGAGGCTATTAAGGCCGAGCTGCAGGCCGCGCACTTTTCAGTGCTGCGTGTTGTGCAGCTCAGACGGTTTGACCGGGCCCGAACACCTCTACCTTTCTATCTGGTAGATGTTGCGACGGCGGATGACCTGAACCGCCTAAAACTAATTAGACACGTGCTCCATTTTCAGGTGAAGGTGGAGCCGTACAGACGGCCTGTCATCCCGGTGCAGTGCAGCCGCTGCCAGCAGCTCCGGCACACCGAAGGACGATGCACCGCGGCGACTGTGGTGTGCTCCAAGTGCACCGGGGATCATGACTCGCGTGGCTGTGATGTGCCGCCCCCCCGGAGGAAGTGCGCCCTTTGCCTTGGCATGGGCCACGGGGCCAGGTACCGGGCTTGCCCGGAATACCAAAGGCAAGTTGCGGCGGCGCGCAACCTCCGGGAGGTGAACGGACGTCCGGCTGGCGTGTCGGTGGCTCGGGAGGCGCGGGGAGCCGCTGCGGCGCGGGCGCCGCCTGCGGCTGTGACCGGTGCGCGGCGCGAGACGACTGCTCGACCCCGAGACCCACGACTGCAGCCCCGGGAGCATAAGCCCAGACAACAAAAACCGAGACCAGCACCACAAGCACCACCAACAGACGAAAGAGTACTTCATCAGAGAAGAATGTACGACGAAGTACTTAGGACCGGGATGAGCGAGGACGACTTCAGAGCTACGTGCCTCCTCATCTTTCAATCCCTGGTGGAAGCGGATTCGTCGGAGGCCCGCTCCATTATGGCAACTTACAGGGACTTCATACAACTGCTTGTCACCCCCGGCTTCCTTAGACCAGAACCATGAACAGACCAGGCCACTTAAACTTACTGACATGGAACGCTAGAGGACTAAGACGTAAAAAGACAGAACTTTCGAACTTCCTGACACAGAACACTATAGACATAGCGTTAATTACAGAAACCCATCTCACTAGTAAGGTCAGATTCAATATACCAGGGTACACCACACACCGCACAGATAGGAACCAATATGGCGGCGGCACAGCCATAATAATAAGACACAACATAATGCATGACATAGCACAAATACCACAACTGCAAAGCCTTGAAACCACAAATATATACATAACACTAGACAACTGTCGAACACTCATATCAGCGGCATATGCCCCCCCCCCCCCCGGAACCCTAAACACAGCAGATATATCAAATTTGATGCAACAAAATAACAAATTTCTATTAGCGGGGGACCTCAATGCAAAACATCAAATATGGGGCTGCAATGAGACAAACCCCGCTGGAAACGCCCTATTAAGACTTGAAAATCGAACGGATCTCATAATCCATGCGCCGGAAGAACCCACTTACATACCATTCAACAGAACAGATAGAGCCGACATACTTGATATAGCACTATCACGCAACTTAACCCGAAGGCTTCACCTTCAGACAAAAAACGAACTGTCATCAGACCATATTCCCCTGATGATCACTTTGGAAGGCGACGCGGCTAAGGTCCAACCACTTAAACGCCCGAACTACAATAAAGCAGACTGGGAGAAGTTCGCAACAACAGTAAGCAAAAACCTCCCCACGTTCCCTTTAAACTCAAACGAAAAAGTGAACAGGGCAGTACTCCAATTGGAGCAGGCCATAAAAGCGGCAACAGTAATATCAGTGCCCACAAGCCAGCCCAAAACGTTCCATAATCAACTTCCCCGAGATATAACCTCCTTAACGGCAGAACGAAATCGAGCCAGGCGGAAATGGCAAAAGTCCAGACATATAATTGACCAAGAGTACTACAGGTACCTAAACACACTAGTGCAACAAAGAATATCCACTCATATCACAAATCAATGGCAAAACACGCTTGAGAATCTCAATTACGAGAGAGACTCAGTGTGGAAGGTCGCACGCTACCTAACACGTGACAGGGCTCATATCCCTCCGCTACACTATAACCAAAACATAGCCACAACGGATCAAGAAAAAGCAGATGCACTAGCGGACGCACTGCAGGCTACGCTAACTCCGAATGCCAATCCGTCTTGCCCACAATTTGCGGAAGAGACGGAAGCAGAAACAAAGAATTACAAAGAGTTAATAACCCACAATAAAGTAAGAAAGACATGCCCCAGCGAAATTAAATGGATAATTAAGCACCTCCCCAAGCGAAAAGCGCCGGGACCTGATGGGATCCCAACCGTGGCACTTGCCAACCTACCGGAAGACGCGATTAACTTACTAGCCAATATATTTAATTACACCCTCGAGAAGGGATATTATCCCGAGAGATGGAAGCTTGCCACTGTGGTACACTTCCCCAAGAAGGGCAAAGACGCCTCTCACCCACAGAACTACAGACCTATCAGTCTTCTAAGCGTTCTAGGCAAACTCCTCGAAAAGGTCATACTCAAGCGACTCAACAGCCAACTAATCAAACAAAATATCACAATCCCGGAGCAATTTGGATTTAGAGCCAAACATTCCACAACACTCCAACTACTGAGAGCCACAGAACACATAACTCACGGGTTTAACATCCGCAAATCAACAGGAGCACTCTTGCTCGATGTCGAACGCGCATTCGACAGGGTGTGGCACGCAGGACTGCTCAAAAAGCTTAAAACCATGAACATACACGACATATTAATAAAGCTCATCGCGAACTACCTACACGACCGCAAATTCCAATCGAAAGTTAACAACCAATTATCGACTCCCCGCCTAATCAAAGCGGGAGTCCCTCAGGGAAGTATCCTAGGGCCGGTTATCTTTAATATCACTATGAACGACATACCAAAAACCAACTACACAGATTTGTACATCTACGCAGATGATACAGCAATTGTGACCCAATCAGCCAAACTGGACTTCATCCACCGGAGACTACAAAACGCCCTGAATAACCTAGAAGAATGGCTCACCAAATGGCGTATTAAAGTAAACCCAAGAAAAACGCAAGCCATAATTTTCACCAAAAAGCTTAAGCACAGATTGGGGAAACACCAGCTCCCCCCACTCTCTATATTCGGAGAAAATATAGAATGGACGGACACAGTCACTTGGCTAGGACTCAAAATGGACCAAGGGCTGACGTGGAAAGAGCACGTTCACCAAATCAGGGGTAAAGCCAACGCTCAATTGGGCAAGCTTTACCCCCTCATAAACATGAATTCCCACATAAACATGAATTTAGGGCTCACTCTATACAAAACTCTCATAAGGCCCATATTCACATATGCAACGCCGGTCTGGGGGTATGCTGCCAAAACATATATTCTAAGATTACAAAAATTTCAAAACAAAGTACTACGAACGATAGCAAAAGTACCTTACACAGCACCAGCCGACCTACTACACAGAGAATTAAAAATGCACACAGTAGAAGAATTCATAAAGAAACTAGCATATGACACATATAAAAATCTTGAAATACACCACAATCCTCTAATCTCACGACTCGGAAACTACACTACAGAAATAAACACACACACACGACCATTATCACTGTTCGAAAGAAGACTCACACATGATGACGACGAAGACGACGTTCAGAACTTCCTGAACAACCTATTAAGGGACAACTGACACAGACAGTTAGGCTGACACCCCTACTTTCCCTTCATTAATCTTTTTCTTCTGACTCTTTTCAGAACACTGCCCGCACAGAGCCCTCCAAGCCCTTGACAACAGTCAAGGCGGCCCGGGAGTTAGAGGGTCTCCCACCAGTGTCCTACAGGTGCAGAGACAGCGGGCGACTGCAGATGGAGTAGGACACACCGACGACAACGCATGGACAAAGGAAATAACGAACGGCCACGCCGGAACCAAGGACGACCGAACACATAGTTCGAATTGCATGCCATGTACTAACTACTGACAAACCCAGAAAGACTGGGGCCATAAGTAGAACTAACAACCATACCAATTCCTGACTATCAGGTCACCAAGGCCTGAGCTCTACCATTACAATACACAAGCTTACGAATAACACATATATAACAGATAAGTTACACGTAACACTGACCAACAGGCCTACCCGGCCTCGGCCAAATGTACATAATTAAAGTAAAGCATAAATTACACTTGGTGGTGCCCAGGTTTCATGGTCACCACCAAGAAGCAACATAGACGCGCTCGCATGCATCGCATGCCAGCTTAATAGATACCACATACTAACCGGGGTGCTATGCGGGACCCGACTAAGCATGTTAATAAATGCACGCAAAATAATGTAAGTTACGTAACTAACACGTGGAGGGGTTTTTTAGTGAGTATACCTGCCCCCTCAGGGCACGGGGACCCTCACACTGTCGGCCATCGCACGAGGGCCGTCGCCTGTAACTGGGTTTTTCCCCCCACGGTAAAAAAAAAAAAAAAAAAAAAAAAAAAAAAAAATATGTGTGTACTAGCCTAACGCCAATGAGGACCACAGCAAGCAAGTGGCGCTTATCTTAATTTGGAGTTAAAGATACGCTCGTCTTCTGAATTTTTGATAATACTGTCGTGTTGATTCAGACTTTCTCAGCAGTCTAATTAAGCTTCTAAAATTCTACCTTGGCCTTCGGGGTAACCTCACCCCACCAAGTGATGACCGGACCCATTTCTCAGGTGGAGGCACCCAGAGGGCGGTGTCCATTACCTCCGATGATAGGGTGATAGTGAAGATGGCGGTGAGGTGAGAGAACCTACAGTTTTTACCGTGGACTCCGAACCACGTTGGGCATAGGGGATACTTCACGTGTGCTAGACAGAGGTGAAGGCGTGGATAGGGCCGACTTAAAATCGCCAACCCCAGAGCCGGGAATCGAACTCGAGACCCTTAGAACGGGAGCCGCGAACGAAACCACCGCGCTACCTGTGCTGAAAATAATGTATGTACTATTGGGCTTTTAAAATTCTTATTAAATATAACCATTAACAGAGCTGCTTTGTTGTCATTTTAAATAAATAGTGCTATTTTTTGTACATAGTTGTTGTTATTTCAAATTTATATACATATTTCTTTAGGTTTTTTTTCTCGCTGTTATTCCAGGGAATTTTTCAACTTTCTGTGTACAAAGAAATTGCATTACATATAACGTTATGGTATCCTTACCTGTTTTCCTGTATCTACAGAACCATTATTTTAGTGTTAAGTTATCTTTATTTTAAGTATTACACTAAGAAGCTTGAGGGAAAGGGTATACAGATGTCTTGTATAATCTCAACAGCATCTTAAGTGATCTCACTCTCTCATTTTTAAAATTTTAATTGTTTTTAAAGACAAAATTATCAATTTGCAGCAGGAATAAAGATATAATGCTTTGTGGAAGTCAATTATTCATATTTAACAGGTAAAGTTCAAGTGGATTCTTCCAATTTTTTTCACAAATTGGACAACTTCTTTCGAAATCACATTTCGCACACTGATGAATAGTTTATCGCACATTTCCTCAGCGTATTATCCTAATATGAAATAGTTGATATGTCCCGTAAACTATTCATGCGTGACGAGAAGCGATTTCGAAAGAAGTTGGATTCCATCAGTCAGTGAAAATGGCAGCCGAAGGGAAGGGGAAGTGAATGTACAATAGCTCGGTCGCAATAGAAGCTTACTACATTACTGGCCTCACCGGCCGTAAAGTAGCCGGGCAGCTATTTGGTGAGTTACTTTGAGGCCCTTCAACTTTCGGAGGGTGCAGGTGCGTTTTGCTGCTCGGAGAGCCGAAAGCGACCCCTAAGAGCAAATTTCCTCGTCGCTAGAACACGCTTCGTGCACCGTCGCCGGCCAGGTCCACTGTTTATGAAATGTACAGAAGAGTAATGAAATGTGAAAGGGTTTAAATAATAAAAGGGATACTGACATGTTTATTTGTAGTTATCTAAATTTGAGAATAAATTTATTCAAGTAAATAAGGTGGCAGTGGTTTATGTATACTTTGTATATCTACAGCAGCTTATCTTTGAGTGATCCCAAAGCTATTAACTTACAATGTCAGAAATGACGAAACAAACTAACAAACACTTAAACACATCATAATATTTCGAGGAAAATGTAGGGTGTTGTACTCATATAATATTCTCTACTCTTCAACAAACTATTGTTATTCCTGTATCTCTGTGTTAATCAGGATACACATTTGTTAAATTACTTGAAAGTGTAACATTAAAATGGTGAGACATATTCAATGAACTGGTCTCTATGTGATGGCTTGAGTTCTGCTCTCCTTATATGGCTGAGACAAAGAAAAATAAATTAGTAAGACGAATAACTAAATCCCATTAAGAAAAGAATAAGTATTTCAGTTGGAAAGAAAATGTAATTGGCGTTCCTTGTGTGCAGTAACGAGCTCCACATTTTGTATAGCTCTTATGTTTACTAACTACGAGCTCATTCCCAGACAATTACTTATATACATTTTATTTTTATTAAAATTATGTACAAGGTATGCTACTTTCATATTAAGTTGTTAAACATTTCAAAATGATATAAAATGTTCCAAGTAAAGAGTAGCTTTGGAAGATGGTGAACTTTAATACCAACTTTACTGCTAACACGATTTTTATATTTCAAATATAGCTATCACACACACACGCACGCGCACATACACACACACACACGCACGCACACGCACTAAGCTTGGGGATCTCAAAATTTGTATTTCAGGTGAAATATTTGATATTAAATTTTTGGGTGGAACACAAGACTACACCTAGTATAGAAGATAAAAGGAATTTGTAAGTTAAATGCAGTGATGTTTGGGAATTAAACATTTAACAACCAGAAAAATATAATTCTTAGAACCAAAATGATTTTATCAATAAGATATTCATTTAAGTTTATCTTTTACTCCAGAATAGGAGTGGAATTTTAGATGTATAGTATTAAATTCATTCCGCTGAAACTGATTTAGTCAAATTCAAATTCTGGGCAGGTAAACACTAATGCAGAAATTATGGATCACTTAAGTAAATTAAGACATAATAAAATTAAATATAAATAATTTGTGTTATACGTTAAGAGGTTGTAGCTTCGGGGTAAGAGGACAGTAAGTATGGGCTAGACCTAACATTTGGATGTTTAATGTCCGAAACTGTTTTGGGATTCCATATTCTACACCTACATAAGCAAGACTGGTACCATTTTCGAGTTTGTCGATAATTGTCTGTTTCTTGTTTATTGTTAGCAATGTATGATTATGTTTCTTGATGAGATTGTAGATTTACTAAACGACATTGTACTCTTGATTTGTATCTTTAGCTTAATGGCTGAGAAAGGCAAGTGATAAACTAACCCTTGTGACAAGAGCTGCAAGTCCTGTTGTAGGTACAGGAACCAGTCCAATGTACTGATATATTCCTGCTATTACTAATAAACTTCTATTGTACAGTCAGGGCAAAAATAAAATTAAGCAATTCCAGACGTGTCCCCCACCCCCCTTTAAGGATGCTTGTCCGGATTTAGCACAATCGGCTTTAAAGAGGTCTGTATAAACAAAGTTTTACTGTATGTATTTCTCTTATAAGCAGCAGCAAGTAGATACCTTCTTAAGTATCTTCTGGAAATAGGTGCATTTGTTGTGAGCATTGTCACTGTATACATAACATGGTCATAATATGTCACTTGTACCTCCTCTGAAAGAGAGAAATTTGTTTTCTCCTTCCACTCTCAAGTGTGATGTCAGATTAAATTTTCTTGTGATTAAGATATTATCAAGACAAAAATGTAGATCTCGTTAGAGCTCAGGTGACTGCAAACCTTCAGCCATGTACTACCCAGTGCCGGGTTAATCAACATTCTCTGCAGGAAGAATTATGTTTGAATAGTTTGTGCTTTCTGGCTTTCGTACTGTTTTTATATAGAGTTTAAGAATGTGTAACTGCAACCAGCTCAGTTTATATGTTTGGTACTTTCGGTGAGACAAAGACAACCTTATCTTCCATCTCTGTGATGCTCTCACTGTGGAGCACCATCACGATTGGCTAAGTCATGTGGCTCATATATGTAATATAGATACTGTCCAGCAACGCAAAGAAGGTCCCTGAAATGTATGTGCTGCCTTACACAGAGGGACATGGACAGCGAATGTGTATGGTAGAGAATGCCTGCTACACAAGGAGCAAACCAATACAAAAACATGTGCCCTGTTCACTCTATACACTAAAACCGGGAAGACTCATTCACAAAAGTAGAAACCGTCGGGATGATTTTGAATGGCCTGTAACTGTACTGACATGGGCTGTCATAAACCTGTCCAGGAAGGGTATGGGAACCTTCTCCAAACCCCCTGCGTCTCAGGCCCCGGAGACTTTCTCTCATGTGGGGGACAGTATTTGCTATTTGAAGTGTGGCTGTGGTTTTACGGAATTCAGTTCCATTTGATTTCTGTAGAATTTCTTTGTTTTTAATTGGCATTATCTGTGTTTACATATAATCTGGGGGCTTAGATTAAAATCTTCCAACAACAATTATATTTCTCAGATTTAACTTTAAAGGACACATGCTTCGAGGAGCACTCACTGGAAGTCTATATCTTGCAGCACCATCAGGATGGATGAATGTTGCACTATTTCTAGATGTGTTACAACATTTTGTGAATTAAATTAATTGGTAGTCGATTAATAACAAAACAACACTTACTTTTAAATTTTCCCGGAACTAGTTTCTGAGGCCTTCCCTCTATCTTCAGCCGGACATCGACTGGTTCTCATTGGTGTAGCTGGCATTATTTTGTCATCGGTCTCCTCTGGTGGCAGTTCGAGGAACTTGCTGAACAAATCTTTCTGGGGGATGTCGAAATTGAATACTTTGTTCCTATTTTTTGAAATAAAGATTTGTTCCCATGTGGACAGTTCTTCTTTTCCTGTTGTATGTTTTAGTAATTTTGGTTCTGGATTTATGTTGTGGTTTTTTTCCCAAAAATGCGTGGCAACTGCTGATTTTTCTAATTGTTTGTATTTTATGTACATGAGTGCACTAGAAATAAGGATCACTAAAGGTTTCCCATGGATGTTCAAACTCTGGCAAGGATATGTAGATGACATATTTGCCATAGTGCCAAAAATACACATCAGTGATGCACTAAAGCTTTTAAATATTCAAGAAAAAAGAATCACGTTCACTGGAGAAGTTGAAAAAGACGAGGATTTACCATTTTTAGATCTAAAAATAATCAGAAATAAAAATATAATAAACTTTGGCATTTACAGAAAACCAACACAGACAGACAACTACATAAAAGCTAATGGCTACAATCCAAGATCCCACAAACAGGCAATCTTTAATAGTTTAGCACACAGACTGGTCAACATCCCTCTCACAGCAGAAGAATACAAAATAGAATACAACAAAATTATTGAAATAGCACAGAAAAATGACTTTCCCAAATCACTAGTAGACAAAAAAGTGATCTTAGCAAATAAGAAGAAACTACTAAAGGAAACCACAACCCTCTCAGCTACAGAAACTAAAATGATCTTCAAAAAATTCACTTACCACCCATGGGCCTTTGATAAATTCAAAAAAGTCTTCAAAAAACAAAACATTCAACTAGCTCCAGTGAACCATTAATCCTTAAAAAACCTAATTTGCTCAAACATCAAAGATGCCATTCCATCTAACAAAAAATCTGGTATATATCAAATTGAATGCTGTGACTGTAGTCAAATTTATATTGGAAAAACCAAAAGATATTTAGAAACAAGAGCAAAGGAACACTTTAGGAACATAAAATACAAACAATAAGAAAAATCAGCAGTTGCCACGCATTTTTGGGAAAAAAACCACAACATAAATCCAGAACCAAAATTACTAAAACATACAACAGGAAAATAATAACTGTCCACATGGGAACAAATCTTTATTTCAAAAAATAGGAACAAAGTATTCAATTTCGACATCCCCCAGAAAGATTTGTTCAGCAAGTTCCTCGAACCGCCACCAGAGGAGACCGATGACAAAATATTGCCAGCTACACCAATGAGAACCAGTCGATGTCCAGCTGAAGATAGAGGGAAGGCCTCAGAAACTAGTTCCGGGAAAATTTAAAAGTAAGTGTTGTTTTGTGTTATTAATCGACTCCCAATTAATTTAATTTATACAACAACACTGTTTTCAACACTTCCATGAAAGAATTTATTTTGTGAATTATTCATGTTCATCACCAGACAACCCATCTCTTTTAATAATGGACAATCATGATGTCCACATATCTTTAGAAGCAATTGACATTGTCAATGAGAATGGGATAACGATTTTAAGAATCCCTTGTCACTGTAGACACTCTCTCCAGCCATTATATGTTTCAGTGTTTGGGCCCTTTAAATCATTTTATAATGCTGCAATTGTTTCATGGATGCTGTAAAATCTTGGAAAAACTTTTCCACATATGATGTGGCATGTTTTGTTAGTGTAGCACATGAACGGGCAATGACACCAGCAAATATCATGTCTGGGTTTGAGAAAGCAGGAATATTTCCATTTGACAGACATGTCTTTTCTAATCAAGATTTTCTTGTAAGTGATGTAACTGACAGAGAGATGAATGCTGACTGTGCTAACAAAGTCTGTAATGAACCTATCCCAGGTAACAGCTCAAGACACAACTGGTGTTGAAGAAAAACCCAAGTCACATTAGCTCTAAGGACATCCACCGCTACCCAAATGCTGCAGAGAGGACGTAGCCCACTTCCAGAAGGAGATCTTTCATTCCAACAGACACTCCAGAGTCAAATGGTTCAGATGATGAAAAGACAGGTCTCCAAACATATGAGAAGCTGATCACCGAGCCAAAAGAAGGAGACTTTGTCCTGGTAGAGTTTCCAGGAAAACATTCCAAATTCTATGTTGGAGAGGTGCTGCGAGGTAAAGATATGGGTGGTGATTTTGAAGTGAAATTTCTTAGGAAAAGTGAAAAACTGACAGGCAGGTCTTATTATCCAGCTGTTCCAGATATTTCATCAGTTTCTGCTGAGAATATAAGATCGCTGTTGTCAGCTTCTTCTGCACATGGCAAAACCAAAGGCACAAATCACACCAGAGTGTTCTATAAAGTTTTTGCTGTAATAATTTCAGTAATTATTGTGTAGTGAGAGGTTTTAATGCTCCCATACATTATGTCTCATTGTGGACCACCATGTGTCTCACTGTGGAACATCGATGGGCTAACTTGATGTGCAACATAAATACAATATTGTAACCAACTAAGAGTTTTCAAAAAGTTTTAATGTGAAGCAGAGGAACAAAAACTATTTTTTTGTGCTTTCGCTGTGGCCCATCTTCCCCTACTAGAGTGAGAGCACACACTTTCATTTGTTTACTGAATTCATTGTGTGTGGGTTACATTCTGGATCTGTTGTATCCACCTTCTTGAACCAAAGTTTACACCAATCTATGATACATCCTTCAGATAATAGTAAGATTTACTCTGAAATAAAGCATGGTGTCCCATTCTAGTCCCTTATTAGTCTTACTAGATATAAATGATTTTCCTTCAGTAATATGGAATTCTGCTAAGACGGTTCTCTTTTTAGATGATACAAGTGTTGTGATTAAAGATTACGAAATAAATCAGCTTCAAGATTTATCAAATAAAACCCTCAAATGTATTAATTAACTGGTTAGATAGCAATAAAATTCACTTAAATTTTGAAAAAAGTCAACTATATTAATTTTTATATAAAATATAAAATCATCTCACATCTACAGTTACAATATGAAAACAATGAAATTATGGAAGCTAATAATGTGCAATTCCTCAGTAATGTTAGTGTAACATGAAATGCAAATGACATATTGAAAAAAGAATGTAACTTTATTGGACGGACATGTTTCTGGCATCAAAATAATAAAAAAGTTCATATATACATGGGTCTGAAAATTAATTATTTGAGAGTTACAACACAAAATAGAAAATTTTGGTACCAGCAAAAAAGTATTGCAAATTAACAATTTGGGAAAATATACACATTTTTAAGAATAGAAAGAGAGCCGTGAATTTCAAAATAGCAATAGTGGATGATGTCATTCAACTCTTTGAACAGCGTCAGGAGAGAGAGGCGGTCACCTGAAGAACTAGTAAAACATCAGCTGATGATGGGGATGCGGGGTCCTTGAAACATGTCCTAATTTTAAATGTAAGTGGAGCTAAAGTGTTTTTATAGTTTGGCAAGTGCTTTAAAAAGATTTTATTGATAAAGCTCCAATGTTTGTAAATACTTCTATTTTATAATTTTAACAAAATAGAAAGTTACAAAAATTGTTGGAAGTGGCTTCCTCTTGTTTCAGTGCATGCATTAAATAAGCCTTGCATTCCATGTTTTGACTTACTCTGTTGAACATTCCTGATATGTTTCCGCATTATGTCTAATCCAGTTTGGATACCTTCTCTCAATATGTCAACATCAGTTACAGCAGTCACATAAACCAAGGACTTCAAATGTTACTCTTAAAGGAAATCCATACTTCGAAGAAGTAAGAGGAAACCACTTTAAACAATTTTGTAACTTTTGATTTACAGACCAATGTACATATAAACTTTGTTTACTGTTTTGATGTCAGAAACACACATGGCACAATAAAGTTACACTTAGTACAAAAGTGAATCGAGAAGATATTGACACATTACTTCACTCACACTGTTTATTCACAGTTGACATGTTTCAAGAGCTCTTGCTCCTATCATCAGCTGATACTTGACTAGTGCAAGTTGTAGTGGTTTCCTCTTTCCCCGTTTTGTCAATAGATGGCGTGATGTATTTGTCAAAGATGTCCGGTGGTGGAGTTTCAAAATTCATGACTCTATGACGATTTTTGTAGATGGAGATTTTTTCCCCTACAGAAAGGTCTATGGGGTGATTAACATATTTTATTAGAGATGTTTCCAAGTTGATGTCATGTCTAGTATTCAAAAATGAAAAGCCACTGCTGATTTTTCTGTTTCACCATTTTTAATGTTTCTTAGATGTTCTTTAGTTCTGATGTTAATATTTCTTTTTTTTTTTCCTATTTAAATTTTAGGGCAAGTTTCACATTTGATCTCATAGATTCCTGGTTTTTCTTTGGTAGTGATTGAATTTTTGGGAGGGCCTTTTAACAAATTTCTGATATTAAACCTATTTTGAGGTGCAAGAGTTATGTTGTGTTTTGAGAAGATTTTTTGGAATTTGTTATAGGCTGATGGGTGGAAGGTGAATTTTTTAAAAAGTTTTTTCTCTTTTTCTCCTGTAGGTTCTAGGGTGGTGGTTTCTTTCTTTTTTTTTTTTTTAGCATTGTTGAGTCTGTTAACTGTTTTGTCTACTAAATTTGGGTTGAAACCGTTGGATATAGCTACTTTTTATGTGTAGGTATTCTTCTTGATAATCTTCTCTGTTTAGTGGAAAGTTGATCATCCGAAAGATTAAACTGTTGAAAATGGCATGTTGGTGTTGTTTTGGATTGAAACTGTTGTTCTTGATGTAATTATCTGTGTGTCGGTTTCCTGTAAATATCAAAGGTGAGTTTGTTGTTCACTTTTTTGATCTTGATGTCCAAAAAGGGGAGCACACCATCCTCTTCTGTTTCCAATGTAAATTTTATAGCTGGATTTTGTATATTCAAAAGTTTAAGACCATCTTGTATGAGTTTTTTAGGTACTATTGCAAAAATGTCGGCAACATAGCGATACCATACTTTGAAATAATTTGGAAAAGTTTTTGTGATATGTGTTTCAAAAGCACTCATAAATAAATCTGCCAAGAAGGGAGACAATGGGTTGCCCATAACTAGGCCTGTTTTTTGTTTATAGAACTGTCCATTAAAGCTGAAAAAATTTTGATTGATACAAATTTCTGTAAGTTGTGAAAGTTCTTCTATTTCTTCAGATGTTATTTGTATTGATTCCAGCCATTTTTTGAGAAGTGGAATAAGCTCATTGGTAGGTATACTTGGATATAAAGAAATGACGTCAAAGGAAACTAAAGCATCTGTAGAGTTGATCTTTGTGTCCTTCAGGAGATTTAACAATTCAAATGATGGTCTTAAACTTTTGAATATACAAAATCCAGCTACAAAATTTACATTGGAAACAGAAGAGGATGGTGTGCTCCCCTTTTTGGACATCAAGATCAAAGTTACACTTGTATATCTTACCCAAACTGAGCTCTGCGTATTTTGTATTCAGATCTTTAAATCAGGTAATTGATAAGAGCATTCTAAGAATGTCTTATTACACTTACTTTCATTGACTAATCACTTACACAATAATGTTCTGAGGTAACTTTGTAGTTGTCAAAAAAGTGTTGTGTCAGGGGCAGGAACACTGCCGCTCTTCAAACTCATTCTCAAAATGTTTGGCACCTTTTCACTAACTTGCGACTATATACTATAATGTATAAAGACTAAAATTGAGTCATACCTTATAAAACTTGTAAGTTCACTCACTTCGTTTTACAAAATCAGAAATGTTTTCGAGACTGTTGCAGTTTCATCCTCAGCTGATAAGCGACTCATCACACTTGGTTGTTGTCTGGATCTCTTGTAATTGGCTCCCTCTCTCGGAAGATTCTTTACATAAGTTCAGTAGATCACTCACTGATGGCACATCAAAATTTAGAATATGTGGAATCTGTTTAATAATAAAAATGTTTTCCCATGTTGTAATTTCAAGGATTGTTGACAATGGCTTTAGTAGTTTGATCTCCTCTCCAATGTGGTGGTTATCATTATTGAAATGAAAAGCAACTGCCCATTTTTCTGTTAGTTTGTATTTTATGCCAACGGTGTTCTGTTAATCTAGTTTTTAAATTTCTCTTTGTCAAATCAATATAAAATTTGCCACAGCTTCACAATCTATCCTATATGTGGCTTTGTGTTTTTTAAGGGATTATTTAACAATTTCTTGAGTGAGAACCTGTTTTGTGGTGCTAGTTTGATGCCATAATCTTTAAACAGTCTCAAAACAGTCTGCAACAGTCTCAAAAGCATTCCCGATTTTGTAAATGGACATGACTGAAGTGGTATGACTCAATTTAAGTGTTTATACATGAAATTAGCTTCACTGCTAACAATACCTTTAGTTATAACTATTCAAAATGTACTATGATGTTTGCTGTTAGAATAAAGTAAAGTATTACTCCACATTCCGGAATGAGCTGCATCTCTAGTAACGTCATTGGTTAACATAACATCTGCGCATGCGCGCGTAAACCGCAATGCCATCTCCAGAGTTTTCTTTTTGCCATTTTTATTGTTACAAAAACAAGTGCATTTTTTAACTTTTGAGAGTCATTGTTCTTACTGTGATTACTTTATAATGTTATTTCTATATTATAACAACAACTTGAGTAGTTTATTGAAAGCAAAAAGTTTAATAAACCACAGAACTATATTCTGGAAGAATACGGGAGTATTAAAAACCAACAGCCAATGCGGTTAATTTCTGCCACATGCTTTTTTGACATTTACTTTATTCTTACAATACACAGATTATAGCTGTGTTGTCATTTACAACAGATTCACTAAAAACGCTTATATTCACAGTAAAGGGACTAAATGCACCAACCAAGTAATAATTTACCTGCACTTATTCCAAAAGGATGTGCACTACAATGCAATAATATTATTTAATTCACTTCCAAGCTCAATAAAGGGTTTTCGTATGAGTAAAAGCTAGCTTAGGACAGCTCTACCTTCTATACAGAGGAGGACTTCATTCAGACAAACAATACTCGTAATAGCTAATTTAGTGTTATAAATAAGACAAACACAAATACTGTGTAGTAAATATATAGAAGTAGACACGTCATGGTATGTTGTTAGTTTGACAAATCTGAAATTACATCAGAGTCCATCATTATGTAAATATGTATATAAATATATGTAACTTTGACATGATCTTTATCCTTGAGCTAGACTACTTGATATAGGATCTATAGATCAAAATACCCATCACCATCACCATCACCATGTTGGTGTGATTTAGTTGTTTATGCAGTTGTCCAATGGACATAACTGAGAATGAAGACAAATGCATTTGAAGTCGAACTAATACTGAATGCTCCATTGACTGCTAGTATTTACGTAGAACAATTTCATTAGGATGTTCCTAACTTCATCAGCTGTTGTCGACTAATCGATGCTGTTTTGGTGAACTTCCTGGAGGTGATAGGGGCATATCTTTCAGTATCTTGATGAACTTGAAATTTGGGTATTCTTCGTAGGTTGTATCAAGAGTAAAAAATTTTCTTTCATATTTCTGTATGAAACATTTTTCCCCACGTGGTTAATGCAGCTGGACCTTGAACACTTTTTAATAATGGATTTCTTGTTCCATATCATGATTCTCCTTCCAAAAGTGATAAGCTACCGCAGATTTATCTATTTCTTTGTTCCTGATATTCCTAAAATGTTCTTTACGCCTAATGTTCAAGTTCCTTTTAGTTTTTCCAATGTAAAAGTTGTCACAGCCTTTGCATTTATCCGGTACACACCTGATTTTTTGTCTGTAGGTATCTCATTTGTATTATGTAATTTCCAAAGGTATTGTACACTAAATTTGCTCTGTGGGGCCAATATAATGTTGTGTTCTTTGAAGACTTTTTGGAAAAGGTATGTTGCTCTGGGATGATATTTAAATTTTCTGTATGAAGTTTCATTGCTGATTGGGGAAAGAGTAGTTACTTGTTTGCATCTTTGTTGTCTTTTGAATTTATCAATTTTCTTTTTGACCAATTCAGCACTGAGTCCATTGTGTTCTGCAATGTGAATGATATTATTATACTCTTTGATATATTCCATCTTGTTTAAAGTTACATTTACTAGTCTGTAAGTTAAACTGTTGTGTTGTCTTGGGTTATATCCATCTGCTTTTATGAAAGTTTCTGTGTGTTTCCTTTCTATATATGCAAAATTCAAGTTTTTTATGTTTTCTGGTAAGTTTCAAATCTAAGAAAGAGATTTCATTGCTTTTCTCTTTTTCTATGGAAAATTTTATTGCAGGATTTTGTAAATTAAGTAGTTTTAATGCATCTTTCACTTGTTTCTCATTTACTATTGCACAAATGTCACCCACATATCTATACCAATGTTTGAAAATTAGTGGGAATGCCTTTTTGATATGGGTTTCCAAAAAGCTCATGAAGAGGTCTGCCAGAAATGGGGAGAGTGTGTTGCCCATAGATAATCCTGATTTTTGTTTGAAATTTTGTTTATTGAAATGAAAAAACGACTGTTCAAGGCAGATATTTGTGAAGTGAAGGAATTCTTCTATGACGTTTTGGGGTAACTGTAGGGACTGAAGTCATATGTACATGTACTCCATCAGTTTGTCTCTTGGCACACTTGGGAACAAAGAGATTACTTCAAAATATACCATTCGGTAAATGAGAGCAAATCATTTGATTTTCATTTGAAAATGAGAGATCGGACCAGAAGCAATCATTCACAAAGACATGAAATTTTGGTTTTGGAGATGTATACATTTTTTTCACAAAATGTGAAAACAAGAAAGTTTTACCAATCAAGCGACTTGTGCCAGTTCAAGAAATTTGAACAATCGTGAAACTGGTATACCTTCAAACAGTGTAGAAAATGGACGAGATCCTCAAATGATTACTGTCCTCCACAGGACAGAACGTCTCCGAGGCCTGAGATGCAGGGGGATTAGCGAAGGTTCCCCCACCCTCCCTGGACAGGTTTATGATACAGCATGTCAGTACAGTTACAGACCATTCAAAAACTTCTACTTTTGTGAATGAATCGTGTCGGTTTTAGTGTACAGAGAGAATATAGCGCATGTTTTTTTTAACGTTTGTGCTCCTTGTGTAACATGTGTTCTCTGTCACATTCGCTGTCCTTGCCCCACTGTGTAAAGGAGCACATTCCTTTCAGGGACCTTCTTTGCGTTGCTGGACAGTACATAAAACAAAGCATGGTGTGGAAGATCAATGCTCTTTTGAATACAATTTTACTTATGATGTCATCATCATTATTACTATTAAACAATCAAGTCGTAAATATCCGATGATCAATGAGAGAAAAGGGTTAAAATTATTCTCAGTTATATGATGCAATATGTATGCGCCGGTGGTCGTCATATTTTACTACACATCTATTGTTACTAAGTGACATCTACAATGGAAACCCACAACCAATCACGTCCGTCGACTCGGAAGTTTAGCTAACTTTTTCGTCAAGCATCTAGAGGTAAATTCAAGCTTACTTCGTGTATATATACATATTATGTAGTAAGTAATAAGAGAGTGAAAGGTAAAACGTCTCCCTTTTAAATGACGATCTTTATGATAATGTTATACATATAGTTACAGTACTGAGAACAAATGTATTTCCAAAAGACTAAATCATTAAGGAATTAAATATTCTATACTCGGTATTTGCTGCCCCCTTTAAGAGAAATATACGAGGGCTATCCAGAAAGTAGATTACGTTTTCGTCTGTTTCCGCTAGGGGCGGGGCTAGCGCGGCCATCTTGGGGTCAAAGCGTTGCGCAGCTCAGTCGGCATCTAGCCGTGCTAGTGAGAGGTTCGTGCTGTGCTCCGTTCAGATACTGTGACGGTTTGAAATGTCTGCGTTAATTGAATATCCCGCGAGCTGCGAGGTGCGTGCAGTAATAAGGTTTCTGACTGCAAAAAACTGTAAACCGATAGAAATCTATCGGCAGCTTTGTGAAGTGTATGGGGACAACATTATCACTGAAGGTGGAGTGCGTCAGTGAGTCATCAGATTTAAAAATGGCCGAACCAATGTTCACGACGAAGATCGAAGTGGGAGACCCAGCATAGTGACTGCCAAACTTGTCGAAAAAGTCGATGCTAAAGTCCGTGAAAATCGAAGGTTCACAATAACGGAACTTTCTTTGAGTTTTCCACAAATTTCGCGAAGTTTCTTGCACGAAATCATCAGCGAAAAGCTTGGTTACCACAAGTTTTGTGCAAGATGGATTCCAAAAAATCTTGACAGAGGACCACAAAAATCAGCGAATGGCTGCAGCGTTGAACTTTTTGGACGTTTACCATAAGGATGGTGACTCTACTCGATCGCATCGTTACTGGTGACGAAACATGGGTGAAACACGTGAACTGTGAAACGAAATTGCAATGCAGTGGGGGCACACAAGTTCTGCCCAAAAACCCAAGAAATGCATGCAAACAATGTCGGCAAGGAAGATGATGGCGACTGTTTTTTGGGACAGAAAAGGTGTGATTTTGGTGGACTTCCTGGAAAGAGGCACTACAATAAACTCTCAAAGGTATTGCCAAACTCTCCAAAAACTCAGAAGAGCCATTCAAAACAAGCGCAGAGGAATGTTGAGCTCTAAGATCTTGTTGATTCACGACAACGCCCGGTCCCACACGGCAAATGTCACTCGTGAAGTTCTTGAATCTTTTAAGTGGGAGTTGTTTCCTCATCCGCCGTACAGTCCCGACCTGGCACCGAGCGACTTCCACCTATTCCCAGCAATGAAGAAGTGGCTGGCTATGCAGGGTTTTGATGACGACGCACAGCTGCAAGAAGAGGTAACGAAGTGGTTGAAGGCGCAGGCGGCCGAATTTTCCGACGAAGGAATTTCCAAGCTCGTACATCGCTACGATAAATGCCTTAATTTGAATGGTGACTATGTCGAAAAGTAGTATTTGAGTGTGGCTTTCATCTGTATATAATAAAATTTGTTTCCTATACTTTGTTTACTTTTTATTCCAAAACGTAATCTACTTTCTGGATAGCCCTCGTATATAATTATATGTAATGAACATACTTGCTTTGGTTGTTGTCGACTTCAATGAACGCCGATAGATGGCAGTGCTGCTCAGCTGGTGTCTGTGGCTGGTGTCGACTTGTAAATTTGCCCACCGGGAATGGTGGGCAGACTATGAAGTATTTATGTATTTCACCAACAGATGACAGCACAGAAGTTAATTAAGTTTCTATTAAAAAGGAAACGTAAAGGCAATGTTTGGTAATATATATCACTCGCATTGTAAATTTATTATTTACCATTTTAATACGTAAAGCAGCAGCAGGTCTTAATTACTTAAATCAGTCATTAGTCCATAACATATGGCAAAACTTCTGAATGAATGTTTATCATAAATACAGCTGTTATGGCTATAATTGACAATGGCCGCAAACAATATGCTGACGACGTCCTCATATTGGCCCACAACAAAAACGTCCGCTACTGCCTCCCTCCGCTGCAACGATCACTCCGGGCCATCGGCACGTGGAGTGAAAGGTGGAGGATGGCCATCAGCCCGCAGAAGAGCTCTGCCCTTCTGCTGGGGAAGGTCCTCTGCTGGCGCCCGGGAGGAGACCTGCGGTTGAGGCAGAGAAGGATCCCTTGGGTCCGGACTGCCAAATACCTGGGTGTCCGACTGGATCGCGGCCTCACATTCACCCCATATGCCCGTGAAAAAATCGGCCTCCGCCATGCAGCGCTCAGGCAGTTATACCCCATATTCCGTTCGACCATGCCCATCCGCCTGAAACTGCGGGTATACCGTGCGATCATCCCGCCCCTGATCCTGTATGGATGCGAGGTCTGAGGATCGGTGGCTCGTACCACCATCCGCAGACTGCAAGCCGTGCAGAACAGGGCGCTTAGGATGATCTATGGTACTGAACGTATGTTTCCCTCATACATTCTCCACACCCATTCTGGCATACCTTACATCGAGGACGTTGTGCGCGAGCGCTCGCGCTCATTGTATGCCAGGATCACTTTCCATCCCGACCACCTAGTGAACACACTAGGGCAGTATGACCATCGTTTACCTAGGAGGAGAAAGAGCTACCGCCTCCTCAAGGACGCCCTTGGGTGGTGAGACCAGCCTCTCATCCCTTCAACTCTACACTCTGTTCCGGCCACACTGAGGCCGGACCCGGCCCGCCGGCTGAACCCCGGCAGCCGGGTCCCCCGGTGTGACACCGATTAACACCTTAACATAACGATCTCTACCTTACCCGACCTCTCGCTCCTGGCCCCGCCACGCTAGACGGACCCTGCAACGCAGGCCGCCAACAGCGTGGCGGTTTCAGGGCACTGGCCTCCTTGGAAGCTACCCCCGCCACCAGGAGCATTAGCAGAGGTCGAATCAGGTCCTTCAGTTGACAATGACATCCAAGCTTTGGAGAAATGACAAAATCTTTAAGACCGCACGGGTAAATCCGCACAGCAGATAGGTACCGTGGCGATCTACCCACCGTCCGGGAGCACCCGGACGACTTGTTCTCGCTCTTGGCTCTTGGCGCTCTTGGCTCTTGGCGCTCTTGGTTCGGATTCTAGACCGTTTCTACTACGTTTTTGGTATTTTTGTAGCGGGATTGGCTTACTCAGTGAAACTGATCCCACTCGCTATTATTACCATTTAAGCTCTTGGGTAACTGTAGCTTACTACGGATTCCAAATTCAGAAATGTAAATTCATGTGTATAATAACCATCGCTCACGCGATGTACGTCAGGGTCCTGTGTTGATGACGTCTCCCTCCCCAATACACCACAGCGGTTCCCCGCATAGAACTAACCGACCACATGAATCTGGGTGCTTGATGCCGGGACCAGCAAAACATCGCCAGGGCTGCTGCCCTAGGTAGTGGAGGGTTTTTTAAATAAGTATTTTGTGTCGGTGCACTCCACCGAGGCGGGGGTGGAAAAACTCCATATAAAATACGGAAGCTCCAAATTTGCTTGACGAAAAAGTTAGCTAAACTTCCGAGTCGACGGACGTGATTAGTTGTGGGTTTCCATTGTAGATGGCACTTGGTGACAATAGATGTGTAGCATATACGAATACATGCATATTCCCCAAATTTTCATTGCACACAAGTTGGTGTTCTCTGATAAGCGATACTACAATGTCCCTAGCGTATTCTCAGGACTTGCAACTAACTTTAAGTTGACTATGTCGGCATGGATAATTAAGCAGTAAGACTGAGGTGCAGAAAGAAAAAATGGATAAAAAACAAATATAAAGCAGGTTTGAACGAACAAGTTAGTGAAAGAAAGAAGGCCAAGAAGGGCAAATAAGTCAAGGGGTTGGCAAATACATCACCGCAGTTTCTCGCTCAATATGTATCTGTTATATAAGAGAGAAGTGCGCACAAATTGTGCAGAAAATAAACAAATTCAGTGATGGGATCACCAGACACAAATGCCAGTATGTTATGCAGAATTACACTAAAGATGTTTGTTACACGGTTTTTGCACGTACTAACGTCTTACTATTTGAAGAGTTGGTCACACAGTTGTTTTGGAAATCATAAAATCACTCGTTTTTCTTAGTTTATGTTGGTAGCCATGTACCACACGCAAGTTCACAAAATGTCTGTCTTGAGTGATGCCTTGCCTGGTTCTATGATTTCTGTTTTATATAACAACTGAACCTTATTTCTTCCCACTTTCTTATCCATTCTTGGAGAAGCCTTTTCCCTGTTCCTAGATGGCAGGATGAACTCCAGAAGTAAGTCTTCTATAAAACAGCTCTTTTGCAAGCTCACAGTCTAATCAGATATTGTATGACTTGGAGCACTTAGGACAGCCTCCAATATGCCTGATTTGACAGTTTTCAACTTTCTTCATGTGATATCTATTATATATTTAGCTTTAAGGATTATTTTTGCATCAAACATGGCCACTGCTCTTTGAAGTGACAATATAGTTATTGATCTGATGTCAAAAAGGGTTTTTGTGGAAGTTGCTGCTCTACATTTAGTGTGTAACCTGAACGACCTGGCTGTGTCTATTGTGTGGACTGTAATTAGAGGTTCCGGCCCTAGGTATAGGCAATCCGCCTCCCACTACCTATCGACCTCCATTGAGGAAGGTAATCTTGACGGTTTGTCTTTGCCCACATTTCCAGTTGTTTATTGTTTCTGTAGCTCACGTGTGAAGTAAGATCTCATGACGATAAGTCAGCATGTAGATGTTCACATCTTCACGGCGGCAGTACCAACATAACAGCTGCGTTGCATCATTGTTCACTTTTTATTTACTTTGGTACGATACATATAAAGTTAATGGATACTAGTAAAATAATTTTATGTTGTAAATAAAGATTGCGAGGTTCCTTTGTGATAACATTTAAAGAAGTGCAAGAAAGTAAATTATAAAGAAAGTTCTATCTAGGTGAGGTAAGTCGAGGTCATGGACGCAAATTAGAAAACAAGAGAAAATCAACCAAACTAACAAGTAAAGGTATATTTTACACGAATGCACTGCACGTGTTGCAGAATAAAGAAATTACTAACATTCATCTATTATTAAAATAAGACCTTGTAACCGCAGTATCAGACAGCGATTAGGAGGTGGCGAATTAATCGAAATCACGAGAATTAAAAAAGAAGATAAATTAATAAAATGCTTTGCTAACCTAATATAAAATATTGTTATATTAATATGAAATTAGAATGAAATTAGAGTAATGATTAAAATAGCGGTTTAATTAAGAATAAGATGGGAAGAATATAATTTAAGACAACTAACATGCTAGAATCCATGTAAGGGAGAGAAAATATTTCTGTAAAATCTGAACACAAGTCGGAGAGACAGAAGAGGTGACCGTTAGCCTCCTTGTTTAAGGAAAGGTTCAATGTCTGAGAACTATAGCCAGGAATGTGTAGGAACAATAAGGTTTTCAAGATGCGGTCAAGCGTAAGACCTAAAAGGATTTACTTTGCTGAAGTGATAACGATGTATACCGTTACAAAGAGCCCAGGGTAGGCGTGACCCAACTCACGGTGGGATGTAACGTCAATGAGTTCGATGAGTTTTGCTAACCAATAAAGAAAAATCGAAATAAAATGAGAAACCAATAATAATGTAAGATTTGAGAAATGGGGAGAAGGGTGAGTTATTTTGGTCATGTGATAAGAGTTAGAGTGGGGATCAGAATAAGGTACGAACTGAATCGCAGAGTAGACGAAAACGCACTTCAACAGTCATACTACGAGGGGAAAGATGTGTTAGTGCGCGTGAAGAAGTAGTAAAGATTTCTAAGTCCGAAATGTAGGGAAGTCAAGAATAACGCAACCAGCGTAAGAGAAGCAGCAGAAGAGGTTTATAATAGCAAAGTATTCGCCGTATAAAGAAGTAAGAGAATTCTGTTAGGAAGTTTAGTAACAGGTGGTCACCGCTACAAATCAATCTGAATCAACGAACTTAGTGAGAATTAAATTAAATCATTTTTGCAACGAACCAGTGTATTATTGAGATAACTGAGCAGCCAACAAACAACAAATCCATTTCCTACAACCATTCACCTGAGGATAAGAGATCTCATAGCTCCAATTAGAACCCAAATCAAAAGTAAACACCAACCAATTGAAATCTGACATGCGAGTATGCCGCAACCTGCAGCTTTACTGGCAGCGAACATATTCAAGGTTCTCTCGTGAAACACGAGATCAGAAATCGTCTTTTCACCCGGCTTAATTTCCGAGAAAATGTTGAATAGATGATTAAAATTTTCACCATGGTGTAGAGTAAAAGTAACGGACTATTACGAGACTATGACACAAACATATTTTGCATATTTGGTATACTCCCACTGCTCTTTTTTTTCTTTTTCTTTTCTTTTTTTAATATTTTTTGTTATTATTATTTTTTTATGTTTATTTACATTTTAATAGTTGTTGCTCGGGTATATAGTTTATGCGGCTTTATCTCAGCCTGTCGGGATTCCGCTAAGAGCATCCCCGTTAGTCGAGGTGCTGTGGCTGTGCAAGCTGCCCATAGCAGCTGCGGGTAGAAGAATGCAGGCCAGATGCCGGCCATGACCCGAAGGCCCTGACCGTGGCGCGTGGAAAGTAGGGGGCTTTGGCGGCTACTTGAGCCGGGGGGTTTGTTTGGGAGTCGTGGTGCTTTTGGTTGTCAAGTCTGGGGGGGGGTGGTTGAGGTTGCGGTTGGAGTACTGTCAGTCATTTCAGCTGGAGTCGATGGTCGATGTGTATTTGTTTGAGGGACTGTCTGTGCGAAACACTGGAGTATGCTGCTCACCCATGCTGCGGAGCTGTTGGTTGAGGTCTAGGAGCCGATCGAGTTTGGCGCCTGTGTGCGAGTGACTCTCCTCCAAGCCTGAGAGATAGCGCTTCACAGAGGATCAGTGGTCACTGCTGTTGTGTTGATGAAGCTGTTGTTGGAGAAGGAGTAGTTGAGTCTGGATGTCAGTTGTGGTGTCGGCAAATCGCTGGGTAATTGCTGTTAATTTCAAGAGTTGTTCGGTCTGTTCTGCGTGGCGTCCTGCGATGCTTGTGGTGATTGTTTGTTCTAGTTGGCCTAGGCGTGGAGCAATGTTGAGTTCCTCGGAGTGGAGGTGATGGATGTCCTCTCTGGAGGACTGTAAGTCGGCGATGGCGTTATCAAGCAAGACGGTCTCCAAAGGTTTGAGGTTCCCTCCGAAGATCCTGCATGGCTTCCCTCAGACATTCGTCGGGAAAGAAGGTAGCTGCTGCTGCTACGGTGGATGGTAAGCTTGGAGCATCTTCCTCCCTGGTCGCTGCAGTGCTGCGTTGTGCTTGAAGCCTCATTCTGGGATAACGAGGGCACTGCGCCTGACCTGAAAAATGGCCTAGACCATTGCAGGTGGCGCAGTATCTGCGTCGGTGCCGTAGATTATGCTTTGTGCATTCGGCGGTGAGGCACTGTGTCCCACAGTAGTGGCATCTAGGTGGAGCGGTGCAGGTGGTGGCGCAGTGGCCATATCTGCAGCATCGTCGACAGGGAACGTGTCGCTCTAACTTGCTTGCCTCGACTCTGAGACGGCGCCCTAATAAGGGCAGTCCCGTCCTCAAGGCAGCATCTCTCTCCGCGCTGTCTGTTAGATGCAGGCGCACGAGTGTGGTGGTGCCCCCTCTCGAAGTTATGCGGTTGGCTCTCCAGGCAGAGGGCCATCTCTGTTTTGCGGCGGAGAGAACAAACCTGCACGGGAGATCACGGGGGACCCCGCTGATGACCACGGTGTAGGCTCCTGGAGAAGTGGCTGGCGCTGGTGAGGAGTGCCGAGAACTTGTTGGTGTCTGTTGTGCTGCAGCAGCGTAGGAAAGCCGCTGATGAGTTGAGTTTGGCGGCTGCGGTGGTTGTACTTCTGCAGGTGGAGTAGCTGTGAACTGCCGTTGAGGTGCTGCTTCCCACGCCGGTTGCCTGCGCACCTGGCAAGCGTCCTGCGTGGTAGGGGAAGCGGGCCGAGCAGCCCAAAACTTCCCCGGCAGCTCCGCGGGAGCATCCTTCTCGTCTGCCGATACCGGCAGCGAGGCGGGAGACGGCGCCCGAGAGAGGGCTGGCAAGGATTGCGGTGAAGGTGGCTTCACTGCCTGGCTCTGCTTCCGTATTGCGGCGTTCTTTTTCTTCTTCTTGTTGCGGCGGTTTCTCGATGTGTCCTGTTCGGCGTTCCCGTCTCACCTCCCGCTGTTCCAACGGTTACCATGAACTTATCTTTGGTAACAGAAACCTCTCAGATAATGCACTGATTATTCTGTAAGAGTGACAGGGAAACTGCCGCGCTTCCTGGCCCTGGCTTCCTGGCTTCCTCCGTCCTTTTCCACAGTTTTGGTCCACATTTTAACTAGGGCATGTATTCCAGTGTGGTAAAACACACGATCTTGCTATTCCTAAGCCACTGACGCACGGACGTTTTCACAGCCTCATCTTCAAAATGAATCCCACAATGAGCTTCCTTTAGTGGCCCGAACAGATGGAAGTCTGGTGGTGCCAGGTCAGGGCTGTAAGACTTGCCATCCCAAATTCTCAATTTCTGCATTGGGGTGTGGTGTTGCATTGTCATGCAAAAAAAGAACATCCACCATAGTTTTTGTTGGGCGAACTCGGCGAAGACGTGCTTTCAGCTTTTTGAGAGTTCTGACGTATTGGACAGAATTCATTGTGCATCCCTGCTCCAAAAAAATCAATCACAAGCACAACCTCTGCATCCCAAAACACTGTCGCCATAACTTTCCCTGCCGATCGCTGAGTTTTGAGTACCTTTTTCTTAGGTAACGTTGTGTGATGCCATTCCATTGACTGCCTCTTTGATTCAGGTTCAAAAAAATAAACCCACATTTCCTCTCCAGTAACAATTTTTTTTTCTTCCAGAAACTCCTCTTCCTCCAAACTGAAGCGCTGCAAGTGTTCGGAGGCTATTGTTTTGCTTGTTTCTTTGTTTTGGGCGGTTAACATTCTTGGTACTCAACGTGAACAAACTTTTGAGTAGCACAGTTGTTCAATAATCGTCATCACACTGCCTCTACTGAGGAGGACAACGCGACACAATTCGAATGTTGTTACCCGGCGATCACCGCGAATGATGTCATCGATTCGCTGAATGCTGCATGGAGTCACTACAGTCACCGGCCTGACGCTTTGCTTTTCATCTGCCAGTGGTGTTTGCCCCTCAGCTTCGTAACAGTGACGAACCCATCGTCTAACAGTGCTGACACTCACAGCTGCATCACCATACACATTTTTTAGCCTTTCGTGAATGCGAATTGGCGTTTCACAAACGGCAGTCAAAAATTCAATCACAGAACGCTGTCTAAAACGAATGTCAATGTCAGGCATTATGGAAGAGGATGCAGTGCTGTCACCTGTTGACTTAGGAAGTTACTACTGCAGGGGATTGGAGAAGAAGGTTTGAGGAATTGCGCCAAATTCAAAGCGTTCACATAACTTACTTATTTAAGGAAACAAATATAGGAGGCATTACTTTTTTGACCCACCCTACTATATGTTCACTCCACGTGGAGTAATCAGTGCTTTATCTGAGAGGTATCTATTACCAAAGATAAATCCATGGTTACCATTCGAACAGCGGGACTATACTAGATTAAGACAATCAGGAGTAGAGGGGGGAAGTGGTCCTTATCTTAATTTTGATTTAACAACACGCTGGTCTTCAGAATTATTAGATAATACTGTCGTGTTGAATCAGAATTACTCAGTAGTCCAATTCATTCATTCATTCATTCATTCAAGTAGCTGGCGGCTGACTGAGGGTCAGCACGATGTGTGTCATTCGTGTACCTGTCCTACACGGACTTAACCACTTAATGACAGGAAATGTGGGGTTTTGCAGGTTGGTGGTTTGAGATAATGTAGATGAAAAGAAGGGAGGTAGCCGTAGCTCCTCATGGTAGCCAACTCGGGTGCAACGCTATGTTAGCACCGCTGGTGTGATAATTTTCAGGGAGAGTTTAATTTAGAATGTCTATTAAATTCAAACAGTAGTAATTTTAGGTTCAAATAAGTACTCTATTGTTACCGGGTGTGCCCGCACGCCATGCGGGGAAGCCGGTATAGCTTATAGCGTCTTTCGGTTGTTCTGTAGTTCCCTAGAGACCTAACCAGGGCGCTCTGATGTTGAGGCAAACTCGCGTAGAATTTTGTGGCCCGGCGCCTAATGACATCTTCCACATAGTGGAGAGATGAGGCTTCATGAAGGTATCTCACGGGAAACCTCCAGCAAACAGAATAGATGGCCCTGAGACATCTATTTTGTACACGCTGAATTTGACGCAGATTGGATCCTGCGGCCATGCCCCAGATCTCACAAGCATAAAGCATGATGGGAAGAATTAAAGCCTGAAAAAGACGCAACTTAAGGGGTGTCGGCATTCCTGAGCGCAGCATGGGGTATAACGAAGCCGAAGCTCCGCATGCCCGATGAGTCACCTCCTGGATGTGACCCCGAAAAGTTAGGCCCTTGTCCAGCTTTACACCTAAGTATTTGAGAGAATTTGTCCACTCTATCCTTCTGCCAGAATAATTAAAGGCGGGGAGGTTGGCGGGAAAGTGACGCTTAGTGAAGAGTATGGCTTGGCTTTTCTCTGGGTTGATAGACAATCGCCAAAGCCTACACCAATCATGAATGAGGCTTAGGTGTCGCTGTATTGGGTTGAAGGCTCTGCGTGCGTTTCTGTTTGTGTTGTATAATAACACGTCGTCCGCATATTGGGCAATGTTGACGTGTTGCTCCGTGGGGAGATCCGCCACGTACACGCTAAATAGTGTAGGGGATAAGACAGAGCCTTCTGGGACGCCTCCTCTGATGGGTCGTCTGGTAGAAAGCTTTCCCGCCACAACAACTGTGAAGTGTCTGTGTTTTAGGAATGAGTGTAAGATGTGTATCATGTGTGCAGGAAGCCCCAGGGTGATTAGTTTGTGTAGGAGGCCTGCATGCCACGTGGTAGAGAAGGCCTTCTCGACATCCAGAGACACCGCCGCGGTGAATGCCCTTTCCTGGAAACCCAGGGCAGCGGCCTCCACCAGACGGAGTAACTGCTGTGATGTCGAGTGCCCAGGACGAAAACCAAACTGATGGGGAGGAATAGCTTGAATGTCCCCCAGAAGGGGCGACAAGCGGACTAAAACAAGCCTCTCGAAAACTTTCGAGAGGACTGACAGGAGGCTAATGGAGCGGTAACTGGCGGGGAGAGCCGGATTTTTACCGGGCCAGTAGTCCAATCTTTATATACTCCTCAGATATAATTGAATACACATGTTTTAATAATAATCTATGTTTATATATTCAATTATAATTAATTATGTAATGCCACTTGCATTATCTCAAGCCTTCAACCATTTTCAAAATTAAAACTAAATTTAAAAAAACTTAAATGTTAATTATAATTCTTATTGCGCACAGCATTCCGTTCTTTATTAAAAAACAAACCCAAATCACTACCTGTGCTGTCATCTGTTGGCATTCTTCTAATACTTCAGTCCGGTATATACATTTCAGATGGACTACCTGCAGAAGTAAATGCATATCTTCCAAATTTTCATAGCATACAAGTTGGTGTTCTATAATGACACGTGATACTTCAATGTCTCTAGTGTATTCTAAGGCTTTCCAGCTAACCATTAGGTTGGCCATGACAGTGCGGATAATTAAGCAGTAAGACTGAGGTGCAAAATAGAAAACGGATGAAAAACAAATACCTATATACAGTGGTAATTCGTGGCGAAAATAACAGCGTGCCGCGGGAAAACGTACACGTAACTCACCTAGTTTATAAAAATGAAGTCCATGCCCCAATGTTTCTTCATGATATAAAGAGATTTTATACAACCTTTCGCTTCTTGCTCAATTTTCAAATCGGATATCGATTGCCCTAGCATTTTCCTACTAACCCTTTCTTCTCAACGTTAAGTCATACCGGACGATGAATATAATGATGATCAAAAGAGTACAGAGCACATAGAGCTTAGAGATACCAAACATTTATTTTAAAGGATAAGAGAAAACCTTCAACGTTAAGTCATATCGGACGATGAGTGAAATGATGTTCAAATGAGTACAGGGTACATAGAGCTTAGAGTTACCAGACATTCATCTTTCAGGATAAGAGAAAACCTCCAACGTTAAGTCATATCGGACGATGAGTGAAATGATGTTCAAATGAGTACAGGGTACATAGAGCTTAGAGTTACCAAACCTTTATTTTTCAGGATAAGAGGAAACCTCCAACGTTAAGTCATATCGGACGATGATTGACATGATGTTCAAATGAGTACAGGGTACATAGAGCTTAGAGTTACCAGACATTCATCTTTCAGAATAATAGAAAACCTCCAATGTTAAGTCACATCGGACAATGAATGAAATGATGTTCAAATGAGTACAGGGTACATAGAGCTTAGAGTTACCAGACATTCATCTTTCAGGATAAGAGAAAACCTCCAACGTTAAGTCATATCGGACAATGAATGAAATGATGTTCAAATGAGTACAGGGTACATAGAGGTTAGAGTTACGAGACATTCATCTTTCAGGATAAGAGAAAACCTCCAACGTTAAGTCATATCGGACGATGAATGAAATGATGTTCAAAGGAGTACAGGGTGCATAGAGCTTAGAGTTAGCAGACATTCTTCTTTCAGTATAAGTGAAAACTCCAAAGTTAAGTCATATCGGACGATGAATGAAATGATGTTCAAAGGAGTACAGGGTACATAGAGCTTAGAGTTACCAGACATTCATCTTTCAGGATAAGAGAAAACCTCCAACGTTAAGTCATATCGGACGATGAATGAAATGATGTTCAAAGGAGTACAGGGTGCATAGAGCTTAGAGTTAGCAGACATTCTTCTTTCAGTATAAGTGAAAACTCCAAAGTTAAGTCATATCGGACGATGAATGAAATGATGTTCAAAGGAGTACAGGGTACATAGAGCTTAGAGTTACCAGACATTCATCTTTCAGAATAAGAGAAAGCCTCCAACGTTAAGTCACATCGGACAATGAATGAAATGATGTTCAAATGAGTAGAGGGTACATAGAGCTTAGAGTTACCAGACATTCATCTTTCAGGATAAGAGAAAACCTCCAACGTTAAGTCATATCGGACAATGAATGAAATGATGTTCAAATGACTACAGGGTACATAGAGCTTAGAGTTACCAGACATTCATCTTTCAGGATAAGAGAAAACCTCCAACGTTAAGTCACATCGGACAATGAATGAAATGATGTTCAAATGACTACAGGGTACATAGAGCTTAGAGTTACCAGACATTCATCTTTCAGGATAAGAGAAAACCTCCAACGTTAAGTCATATCGGACAATGAATGAAATGATGTTCAAATGGGTACAGGGTACATAGAGCCTAGAGTTACCAGACATTCATCTTTCAGGATAAGAGAAAACCTCCAACGTTAAGTCATAACGGACGATGAATGAAATGATGTTCAAATGAGTACAGGGTACATAGAGCTTAGAGTTACCAGACATTCATCTTTCAGGATAAGAGAAAACCTCCAACGTTAAGTCATATCGGACGATGAGTGAAATGATGTTCAAATGAGTACAGGGTACATAGAGCTCAGAGTTACCAAACCTTTATTTTTCAGGATAAGAGGAAACCTCCAACGTTAAGTCATATCGGACGATGATTGACATGATGTTCAAATGAGTACAGGGTACATAGAGCTTAGAGTTACCAGACATTCATCTTTCAGAATAAGAGAAAACCTCCAATGTTAAGTCACATCGGACAATGAATGAAATGATGTTCAAATGAGTACAGGGTACATAGAGCTTAGAGTTACCAGACATTCATCTTTCAGGATAAGAGAAAACCTCCAATGTTAAATCACATCGGACACTGAATGAAATGATGTTCAAATGAGTACAGGGTACATAGAGCTTAGAGTTACCAGACATTCATCTTTCAGGATAAGAGAAAACCTCCAACGTTAAGTCATATCGGACAATGAATGAAATGATGTTCAAATGAGTACAGGGTACATAGAGGTTAGAGTTACGAGACATTCATCTTTCAGGATAAGAGAAAACCTCCAACGTTAAGTCATATCGGACGATGATTGACATGATGTACAAATGAGTACAGGGTACATAGAGCTTAGAGTTACCAGACATCCATCTTTCAGGATAAGAGAAAACCTCCAACGTTAAGTCATATCGGACGATGAATGAAATGATGTTCAAAGGAGTACAGGGTGCATAGAGCTTAGAGTTAGCAGACATTCTTCTTTCAGTATAAGTGAAAACTCCAAAGTTAAGTCATATCGGACGATGAATGAAATGATGTTCAAAGGAGTACAGGGTACATAGAGCTTAGAGTTACCAGACATTCATCTTTCAGAATAAGAGAAAGCCTCCAACGTTAAGTCACATCGGACAATGAATGAAATGATGTTCAAATGAGTACAGGGTACATAGAGCTTAGAGTTACCAGACATTCATCTTTCAGGATAAGAGAAAACCTCCAACGTTAAGTCATATCGGACAATGAATGAAATGATGTTCAAATGACTACAGGGTACATAGAGCTTAGAGTTACCAGACATTCATCTTTCAGGATAAGAGAAAACCTCCAACGTTAAGTCACATCGGACAATGAATGAAATGATGTTCAAATGACTACAGGGTACATAGAGCTTAGAGTTACCAGACATTCATCTTTCAGGATAAGAGAAAACCTCCAACGTTAAGTCATATCGGACAATGAATGAAATGATGTTCAAATGGGTACAGGGTACATAGAGCCTAGAGTTACCAGACATTCATCTTTCAGGATAAGAGAAAACCTCCAACGTTAAGTCATAACGGACGATGAATGAAATGATGTTCAAATGAGTACAGGGTACATAGAGCTTAGAGTTACCAGACATTCATCTTTCAGGATAAGAGAAAACCTCCAACGTTAAGTCATAACGGACGATGAATGAAATGATGTTCAAATGAGTACAGGGTACATAGAGCTTAGAGTTACGAGACATTCATCTTTCAGGATAAGAGAAAACCTCCAACGTTAAGTCATAACGGACGATGACTGAAATGATGTTCAAATGAGTACAGGGTACATAGAGCTTAGAGTTACGAGACATTCATCTTTCAGGATAAGAGATAACCTCCAACGTTAAGTCATATCGGACGATGAATGAAATGATGTTGAAATGAGTACAGGATACATAACGCTTAAGAGTTACCAGACATTCATATTTCAGGATAAGAGAAAACCTCCAAAGTTAAGTCATATCGGACGATAAATGAAATGATGTTCAAATGAGTACAGGGTACATAGAGCTTAGAGTTACCAGACATTCATCTTTCAGGATAAGAGAGAACCTCCAACGTTAAGTCATATCGGACGATGAATGAAATGATGTTCAAATAAGTACAGGGTACATAGAGCTTAGAGTTACCAGACATTCATCTTTCAGGATAAGAGAGAACCTCCAACGTTAAGTCATATCGGACGATGAATGAAATGATGTTCAAATGAGTACAGGGTACATAGAGCTTAGAGTTACCTATTTGCCTGTTTAGAGCTTGCTAGAAATGAATATGGAGTGCAGATGTTACATTTTGCAAAGAAAGGTTATGATGAACTCCCTGTTAACCAAGAGTATTAGATAATCCTAATTAACAAAAATACTTCAAGATAGCTTTACATTCTTACATACACATTCCCCTTGTAATATGGTGGAATCCTTTAAAATGTTGTTCAACATTTGTGATTGTGATTTTTTGACCTATTATAAATGTGTTGAGATTTATGCTTGAAACGATGGTGACTCACAAATTTTCAAACAGTTTCAGAACATATACAGAAGTTAATCAGTTATTGCACTAAGACATCAAATACAGGTGGCAAGTACCAAAGGATTGTAAATAAAATAGGTAATTGTGAGGTTATGTTTAGTTAATCTTAATATACAGGTAGCAGTTTGATTGTGGTGGTTTTTATATTACTACGTATGATACCAATGCCATAACTGTATGACATGTTCAATGTTCCTAAGCTTTACTCGTGGTGAAACTTAACGAATAAATATACATCTTATCCTGCTATCTAGATTACGTTATGAAGATACTACCTTCAAGAAAGAGAACATATTCTGAAGTAACTTAGTAAAAATTAAATCTGAAATGTTACTGGTGAAAGTCAACTTACGTCTTTTATTTCTCTTGTTTCAATGTTTTCTGGCTTTACCAGTTCAGCTGGATGCCGCAAAATTGGATTCCCAACTTGACATATATGTACAAAAGGTGGTTTATCCGGAGGAGGGTACCAAAATTCTCTGTATAACCTAAGTTTACGCAGAGTCATTAAGTTTCGGTACCAAGAAGCATTAACAGAACACGGAAATCGTAAAAGATTTCCAGAGTGCCGAATTAGAGTTGTCATTGTATTGATAATTAATATGAAAGCACAAGTTCCTATTCGGATTTCGTTATGTTAGTGAGGTTATGTCAGCAGTATAAGCTAATCGCAGAGCAGCTAATTCCAACATGTGGTAACCACAGAATGCCAACCACAACACAAAAAGCTACATAGTAAGATTGTGTGGGTAGTCAGGTTTGCCAAAACAAATTATTAGAATGGTACTACACGATTTTCTAAGAAGTCATCTCCCAAGCCAAATCGAGTTTTTGTTTACTCGAAAATTGACCTCTCAGAGGTTATAAATGGCTGATTCCTTTGGTTGCATTACCGCATATGTGTGTACTAGCCTAACGCCAATGAGGACCACAGCAAGCAAGTGGCGCTTATCTTAATTTGGAGTTAACGACACGATCGTCTTCTGAATTATTTGATAATACTGTCGTGTTGAATCAGACTTTCTCAGCAGTCTAATTAAGCTTCTAAAATTCTGCTTAAACGGTGCTACTTTGACTAATTTTGTTTGATAATATTATTGCGTTGAATCGGACTTACTCAGCAGCCCAATTCCGCTTCAAAAATTTCTTCTTGGTCGTTCATCTTAGGCATGAAGATATGGATCTCCACTGCTGAACATATAATTGAATACGAAGGTTTCAATAACAATCCTCATGTGTATATTGAACTATAATTGCTTATATAATGTCAATTTCATTAATGCATGCCTGCCACTGTTTTCAAAATTAAAACTAAATAGAAAAACCTAAAAATTAATTATATTTCTTATCTTACGCAGTATTCGGCCCTTTATTAAAAAAACAATCCCAAACAAATACCTGTGCTGTCATCTGTTGGCATTCTCCAAATACTTCAGTACGATGAATACAGATCAGATGGAGCAGTTATACGAATTTTCATTGCACACAAGTTGGTGTTCTCTGATAAGCGATACTATAAGCGTATTCTAAGGATTTGCAACTAACCTTAAGTTCACCATATCGGCATGAATAATTAAGCAGTAAGACTGAGATTCAGAAAGAAAGAATGGATCAAAAACAAATGTAAAAGCAGGTTTCAACGAACTTAATAGTGAAAGAAAATTGTGAACATATTGGGCAAGAAATGCAAATGAGTCAAGGGGTTGGCAAAATGCATCACCGCAGTTTCTTCCTCAATATATATTTTTATATAACAGAGAAGTGCGCACAAATTCTGCAAAAAAGAAACAAATTCAGTGATGGGATCACTAGACACAAATGCCAGTATGTTATGCAGAATTACATTCAAGATGATCCACGGCTTTTGCACGTACTAACGTCATACTATTTGCACAGTTGGCGACACAGTTGTTTTGGAAATCATAAAATCACTTGTTTTTCTTAGTTTATGTTGGTACCCATGTACCACTCGTGAGTTCACAAAATGTCTGTCTTGAGTGATGTCTTGCCTGTTTCTATTATTTCTGTTTTATACAAAATTTAACCTTATTTCTTCCTACTTTCTTATCCATTCTTGGAGAAGTCTTTTCCCTGTTCCTAGATGGCAGGATGAACTCCAGAAGTAAGTCTTCTATAAAACAGCTCTTTTGCAAGCTCACAGTCTAATCAGATATTGTATGACTTGGAGCACTTAGGACAGCCTTCAAAATGCCTGATTTCACAGTTTTCAACTTTTTTCATGTGATATCTATTATATATTTAGCGTTAAGGACTGTTTTTGCGTCAAACATGGCCACTGCTCTTTGAAGTGACAATATAGTTATTGATCTGATGTCAAAAAGGGTTTTTGTGGAAGTTGCTGCTCTAGATTTAGTGTGTAACCTGAACGACCTGGCTGTGTCTATTGTGTGGACTGTAATTAGAGGTTCCGGCCCTAGGTATAGGCAATCCGCCTCCCACTACCTATCGACCTCCATTGAGGAAGGTAATCTTGACGGTTTGTCTTTGCCCACATTTCCAGTTGTTTATTGTTTCTGTAGCTCACGTGTGAAGTAAGATCTCATGACGATAAGTCAGCATGTAGATGTTCACATCTTCACGGTGGCAGTACCAACATAACAGCTGCGTTGCATCGTTGTTCACTTTTTATTTACTTTGGTATGATACATATAAAGTTAATGGATACTAGTAAAATAATTTTATGTTATAAATAAAGATTGCGAGGTTCCTTTGTGATAACATTTAAAGAAGTGCAAGAAAGTAAATTATAAGGAAAGTTTTATCTAGGTGAGGTAAGTCGAGGTCATGGACGCAAATTAGAAAACAAGAGAAAATCAACCAAACTAACAAGTAAAGGTATATTTTACATGAATGCACTGCACGTGTTGCAGAATAAAGAAATTACTAACATTCATCTATTATTAAAATAAGACCTGCAGCTTTACTGGCAGCGAACATATTCAAGGTTCTCTCGTGAAACACGAGATCAGAAATCGTCTTTTCACCCGGCTTAATTTCCGAGAAAATGTTGAATAGATGATTAAAATTTTCACCATGGTGTAGAGTAAAAGTAACGGACTATTACGAGACTATGACACAAACATATTTTGCATATTTGGTATACTCCCACTGTTCTTTTTCTTTGTTTTTCTTTTCTTTTTTAAATATTTTTTATTATTTTTTTATTTTTTTATGTTTATTTACATGTTAATAGTTGTTGCTCGGGTATATAGTTTATGCGGCTTTATCTCAGCCTGTCGGGGTTCCGCTAAGAGCACCCCCGTTAGTGGAGGTGCTGTTGCTATGCTAGCTGCCCATAGCAGCTGCGGGTAGAAGAATGCAGGCCAGATGCCGGCCATGACCCGAAGGCCCTGACCGTGGCGCGTGGAAAGTAGGAGGCTTTGGCGGCTTCTTGAGCCGGGGGGTTTGTTTGGGAGTCGTGGTGCTTTTGGTTGTCAAGTCTGGGGTCGGGGGGTTGAGGTTGCGGTTGGAGTACTGTCAGTCATTTCAGCGGGGTTTTATCCAAGAAGCTGGAGTCGATGGTCGATGTGTATTTGTTTGAGGGACTGTCTGTGCGAAACACTGGAGTATGCTGCTCACCCATGCTGCGGAGCTGTTGGTTGAGGTCTAGGAGCCGGTCGAGTTTGGCGCCTGTGTGCGAGTGACTCTCCTCTAAGCCTGAGAGCTTGCGCTTCACAGAGGATCAGTGGTCACTGCTGTTGAGTTGATGAAGCTGTTGTTGGAGGAGTAGTTGAGTCTGGATGTCAGTTGTGGTGTCGGCAAATTGCTGGGTAATTGCTGTTAATTTCAAGAGTTGTTCGGTCTGTTCTGCGTGGCGTCCTGCGATGCTTGTGGTGATTGTTTGTTCTAGTTGGCCTAGGCGTGGAGCAATGTTGAATTCCTCGGAGTGGAGGTGATGGATGTCCTCTCTGGAGGACTGTAAGTCGGCGATGGCGTTATCAAGCAAGACGGTCTCCAAAGGTCTGTAGTTCCCTCCGAAGATCCTACATGGCTTCCCTCAGACATTCGTCGGGAAAGAAGGTAGCTGCTGCTGCTACGGTGGATGGTAAGCTTGGAGCCTCTTCCTCCCTGGTCGCTGCAGTGCTGCGTTGTGCTTGAAGCCTCATTCTGGGATAGCGAGGGCACTGCGCCTGACCTGAAAAATGGCCTAGACCATCGCAGGAGGCGCAGTATCTGCGTCGGTGCCGTAGATTATGCTTCGTGCATTCGGCGGTGAGGCACTGTGTCCCACAGTAGTGGCATCTAGGTGGAGCGGTGCAGGTGGTGGCGCAGTGGCCATAGCTGCAGCATCGCCGACAGGGAACGTGTCGCTCTAACTTGCTTGCCTCGACTCTGAGACGGCGCCCTAATAAGGGCAGTCCCGTCCTCAAGGCAGCATCTATCTCCGCGCTGTCGGTTAGATGCAGGCGCACGAGTGTGGTGGTGCCCCCTCTCGAAGTTATGCGGTTGGCTCTCCAGGCAGAGGGCCATCTCTGTTTTGCGGCGGAGAGAACAAACCTGCACGGGAGATCACGGGGGACCCCGCTGATGACCACGGTGTAGGCTCCTGGAGAAGTGGCTGGCGCTGGTGAGGAGTGCCGAGAAATTGTTGGTGTCTGTTGTGCTGCAGCAGTGTAGGAAAGCCGCTGATGAGTTGAGTTTGGCGGCTGCGGTGGTTGTACTTCTGCAGGTGGAGTAGCTGTGAACTGCCGTTGAGGTGCTGCTTCCCCCGCCGGTTGCCTGCGCACCTGGCAAGCGTCCTGCGTGGTAGGGGAAGCGGGCCGAGCAGCCCAAAACTTCCCCGGCAGCTCCGCGTGAGCATCCTTCTCGTCCGCCGATACCGGCAGCGAGGCGGGAGACGGCGCCCGAGAGAGGGCTGGCAAGGATTGCGGTGAAGGTGGCTTCACTGCCTGGCTCTGCTTCCGTGTTGCGGCGTTCTTTTTCTTCTTATTGTTGCGGCGGTTTCTCGATGTGTCCTGTTCGGCGTTCCCGTCTCACCTCCCGCTGTTCCAACGGTTACCATGAACTTATCTTTGGTAACAGAAACCTCTCAGATAATGCACTGATTATTCTGTAATAGTGACAGGGAAACTGCCGCGCTTCCTGGCCCTGGCTTCCTGGCTTCCTCCGTCCTTTTCCACAGTTTTGGTCCACCTTTTAATTAGGGCATGTGTTCCAGTGTGGTAAAACACAAGGTCTTGCTATTCCTAAGCCACTGACGCACGGACGTTTTCACAGCCTCATCTTCAAAAAGAATCCCACAATGAGCTTCCTTTAGTGGCCCGAACAGATGGAAGGCTGGTGGTGCCAGGCCAGGGCTGTAAGACTTGCCATCCCAAATTCTCAATTTCAACATTAGGGTGTGGTGTTGCATTGTCATGCAAAAAAAGAACATCCACCAGAGTTTTTGTTGGCCGAACTCGGCAAAGACGTGCTTTCAGCTTTTTGAGAGTTCTGACGTATTGGACAGAATTAATTGTGCATCGCTGCTCCAAGACATCAATCATAAGCACACCCTCTGCATCCCAAAACACTGTCGCCATAACTTTCCCTGCCGATCGCTGAGTTTTGAATACTTTTTTCTTAGGTAACGTTGTGTGATGCCATTCCATTGACTGCCTCTTTGATTCAGGTTCAAAAAAATAAACCCACATTTCCTCTCCAGTAACAATTTTTTTTCTTCCAGAAACTCCTCTTCCTCCAAACTGAAGCGCTGCAAGTGTTCGGAGGCTATTGTTTTCCTTGTTTCTTTGTTTTGGGCGGTTAACATTCTTGGTACTCAACGTGAACAAACTTTTGAGTAACCCAGTTGTTCAATAATCGTCATCACACTGCCTCTACTGAGGAGGACAACGCCACACAATTCGAATGTTGTTACCCGGCGATCACCGCGAATGATGTCATCGATTCGCTGCATGCTGCATGGAGTCACTACAGTCACCGGCCTGACGCTTTGCTTTTCATCTGCCATTGGTGTTTGCCCCTCAGCTTCGTAACAGTGACGAACCCATCGTCTAACAGTGCTGAAACTCACAGCTGCATCACCATACACATTTTTTAGCCTTTCGTGAATGCGAATTGGCGTTTCACAAACGGCAGTCAAAAATTCAATCACAGAACGCTGTCTAAAACGAATGTCAATGTCAGGCATTATGGAAGAGGATGCAGTGCTGTCACCTGTTGACTTAGGAAGTTACTACTGCAGGGGATTGGAGAAGAAGGTTTGAGAATTGCGCCAAATTCAAAGCGTTCACATAACTTACTTATTTAAGGAAACAAATATAGAAGGCATTACTTTTTTGACCCACCCTACTATATGTTCACTCCACGTGGAGTAATCAGTGCTTTATCTGAGAGGTATCTATTACCAAAGATAAATCCATGGTAACCATTCGAACATCGGGACTATACTAGATTAAGACAATCAGGAGTAGAGGGGGCAAGTGGTCCTTATCTTAATTTTGAATTAACAACACGCTGGTCTTCAGAATTATTAGATAATACTGTCGCGTTGAATCAGAATTACTCAGTAGTCCAATCTATCTATACTCCTCACATATAATTGAATACACATGTTTTAATAATAATCTATGTTTATATATTCAATTATAATTAATTATGTAATGCCACTTGCATTATCTCAAGCTTTCGACCATTTTCAAAATTAAAACTAAATTTAAAAAACTTAAATGTTAATTATAATTCTTATTGCGCACAGCATTCCGTTCTTTATTAAAAAACAAACCCAAATCACTACCTGTGCTGTCATCTGTTGGCATTCTTCTAATACTTCAGTACGGTATATACATTTCAGATGGACTACCTGCAGAAGTAAATGCATATCTTCCAAATTTTCATAGAATACAGGTTGGTGTTCTATAATGACACGTGATACTACAATGTCTCTAGTGTATTCTAAGCCTTTCCAGCTAAACATTAGGTTGGCCATGTCAGTGCGGATAATTAAGCAGTAAGACTGAGGTGCAAAATAGAAAACGGATGAAAAACAAATACCTATATACAGTGGAAATTCGTGGCAAAAATAACAGCGTGCCGCGGGAAAACGTTCACGTAACTTACTTAGTTTATAAAAATGAAGTCCATGCCCCAATGTTTCTTCATGATATAAAGAGATTTTATACAACCTTTCGCTTCTTGCTCAATTTTCAAATCGGATATCGATTGCCCTAACATTTTCCTACTAACCCTTTCTTCTCAACGTTAAGTCATACCGGACGATGAATATAATGATGATCAAAAGAGTACAGAGCACATAGAGCTTAGAGTTACCAAACATTTATTTTTCAGGATAAGGGAAAACCTCCAACGTGAAGTCATATCGGACGATGAGTGAAATGATGTTCAAATGAGTACGGGGTACATAGAGCTTAGAGTTACCAGACATTCATCTTTCAGGATAAGAGAAAACCTCCAACGTTAAGCCATATCGGACGATGATTGAAATGATGTTCAAATGAGTACAGGGTACATAGGGCTTAGGGTTACCAAACATTTATTTTTCAGGATAAGAGGAAACCTCCAACGTTAAGTCATATCGGACGATGATTGACATGGCGTTCAAATGAGTACAGGGTACATAGAGCTTAGAGTTACCAGACATTCATCTTTCAGGATAAGGGAAAACCTCCAGCGTTAAGTCATATCGGACGATGTGTGAAATGATGTTCAAATGAGTACAGGGTACATAGAGCTTAGAGTTACCAGACATTCATCTTTCAGGATAAGAGAAAACCTCCAACGTTAAGTCAAACCGGACGATGAGTGAAATGATGTTCAAATGAGTACAGGGTACACAGAGCTTAGACTTACGAGACATTCATCTTTCAGGATAAGAGAAAACCTCCAACGTTAAGTCATATCGGACGATGAGTGAAATGATGTTCAAATGAGTACAGGGTACACAGAGCTTAGACTTACGAGACATTCATCTTTCAGGATAAGAGAAAACCTCCAGCGTTAAGTCATATCGGACGATGAGTGAAATGATGTTCAAATGAGTACAGGGTACATAGAGCTTAGAGTAACCAGACATTCATCTCTCAGGATAAGAGAAAACCTCCAACGTTAAGTCATATCGGAAGATGAATGAAATGATGCTCAAATGAGTATAGGGTACATAGAGCTTAGAGTTAGCAGACATTCTTCTTTCAGTATAAGAGAAAACCTCCAAAGTTAAGTCATATCGGACGATGAATGAAATGATGTTCAAAGGAGTACAGGGTACATAGAGCTTAGAGTTACCAGACATTCATCTTTCAGAATAAGAGAAAACCTCCAACGTTAAGTCACATCGGACAATGAATGAAATGATGTTCAAATGAGTACAGGGTACATAGAGCTTAGAGTTACCAGACATTCATCTTTCAGGATAAGAGAAAACCTCCAACGTTAAGTCATATCGGACAATGAATGAAATGATGTTCAAATGAGTACAGGGTACATAGAGCTTAAAGTTACGAGACATTCATCTTTCAGGATAAGAGAAAACCTCCAACGTTAAGTCATATCGGACGATGAATGAAATGTTGTTCAAATGAGTACAGGGTACCTAGAGCTTAGAATTATCCGACGTTCATCTTTCAGGATAAGAGTAAACCTCCAACATTAAGTCATATCGGACGGTGAATGAAATGATGTTCAAATGAGTACAGGGTACATAGAGTTTAGAGTTGCCAGACATTCATCTTTCAGGATAAGGGAAAATCTCCAACGTTAAGTCGTATCGGACGAGGAATGAAATGATGTTCAAATGAGTACAGGGTACATAGAGCTTAGAGTTACCAGACATTCATCTTTCAGGATAAGAGAAAACCTCCAACGTTATGTCATATCGGACTGTGAATGAAATGATGTTAAAATGAGTACAGGGTACATAGAGCTCAGAGTTACCAGACATTCATCTTTCAGGATAAGAGAGAACCTCCAACGTTAAGTCATATCGGACGATGAATGAAATGATGTTCAAATTAGTACAGGGTACATAGAGCTTAGAGTTACCAGACATTCATCTTTCAGGATAAGAGAGAACCTCCAACGTTAAGTCATATCGGACGATGAATGAAATGATGTTCAAATGAGTACAGGGTACATAGAGCTTAGAGTTACCTATTTGCCTGTTTAGAACTTGCTAGAAATGAATATGGAGTGCAGATGGTACATTTTGCAAAGAAAGGTTATGATGAACTCCCTGTTAACCAAGAGTATTAGATAATCCTAATTAACAAAAATACTTCAAGATAGCTTTACATTCTTACATACACATTCCCCTTGTAATATGGTGGAATCCTTTAAAATGTTGTTCAACATTTGTGATTGTGATTTTTTGACCTATTATAAATGTGTTGAGATTTATGCTTGAAACGATGGTGACTCACAAATTTTCAAACAGTTTCAGAACATATACAGAAGTTAATCAGTTATTGCACTAAGACATCAAATACAGGTGGCAAGTACCAAAGGATTGTAAATAAAATAGGTAATTGTGAGGTTATGTTTAGTTAATCTTAATATACAGGTAGCAGTTTGATTGTGGTGGTTGTTATATTACTACGTATGATACCAATGCCATAACTGTATGACATGTTCAATGTTCCTAAGCTTTACTCGTGGTGAAACTTAACGAATAAATATACATCTTATCCTGCTATCTAGATTACGTTATGAAGATACTACCTTCAAGAAAGAGAACATATTCTGAAGTAACTTAGTAAAAATTAAATCTGAAATGTTACTGGTGAAAGTCAACTTACGTCTTTTATTTCTCTTGTTTCAATGTTTTCTGGCTTTACCAGTTCAGCTGGATGCCGCAAAATTGGATTCCCAACTTGACATATATGTACAAAAGGTGGTTTATCCGGAGGAGGGTACCAAAATTCTCTGTATAACCTCTTAAGTTTACGCAGAGTCATTAAGTTTCGGTACCAAGAAGCATTAACAGAACACGAAAATCGTAAAGGATTTCCAGAGTGCCGAATTAGAGTTGTCATTGTATTGATAATTAATATGAAAGCACAAGTTCCTATTCGGATTTCGTTATGTTAGTGAGGTTATGTTAGCAGTATAAGCTAATCGCAGAGCAGCTAATTCCAACATGTGGTAACCACAGAATGCCAACCACAACACAAAAAGCTACATAGTAAGATTGTGTGGGTAGTCAGGTTTGCCAAAACAAATTATTAGAATGGTACTACACGATTTTCTAAGAAGTCATCTCCCAAGCCAAATCGAGTTTTTGTTTACTCGAAAATTGACCTCTCAGAGGTTATAAATGGCTGATTCCTTTGGTTGCATTACCGCATATGTGTGTACTAGCCTAACGCCAATGAGGACCACAGCAAGCAAGTGGCGCTTATCTTAATTTGGAGTTAACGACACGATCGTCTTCTGAATTATTTGATAATACTGTCGTGTTGAATCAGACTTTCTCAGCAGTCTAATTAAGCTTCTAAAATTCTGCTTAAACGGTGCTACTTTGACTAATTTTGTTTGATAATATTATTGCGTTGAATCGGACTTACTCAGCAGCCCAATTCCGCTTCAAAAATTTCTTCTTGGTCGTTCATCTTAGGCATGAAGATATGGATCTCCACTGCTGAACATATAATTGAATACGAAGGTTTCAATAACAATCCTCATGTGTATATTGAACTATAATTGCTTATATAATGTCAATTTCATTAATGCAAGCCTGCCACTGTTTTCAAAATTAAAACTAAATACAAAAACCTAAAAATTAATTATATTTCTTATCTTACGCAGTATTCGGCCCTTTATTAAAAAAACAATCCCAAACAAATACCTGTGCTGTCATCTGTTGGCATTCTCCAAATACTTCAGTACGATGAATACAGATCAGATGGAGCAGTTATACGAATTTTCATTACACACAAGTTGGTGTTCTCTGATAAGCGATACTATAAGCGTATTCTAAGGATTTGCAACTAACCTTAAGTTCACCATATCGGCATGAATAATTAAGCAGTAAGACTGAGATTCAGAAAGAAAGAATGGATCAAAAACAAATGTAAAAGCAGGTTTCAACGAACTTAATAGTGAAAGAAAATTGTGAACATATTGGGCAAGAAATGCAAATGAGTCAAGGGGTTGGCAAAATGCATCACCGCAGTTTCTTCCTCAATATATATTTTTATATAACAGAGAAGTGCGCACAAATTCTGCAAAAAAGAAACAAATTCAGTGATGGTATCACTAGACACAAATGGCAGTATGTTATGCAGAATTACATTCAAGATGTTCCACGGCTTTTGCACGTACTAACGTCATACTATTTGCAGAGTTGGCGACACAGTTGTTTTGGAAATCATAAAATCACTTGTTTTTCTTAGTTTATGTTGGTACCCATGTACCACTCGTGAGTTCACAAAATGTCTGTCTTGAGTGATGTCTTGCCTGTTTCTATTATTTATGTTTTATACAAAATTTAACCTTATTTCTTCCTACTTTCTTATCCATTCTTGGAGAAGTCTTTTCCCTGTTCCTAGATGGCAGGATGAACTCCAGAAGTAAGTCTTCTATAAAACAGCTCTTTTGCAAGCTCACAGTCTAATCAGATATTGTATGACTTGGAGCACTTAGGACAGCCTTCAAAATGCCTGATTTCACAGTTTTCAACTTTTTTCATGTGATATCTATTATATATTTAGCGTTAAGGACTGTTTTTGCGTCAAACATGGCCACTGCTCTTTGAAGTGACAATATAGTTATTGACCTGATGTCAAAAAGGGTTTTTGTAGAAGTTGCTGCTCTAGATTTAGTGTGTAACCTGAACGACCTGGCTGAGACTGTTGTGTGGACTGTAATTAGATGTTCCGGCCCTAGGTATAGGCAATCCGTCTGCCACTACCTATCGACCTCCATTGAGGAAGGTAATCTTGACGGTTTGTCTTTGCCCACATTTCCAGTTGTTTATTGTTTCTGTAGCTCACGTGTGAAGTAAGATCTACTGACGATAAGTCAGCATGTAGATGTTCACATCTTCACGGTGGCAGTACCAACATAACAGCTGCGTTGCATCGTTGTTCACTTTTTATTTACTTTGGTATGATACATATAAAGTTAATGGATACTAGTAAAATAATTTTATGTTGTAAATAAGGATTACGCGGTTCCTTTGTGATAACATTTAAAGAAGTGCAAGAAAGTAAATTATAAGGAAAGTTCTATCTAGGTGAGGTAAGTCGAGGTCATGGACGCAAATTAGAAAACAAGAGAAAATCAACCAAACTAACAAGTAAAGGTATATTTTACATGAATGCACTGCACGTGTTGCAGAGTAAAGAAATTACTAACATTCATCTATTATTAAAATAAGACCTGCAGCTTTACTGGCAGCGAACATATTCAAGGTTTTCTCGTGAAACACGAGATCAGAAATCGTCTTTTCACCCGGCTTAATTTCCGAGAAAATGTTGAATAGATGATTAAAATTTTCACCATGGAGTAGAGTAAAAGTAACGGACTATTACGAGACTATGACACAAACATATTTTGCATATTTGGTATACTCCCACTGTTCTTTTTCTTTGTTTTTCTTTTCTTTTTTAAATATTTTTTATTATTTTTTTATCGCTTTATGTTTATTTACATGTTAATAGTTGTTGCTCGGGTATATAGTTTATGCGGCTTTATCTCAGCCTGTCGGGGTTCCGCTAAGAGCACCCCCGTTAGTCGAGGTGCTGTTGCTATGCTAGCTGCCCATAGCAGCTGCGGGTAGAAGAATGCAGGCCAGATGCCGGCCATGACCCGAAGGCCCTGACCGTGGCGCCGTGGAAAGTAGGGGGCTTTGGCGGCTACTTGAGCCGGGGGGTTTGTTTGGGAGTCGTGGTGCTTTTGGTTGTCAAGTCTGGGGTCGGGGGGTTGAGGTTGCGGTTGGAGTACTGTCAGTCATTTCAGCGGGGTTTTATCCAAGAAGCTGGAGTCGATGGTCGATGTGTATTTGTTTGAGGGACTGTCTGTGCGAAACACTGGAGTATGCTGCTCACCCATGCTGCGGAGCTGTTGGTTGAGGTCTAGGAGCCGGTCGAGTTTGGCGCCTGTGTGCGAGTGACTCTCCTCTAAGCCTGAGAGCTTGCGCTTCACAGAGGATCAGTGGTCACTGCTGTTGAGTTGATGAAGCTGTTGTTGGAGGAGTAGTTGAGTCTGGATGTCAGTTGTGGTGTCGGCAAATTGCTGGGTAATTGCTGTTAATTTCAAGAGTTGTTCGGTCTGTTCTGCGTGGCGTCCTGCGATGCTTGTGGTGATTGTTTGTTCTAGTTGGCCTAGGCGTGGAGCAATGTTGAGTTCCTCGGAGTGGAGGTGATGGATGTCCTCTCTGGAGGACTGTAAGTCGGCGATGGCGTTATCAAGCAAGACGGTCTCCAAAGGTCTGTAGTTCCCTCCGAAGATCCTACATGGCTTCCCTCAGACATTCGTCGGGAAAGAAGGTAGCTGCTGCTGCTACGGTGGATGGTAAGCTTGAAGCCTCTTCCTCCCAGGTCGCTGCAGTGCTGCGTTGTGCTTGAAGCCTCATTCTGGGATAGCGAGGGCACTGCGCCTGACCTGAAAAATGGCCTAGACCATCGCAGGAGGCGCAGTATCTGCGTCGGTGCCGTAGATTATGCTTCGTGCATTCGGCGGTGAGGCACTGTGTCCCACAGTAGTGGCATCTAGGTGGAGCGGTGCAGGTGGTGGCGCAGTGGCCATAGCTGCAGCATCGCCGACAGGGAACGTGTCGCTCTAACTTGCTTGCCTCGACTCTGAGACGGCGCCCTAATAAGGGCAGTCCCGTCCTCAAGGCAGCATCTACCTCCGCGCTGTCGGTTAGATGCAGGCGCACGAGTGTGGTGGTGCCCCCTCTCGAAGTTATGCGGTTGGCTCTCCAGGCAGAGGGCCATCTCTGTTTTGCGGCGGAGAGAACAAACCTGCACGGGAGATCACGGGGGACCCCGCTGATGACCACGGTGTAGGCTCCTGGAGAAGTGGCTGGCGCTGGTGAGGAGTACCGAGAAATTGTTGGTGTCAGTTGTGCTGCAGCAGTGTAGGAAAGCCGCTGATGAGTTGAGTTTGGCGGCTGCGGTGGTTGTACTTCTGCAGGTGGAGTAGCTGTGAACTGCCGTTGAGGTGCTGCTTCCCCCGCCGGTTGCCTGCGCACCTGGCAAGCGTCCTGCGTGGTAGGGGAAGCGGGCCGAGCAGCCCAAAACTTCCCCGGCAGCTCCGCGTGAATATCCTTCTCGTCTGCCGATACCGGCAGCGAGGCGGGAGACGGCGCCCGAGAGAGGGCTGGCAAGGATTGCGGTGAAGGTGGCTTCACTGCCTGGCTCTGCTTCCGTGTTGCGGCGTTCTTTTTCTTCTTCTTGTTGCGGCGGTTTCTCGATGTGTCCTGTTCGGCGTTCCCGTCTCACCTCCCGCTGTTCCAACGGTTACCATGAACTTATCTTTGGTAACAGAAACCTCTCAGATAATGCACTGATTATTCTGTAAGAGTGACAGGGAAACTGCCGCGCTTCCTGGCCCTGGCTTCCTGGCTTCCTCCGTCCTTTTCCACAGTTTAGGTCCACCTTTTAACTAGGGCATGTATTCCAGTGTGGTAAAACACACGGTCTTGCTATTCCTAAGCCACTGACGCACGGACGTTTTCACAGCCTCATCTTCAAAAAGAATCCCACAATGAGCTTCCTTTAGTGGCCCGAACAGATGGAAGGCTGGTGGTGCCAGGTCAGGGCTGTAAGACTTGCCATCCCAAATTCTCAATTTCAACATTAGGGTGTGGTGTTGCATTGTCATGCAAAAAAAGAACATCCACCAGAGTTTTTGTTGGCCGAACTCGGCAAAGACGTACTTTCAGCTTTTTGAGAGTTCTGACGTATTGGACAGAATTAATTGTGCGTCGCTGCTCCAAGACATCAATCATAAGCACACCCTCTGCATCCCAAAACACTGTCGCCATAACTTTCCCTGCCGATCGCTGAGTTTTGAATACTTTTTTCTTAGGTAACGTTGTGTGATGCCATTCCATTGACTGCCTCTTTGATTCAGGTTCAAAAAAATAAACCCACATTTCGTCTCCAGTAACAATTTTTTTTCTTCCAGAAACTCCTCTTCCTCCAAACTGAAGCGCTGCAAGTGTTCGGAGGCTATTGTTTTCCTTGTTTCTTTGTTTTGGGCGGTTAACATTCTTGGTACTCAACGTGAACAAACTTTTGAGTAACCCAGTTGTTCAATAATCGTCATCACACTGCCTCTACTGAGGAGGACAACGCCACACAATTCGAATGTTGTTACCCGGCGATCACCGCGAATGATGTCATCGATTCGCTGCATGCTGCATGGAGTCATTACAGTCACCGGCCTGACGCTTTGCTTTTCATCTGCCAGTGGTGTTTGCCCCTCAGCTTCGTAACAGTGACGAACCCATCGTCTAACAGTGCTGAAACTCACAGCTGCATCACCATACACATTTTTTAGCCTTTCGTGAATGCGAATTGGCGTTTCACAAACGGCAGTCAAAAATTCAATCACAGAACGCTGTCTAAAACGAATGTCAATGTCAGGCATTATGGAAGAGGATGCAGTGCTGTCACCTGTTGACGTAGGAAGTTACTACTGCAGGGGATTGGAGAAGAAGGTTTGAGAATTGCGCCAAATTCAAAGCGTTCACATAACTTACTTATTTAAGGAAACAAATATAGAAGGCATTACTTTTTTGACCCACCCTACTATATGTTCACTCCACGTGGAGTAATCAGTGCTTTATCTGAGAGGTATCTATTGCCAAAGATAAATCCATGGTAACCATTCGAACAGCGGGACTATAGTAGATTAAGACAATCAGGAGTAGAGGGGGCAAGTGGTCCTTATCCAAATTTTGAATTAACAACACGCTGGTCTTCAGAATTATTAGATAATACTGTCGTGTTGAATCAGAACTACTCAGTAGTCCAATCTTTGTATACTCCTCACATATAATTGAATACACATGTTTTAATAATAATCTATGTTTATATATTCAATTATAATTAATTATGTAATGCCACTTGCATTATCTCAAGCTTTCGACCATTTTCAAAATTAAAACTAAATTTAAAAAACTTAAATATTAATTATAATTCTTAATGCGCACAGCATTCCGTTCTTTATTAAAAAACAAACCCAAATCACTACCTGTGCTGTCATCTGTTGGCATTCTTCTAATACTTCAGTACGATATATACATTTCAGATGGACTACCTGCAGAAGTAAATGCATATCTTCCAAATTTTCATAGCATACAAGTTGGTGTTCTATAATGACACGTGATACTACAATGTCTCTAGTGTATTCTAAGCCTTTCCAGCTAAACATTAGGTTGGCCATGTCAGTGCGGATAATTAAGCAGTAAGACTGAGGTGCAAAATAGAAAACGGATGAAAAACAAATACCTATATACAGTGGAAATTCGTGGCAAAAATAACAGCGTGCCGCGGGAAAACGTCCACGTAACTTACCTAGTTTATAAAAATGAAGTCCATGCCCCAATGTTTCTTCATGATATAAAGAGATTTTATACAACCTTTCGCTTCTTGCTCAATTTTCAAATCGGATATCGATTGCCCTAACATTTTCCTACTAACCCTTTCTTCTCAACGTTAAGTCATACCGGACGATGAATATAATGATGATCAAAAGAGTACAGAGCACATAGAGCTTAGAGTTACCAAACATTTATTTTTCAGGATAAGGGAAAACCTCCAACGTGAAGTCATATCGGACGATGAGTGAAAGGATGTTCAAATGAGTACGGGGTACATAGAGCTTAGAGTTACCAGACATTCATCTTTCAGGATAAGAGAAAACCTCCAACGTTAAGCCATATCGGACGATGATTCAAATGATGTTCAAATGAGTACAGGGTACATAGAGCTTAGGGTTACCAAACATTTATTTTTCAGGATAAGAGGAAACCTCCAACGTTAAGTCATATCGGACGATGATTGACATGGCGTTCAAATGAGTACAGGGTACATAGAGCTTGGAGTTACCAGACATTCATCTTTCAGGATAAGGGAAAACCTCCAGCGTTAAGTCATATCGGACGATGTGTGAAATGATGTTCAAATGAGTACAGGGTACATAGAGCTTAGAGTTACCAGACATTCATCTTTCAGGATAAGAGAAAACCTCCAACGTTAAGTCAAACCGGACGATGAGTGAAATGATGTTCAAATGAGTACAGGGTACACAGAGCTTAGACTTACGAGACATTCATCTTTCAGGATAAGAGAAAACCTCCAGCGTTAAGTCATATCGGACGATGAGTGAAATGATGTTCAAATGAGTACAGGGTACATAGAGCTTAGAGTAACCAGACATTCATCTTTCAGGATAAGAGAAAACCTCCAACGTTAAGTCATATCGGAAGATGAATGAAATGATGCTCAAATGAGTATAGGGTACATAGAGCTTAGAGTTAGCAGACATTCTTCTTTCAGTATAAGAGAAAACCTCCAAAGTTAAGTCATATCGGACGATGAATGAAATGATGTTCAAAGGAGTACAGGGTACATAGAGCTTAGAGTTACCAGACATTCATCTTTCAGAATAAGAGAAAACCTCCAACGTTAAGTCACATCGGACAATGAATGAAATGATGTTCAAATGAGTACAGGGTACATAGAGCTTAGAGTTACCAGACATTCATCTTTCAGGATAAGAGAAAACCTCCAACGTTAAGTCATATCGGACAATGAATGAAATGTTGTTCAAATGAGTACAGGGTACACAGAGCTTAAAGTTACGAGACATTCATCTTTCAGGATAAGAGAAAACCTCCAACGTTAAGTCATATCGGACGATGAATGAAATGTTGTTCAAATGAGTACAGGGTACCTAGAGCTTAGAATTATCCGACGTTCATCTTTCAGGATAAGAGTAAACCTCCAACATTAAGTCATCTCGGACGATGAATGAAATGATGTTCAAATGACTACAGGGTACATAGAGCTTAGAGTTACAAGACATTCATCTTTCAGGATAAGAGTAAACCTCCAACGTTAAGTCATATCGGACGATGAATGAAATGATGTTCAAATGACTACACGGTACATAGAGCTTAGAGTTACCAGACATTCATCTTTCAGGATAAGAGTAAACCTCCAACGTTAAGTCATATCGGACGATGAATGAAATGATGTTCAAATGACTACAGGGTACATAGAGCTTAGAGTTACCAGACATTCATCTTTCAGGATAAGAGAAATCCTCCAACGTTAAGTCATATCGGACGATGAATGAAATGATGTTCAAATGACTACAGGGTACATAGATCTTAGAGTTACCAGACATTCATCTTTCAGGATAAGAGAAAACCTCCAACGTTAAGTCATATCGGACGATGAATGAAATGTTGTTCAAATGAGTACGGGGTACATAGAGCTTAGAGTAACCAGACATTCATCTTTCAGGATAAGAGAAAACCTCCAACGTTATGTCATATCGGACGATGGATGAAATGATGTTCAAATGACTACAGGGTACATAGAGCTTAGAGTTACCAGACATTCATCTTTCACGATAAGATAAAACGTCCAACGTTATGTCATATCGGACGATGAATGAAATGATGTTCAAATGACTACAGGGTACATAGAGCTTAGAGTTACCAGACATTCATCTTTCAGGATAAGAGAAAACCTCCAACGTTAAGTCATATCGGACGATGAATGAAATGATGTTCAAATGACTACAGGGTACATAGAGCTTAGAGTTACCAGACATTCATCTTTCAGGATAAGAGAGAACCTCCAACGTTAAGTTATATCGGACGATGAATGAAATGATGTTCAAATGAGTACAGGGTACATAGAGCTTAGAGTTACCAGACATTCATCTTTCAGGATAAGAGAAAACCTCCAACGTTAAGTCATATCGGACAATGAATGAAATGATGTTGAAATGAGTACAGGATACATAACGCTTAAGAGTTACCAGACATTCATCTTTCAGGATAAGAGAAAACCTCCAACGTTAAGTCATATCGGACGATGAATGAAATGATGTTCAAATGAGTACAGGGTACATGGAGTTTAGAGTTACCAGACATTCATCTTTCAGGATAAGGGAAAACTTTCGGAATAACCTTATTCAGCTACCTTACTCTGACTGAGGTGTGAACTATGGATCTCTTGAATGTGAGGCAGATACATTGCCTCCTATGCTATGGAGCCGATAAACATCATTTTGCTGGATGCACGAGGTTGGGAGAAGTCAACTGTTTATATACATTTTAACATCTAGCTATTTGAGATAAATGCATATTTCAATAAATTTCATTCTAATTATTTTATTGTTTTGCAGTCTCTAAAATTCAATGACTGAAAAGAAGATTTAAGCAGATGTGTAGAAAGAATTAAAGAAATGTAATTCTGTGTCAAATTTTAACTTTTATTTCAATAAAAATTATCAGTGAACTTTTTAGATAGAAAAAATAAAAGAAATAATCGCTTACTGTAGAGGAAAATACCTTGAAAACCTATTTGCCTGTATAAAACTTGCTTGAATTGAATATGGTGTGCAGATGTTACATTTTGCAAAGAAAGATTATGATGAACTCCCATGTTAACCAAGAGTATTAGATAATCCTAATTAACAAAAATACTTCGAGATAGCTTTACATTCTTACATACACATTCCCCTTGTAATATGGAGGAATCCTTTAAAATGTTGTTCAACAAGTAAATTTCCAATACACAGGCCAGGGTGCATGTGATTTTGATTTATTGACCTACTGTAAACGTGTTGAGATTTATGATTGAAATGATGGTGATTCACACATTTTCAAACAGTTTGAGAACATATACAGAAGTTAATCAGTTATTGCATTGTGTAAGATAACTAAAAATACATGAAATACAGGTGGCAAGTACCAAAGGATTGTAAATAAAATAAGTAATAGTGAGGTTGTGTTTAGTTAATCTTAATATACAGGTAGCAGTTTGATAGTGGTGGTTGTTATATTACTACTTATGATACCAATGCCATAACTGTATGACATGTTCAATGTTCCTAAGCTTTACTCGTGGTGAAACTTAACGAATAAATATACATCTTATCCTGATATCTAGATTACGTTATGAAGATACTACCTTCAAGAAACCGGACATATTCTGAAGTAACTTAGTAAAAATTAAATCTGAAATGTTACTGGTGAAAGTCAACTTACGTCTTTTATTTCTCTTGTTTCAATGTTTTCTGGCTTAACCAGTTCAGCTGGATGCCGCAAAAGTGGATCTCCAACCTGACATATATGTACAAAAGGTGGTTTATCCGGAGGAGGGTACCAAAATTCTCTGTATAACCTCCTAAGTTTACGCAGAGTCATTGAGTTTCGGTACCAAGAAGCATTAACAGAACACGAAAATCGTTAAAGATTTCCAGGGTGCCAAATTACAGTTGTCATTGTATTGATAATGAATATGAAAGCACAAGTTCCTATTCGGATTTCGTTATCTTAGTGAGGTTATGTTAGCAGTATATACTAATTGCAGAGCGGCTAGTTCCAACATGTGGTAATCACAGAATACCAATCACAACACAGAAAAGCTACATAGTTAGATTGTGTGGGTAGTCAGGTTTGCCAAAACAAATTATTAGAACGGTACTACACGATTTTCTAAAAACTGTCATCTCTCATTCCAAATCAAGTTTTTGTTTACTCGAAAATTGACCAGCCAATCAAAGAATACAGGAAGCAAGTGGCGCTACTCATAATTTAGAGTTATCGACACGTTGGTCTTCGAATTATTCGATACTAATGTCGTGATGAATCGGACTTTCTCAGCAACCTCTCAACAGTCTATTTAAGCTTCTAAAATTCTGCTTAAACGGTGCTACTTTGACTAATTCTGTTTGATAATGTTGTTGCGTTGAATCGGACTTACTAGCAGTCCAATTCCGCTTTAAAAATTCCTTAAAAGGTGGTCCTCCTAACAAAAAGATAGTTATCAATTTCCACTGCTGAACATATAACTGAATACAAAGGTTTTAATAACAATCCTCATGTGTATATTCAACTATAATTGCTTATATAATGTCAATTTCATTAATGCAAGCCTGCCACTGTTTTCAAAATTAAAACTAAATACAAAAACCTAAAAATTAATTATATTTCTTATGTTACGCAGTAGTCGGCCCTTTATTAAAAAAAAAAAAAAGCAATCCCAAAGAAATACCTGTCCTGTCATCTGTTGGCATTCCTCAAATACTTCAGTACGCTGAATATACATCAGATGGAGCAGCTAAGGTCCTGTTAACTCAAATAGGAAACCAGGAGACACATTAAGGTTCGCGAAACACCCGGTGTCTAAAGATGCATTTGGAGCGCTGCATGCACCGGATTCAATGCCGCCAATATAATTATTTTGCCTGTCGTGTTGCATACTAACTATTATATAAAATTACTTCTGCTTAGTTCAAAATTTAATAGCTATTGTATTATTTTACTTCTTATGAAGTAATTTTCGTAATATTATTGGCCTATTATCGACCTTATTTGAGCTCAATGTACGATATGAATAAGACACTACATTGGCTAACCTGTAAATATTTGAATTAAAGCTTTAACGACAAGGAGGCCAAGCCAAATTAAGTTCTCAATACAATTTTCATCGATTTGTGAAATTGTAAAAATTTGAAAGAACTACGTGGACGTATGGGCAGCATTAATAGTTCATAGTGTAATCTTTCATTGAGTTATTTATTTGACACACATTCAGTTGTATGTCAAGGACTGAGAGGTTTACACTATCCAGAGGGCTCCATTTGCCATCTTAGTCATAAAGTACATTGCTTAAAGTCTTATCAAGTTAAAGCAAGCCATTTATCCGAACAATTGCTCTGCACATTAAGCAAATTACACTTCACAGTCAGATAATTACATGAAATAATCTCTTGTTGGAAGATACACTGTGCATTAAGCTTTATTTTTAAAACTGCACATTTTCTTCTTCAGCATTTATTACTGTGCATATGCATGCCACTGAAGCATTTAAAAATTCAACGCTGTAATATTCTTGTGTTGTGAAGACAGAGTTAAGCTTAGGACAATTTTAAATGAATGATACAGCTTTAATAGAATTATTATTTTTCATAATTTATTCTGCACTTGTGAATGTTAATTCAACCAAAGTGATTGGAAGTATATAAAATAGTGCCATTTATGAAATTTATGTCACCAGTTGCCAATACTGACTTCTGTACTAATTTGGCATAATTAATCTTATATGAATCGATCACAAATTTCAGGTTTTTCTCTGAATATACTTTAGTATACTTGTGCTGAAAATAATGTATGTACTATTGAGCTTTTAAAATTCTTATTAAATATAACCATTAACAGAGCTGCTTTGTTGTCATTTTAAAGAAATAGTGCTATTTTTTGTACATAGTTGTTGTTATCATTTCAAATTTATATACATATTTCTTTAGGTTTTTTTTTCTCGCTGTTATTCCAGGGAATTTTTCAACTTTCTGTGCACAAAGAAATTGCATTACGTATAACGTTATGGTATCCTTACCTGTTTTCCTGTATCTACAGAATCATTATTTTAGTGTTAAGTTATCTTTATTTTAAGTATTACACTAAGAAGCTTGAGGGAAAGGGTATACAGATGTCTTGTATAATCTCAACAGCATCTTAAGTGATCTCACTCTCTCATTTTTAAAATTTTAATTGTTTTTAAAGACAAAATTATCAATTTGCATCAGGAATAAAGATATAATGCTTTGTGGAAGTCAATTATTCATATTTAACACGTAAAGTTCAAGTGGATTCTTCCAATTTTTTTCACAAATTGGACAACTTCTTTCGAAATCACATTTCGCACACTGATGAATAGTTTATCGCACATTTCCTCAGCGTATTTGACGCGTATTATCCTAATATGAAATAGTTGATATGTCCCGTAAATTATTCATGCGTGACGAGAAGCGATTTCGAAAGAAGTTGGATTCCATCAGTCAGGGAAAATGGGAGCCGAAGGGAAGGGGAAGTGAATGTACAAACGCTCGGTCGCAATAGAAGCTTACTACATTACTGGCCTCACCGGCCGTAAAGTAGCCGGGCAGCTATTTGGTGAGGTACTTCGAAGCTCTTCAGCTGCCGGTGGATGCAGGGCGCTGCGGCGGTGCGTTTTGCTTCTCGGAGAGACGAGAGCGACCCCTGAGAGCAAATTTCCTCGTCGCATGATGATGAGATCACCATCAGCAACTCACGTCGCCGCAGCGCTCTGCATCCTCCGGAAGTTGAAGATCACCGGCGTACCTCGTTGCTGTTCAGTGACTTATACTGGATATCACAGCCCTTAAGACAGAGCATTTTACCTCTTTTGCGAATCCAAGAATAAACAAAAATTATTTCACAATAAAATTATCCAATATCTTAACGTTTGTTACTTGGAAACTACTAAATTTCTGTATACTTTGGAACAAAATACTGTATTTATTGATGTGCAGGCACAAAGTATTTAAATATGGCAGTGCTGCCATCTATGGTGCATAGGCAGTTATCAGAAGAATCGCTCCAGTCGGTTACGTAGTTTACTGCATTATCAATCAATAGAACACGCTTCGTGCACCGTCGCCGGCCAGGTCCACTGTTTATAAAATGTACAGAAGAGTAATGAAATGTGAAAGGGTTTAAATAATAAAATGGATACTGACATGTTTATTTGTAGTTATCTAAATTTGAGAATAAATTTATTCAAGTAAATAAGGTGGCAGTGGTTTATGTATACTTTGTATATCTACAGCAGCTTATCTTTGAGTGATCTCAAAGCTATTAACTTACAATGTCAGAAATGACGAAACAAACTAACAAACACTTAAACACATCATAATATTTCGAGGAAAATGTAGGGTGTTGTACTCATATAATATTCTCTACTCTTCAACAAACTATTGTTATTCCTGTATCTCCGTGTTAATCAGGATACACATTTGTTAAATTACTTGAAAGTGTAACATTAAAATGGTGAGACATATTCAATGAACTGGTCTCTATGTGATGGCTTGAGTTCTGCTCTCCTTATATGGCTGAGACAAAGAAAAATAAATTAGTAAGACGAATAACTAAATCCCATTAAGAAAAGAATAAGTATTTCAGTTGGAAAGAAAATGTAATTGGCGTTCCTTGTGTGCAGTAACGAGCTCCACATTTTGTATAGCTCTTATGTTTACTAACTACGAGCTCATTCCCAGACAATTACTTATATACATTTTATTTTTATTAAAATTATGTACAAGGTATGCTACTTTCATAATAAGTTGTTAAACATTTCAAAATGATATAAAATGTTCCAAGTAAAGAGTAGCTTTGGAAGATGGTGAACTTTAATACCAACTTTACTGTTAACACGATTTTTATATTTCAAATATAGCTATCACACACACACGCACACGCACGCGCACATACACACACACACACGCACGCACACGCACTAAGCTTGGGGATCTCAAAATTTGTATTTCAGGTGAAATATTTGATATTAAATTTTTGGGTGGAACGCAAGACTACACCTAGTATAGAAGATAAAAGGAATTTGTTAGTTAAATGCAGTGATGTTTGGGAATTAAACATTTAACAACCAGAAAAATATAATTCTTAGAACCAAAATGATTTTATCAATAAGATATTCACTTAAATTTATCTTTTACTCGAGAATAGGAGTGGAATTTTAGATGTATAGTATTAAATTCATTCCCCAGAAACTGATTTAGTGAAATTCAAATTCTGGGCAGGTAAACACTAATGCAGAAATTATGGATAACTTAAGTAAATTAAGACATAATAAAATTAAATATTAATAATTTGTGTTATATGTTAAGAGGCTGTAGCTTCAGGGTAAGAGGACAGTAAGTATGGGCTAGACCTAACATTTGGACGTTTAATGTCCGAAACTGTTTTGGGATTCCATATTCTACACATACACAAGCAAGACTGGTACCATTTTCGAGTTTGTCGATAATTGTCTGTTTCTTGTTTATTGTTAGCAATTTATGATTATGTTTCTTGATGATATTGTAAATTTACTAAACGACATCGTATACTTGATTTGTATCTTTAGCTTAATGGCTGAGAAAGGCAAGTGTTAAACTAACCCTTGTGACAAGAGCTGCAAGTCCTGTTGTAGGTACAGGAGCCAGTCCAATGAACTAATATATTCCTGCTATTACTAATAAACTTCTATTGTACAGTCAGGGCAAAAATAAAATTAAGCAATTCCAGATGTGTCCCCACCCACCTTTAAGGATGCTTGTCCGGATTTAGCACAATCGCCTTTAAAGAGGTCTGTATAAACGAGGTTTTACTGTATGTATTTCTCTTATAAGCAGCAGCAAGTAGATACCTGCTAAAGAATATTTCATATCTTGATGACTTCTTAAGTATCTTCTGGAAATAGGTGCATTTGTTGTGAGCATTGTCACTGTATACATAACATGGTCATAATATGTCACTTGTACCTCCTCTGAAAGAGAGAAATTTGTTTTCTCCTTCCACTCTCAAGTGTGATGTCAGATTAAACTTTCTTGTGATTAAGATATTATCAAGACAAAAATGTAGATCTCGTTAGAGCTCAGGTGACTACAAACCTTCAGCCATGTACTACCCAGTGCCGGGTTAATCAACATTCTCTGCAGGAAGAATTATGTTTGAATAGTTTGTGTTTTCTGGCTTTCGTACTGTTTTTATATAGAGTTTAAGGATGTGTAACCGCAACCAGCTCAGTTTATATGTTTGGTACTTTCGGTGAGACAAAGACAACCTTATCTTCCATCTCTGTGACGCTCTCACTGTGGAGCACCATCACTGATTGGCTAAGTCATGTGGCTCATATATGTAATATAGATACTGTCCAGCAACGCAAAGAAGGTCCCTGAAATGTATGTGCTGCCTTACACAGACGGACAAGGACAGCGAATGTGTATAACAGAGAATGCCTGCTACACAAGAAGCAAACTGTTACAAAAACATGCGCCCTATTCACTCTATACACTAAAACCGGGAAGACTCATTCACAAAAGTAGAAACCGTCGGGATGATTTTGAATGGTCTGTAACTGTACTGACATGGGCTCTCATAAACCTGTCCAGGAAGGGTATGGGAACCTTCTCCAACCCCCCTGCCTCTCAAGCCCCCGAGACTTTCTCTCATGTGGGGGGCAGTATTTGCTTTTTGTACTAACATGTGTACAACAAACATATACAAGAATTTCAAAATAATTCGTCCATCTCAGATTACCTTTTATATGAAATATTTGTGCATTTCAGCGACAGTACTTTCCCTGCATTAAGTAATGTAAAATATATGAACTGTTTATAAGGATGTATTTGCAATGTTTGGTGGCAACACCTGTTTTTGATAATGATATACTGTGTTTGCCTTGTGTATTACATGCTCCGCTGTGTCATTCTAACCCAAGTATTTGAACTTTTAGATATACCAGAAGTGTGGCTGTGGTTTTACGGAATTCAGCTCCCTTTGATTTCTGTAGAATTTCTTTGTTTTTAATTGGCATTATCTGTGTTTACATATAATCTGGGGGCTTAGATTAAAATCTTCCCCCAACAATTATATTTCCCGGAGTTAACTTTAAAGGACACATGCTTCGAGCAGCACTCACTGGAAGTCTATATCTTGCAGCGCCATCAGGATGGATGAATGTTGCACTATTTCTAGATGTGTTACAACATTTTGTGGATTATTCATGTTCATCACCAGACAACCCATCTCTTTTAATAATGGACAATCATGATGTCCACATATCTTTAGAAGCAATTGACATTGTCAGTGAGAATGGGATAACGATTTTAAGAATCCCTTGTCACTGTAGACACTCTCTCCAGCCATTATATGTTTCAGTGTTTGGGCCCTTTAAATCATTTTATAATGCTGCAATTGTGTCATGGATGCTGTAAAATCTTGGAAAAACTGTTTCCACATATGATGTGGCATGTTTTGTTAGTGTAGCACATGAACGGGCAATGACACCAGCAAATGTCATGTCTGGGTTTGAGAAAGCAGGAATATTTCCATTTGACAGACATGTCTTTTCTAATCAAGATTTTCTTGTAAGTGATGTAACTGACAGAGAGATCAATGCTGACTGTGCTACCAAAGTCTGTAATGAACCTATCCCAGGTAACAGCTCAAGACACAACTGGTGTTGAAGAAAAACCCAAGTCACATTAGCTCTAAGGACATCCACCGCTACCCAAATGCTGCAGAGAGGACGTAGCCCACTTCCAGAAGGAGATCTTTCATTCCAACAGACACTCCAGAGTCAAATGGTTCAGATGATGAAAAGACAGGTCTCCAAACATATGAGAAGCTGATCACCGAGCCAAAAGAAGGAGACTTTGTCCTGGTAGAGTTTCCAGGAAAACATTCCAAATTCTATGTTGGAGAGGTGCTGCGAGGTAAAGATATGGGTGGTGATTTTGAAGTGAAATTTCTTAGGAAAAGTGAAAAACCGACAGGCAGGTCTTATTATCCAGCTGTTCCAGATATTTCATCAGTTTCTGCTGAGAATATAAGATCCCTGTTGTCAGCTTCTTCTGCACATGGCAAAACCAAAAGGCACAAATCATACCAGAGTGTTCTATAGAGTTTTTGGTGTAATTTCAGTAATATTGTGAAGTGAGAGGTTTTAATGCTCCCATACATTATGTCTCATTGTGGACCACCATGTGTCTCACTGTGGAACATCGATGGGCTAACTTGATGTGCAACATTAATACAATATTATAACCAACTAAGAGTTTTCAAAAAGTTTTAGTGTGAAGCAAAGGAACAAAACCTATTTTTTTTTTCCTGCTTTCACTGTGGCCCATCTTCCCCTACTAGAGTGAGAGCACACACTTTCATTTGTTTACTGAATTCATTGTGTGTGGGTTACATTCTGGATCTGTTGTATCCACCTTCTTGAACCAAAGTTTACACCAATCTATGATACATTCTTCAGATAATAGTAAGATTTACTCTGAAATAAAGCATGGTGTCCCATTCTAGTCCCTTATTAGTCTTACTAGATATAAATGATTTTCCTTCAGTAATATGGAATTCTGCTAAGACGGTTCTCTTTTTAGATGATACAAGTGTTGTGATTAAAGATTACGAAATAAATCAGCTTCAAGATTTATCAAATAAAACCCTCAAATGTATTAATTAACTGGTTAGATAGCAATCAAATTCACTTACATTTTGAAAAAAGTCAACTATATTAATTTTTATATAAAATATAAAATCATCTCACATCTACAGTTACAATATGAAAACAATGAAATTATGGAAGCTAATAATGTGCAATTCCTCAGTAATGTTATTGTAACATGAAATGCAAATGACATATTGAAAAAAGAATGTAACTTTATTGGACGGACATGTTTCTGGCATCAAAATAATAAAAAACACATATACATGGTTCTGAAAATTAATTATTTGAGAGCTACAACACAAAATAGAAAATTTTGGTACCAGCAAAAAAGTATTGCAAATTAACAAATTGGGAAAATATACACATTTTTAAGAATAGAAAGAGAGCCGTGAATTTCGAAATAGCAATAGTTGATGATGTCATTGAACTCTTTGAACAGCGCCAGGAGAGAGAGGCGGTCACCTGAAGAACTAATCAATTATCAGCTGATGATGGGGATGCGTGGTCCTTGAAACATGTCCTAATTTTAAATGTAAGTGGAGCTAAAGTGTTTTTATAGTTTGACAAGTGCTTTAAAAAGATTTTATTGATAAAGCTCCACTGTTTGTAATTACTTCTATTTTATAATTTTAACAAAATAGAAAGTTACAAAAATTGTTGGGAGTGGCTTCCTCTTGTTTCAGTGCATGCAGTCAGTAAGCCTTGCATTCCATGTTTTGACTTACTCTGTTGAACATTCCTGTTATGTTTCAGCATTATGTCTAATCCAGTTTGGATACCTTCTCTCAATATGTCAACATCAGTTACAGCAGTCACATAAACCAAGGACTTCAAATGTTACTCTTAAAGGAAATCCATACTTCGAAGAAGTAAGACGAAACCACTTTGAACAATTTTGTAACTTTTGATTTACAGACCAATATACATATAAACTTTCATTACTGTTTTGATGTCAGAAACACACATGGAACAATAAAGTTACACTTGTATATCTTACCCAAACTGAGCTCTGCGTATTTTGTATTCAGATCTTTAAATCAGGTAATTGATAAGAGCATTCTAAGAATGCCTTATTACACTTACTTTCATAGACTAATCACTTACACAATAATGTTCTGGGGTAACTTTGTAGTTGTCAGAAAAGTGTTGTGTCAGGGGCAGGAACACTGACGCACTTCAAACTCATTCTCAAAATGTTTGGCATCTTTTCACTAACTTGCGACTATATACTATAATGTATAAAGACTAAAATTGAGTGATACCTTATAAAACTTGTAAGTTCACTCACGTCGTTTTACAAAATCAGGAATGTTTTCGAGACTGTTGCAGTTTCATCCTCAGCTGATAAGCGACTCATCACAGTTGGTTGTCCTCTGGATCTCTTGTAATTGGCTCCCTCTCTCGGAAGATTCTTTACATAAGTTCAGTAGATCACTCACTGATGGCACATCAAAATTTAGAATATGTGGAATCTTTTTAATAATAAAAATGTTTTCCCATGTTGTAAGTTCAAGTTTTGTTGACAATGGCTTTAGTAGTTTGATCTCCTCTCCAATGTGGTGGTTATCATTACAGAAATGAAAAGCAGCTGCCCATTTTTCTGTTAGTTTGTATATTATGCCAACCGCGTTCTGTTAATCTAGTTTTTAAATTTCTCTTTGTCAAATCAATGTAAAATTTGCCACAATCTTCACAATCTCTCCTATTGTATTTTTTAAGGGATTATTTAACAATTTCTTAAGTGAGAACCTGTTTTGTGGTGCTAGTTTGATGCCATAATCTTTAAACAGTCTGCAACAGTCTCAAAAGCATTCCTGATTTTGTAAATGGACATGACTGAAGTGGTATGACTCAATTTAAGTGTTTATACATGAAATTAGCTTCACTGCTAACAATACCTTTAGTTATAACTATTCAAAATGTACTATAATGTTTGCTGTTAGAATAAAGTAAAGTATTACTCCACATTCCGCAATGAGCTGCATCTCTAGTAACGTCATTGGTTAACATAACATCTGCGCATGCGCGCGTAAACACCAATGCCATCATCAGAGTTTTCTTTTTGCCATTTTTATTGTTACAAAAACAAGTGCATTTTTTAACTTTTGAGAGTCATTGTTCTTACTGTGATTACTTTATAATGTTATTTCTATATTATAACAACAACTTGAGTAGTTTATTGAAAGCAAAAAGTTTAATAAACCACAGAACTATATTCTGGAAGAATACGGGAGTATTAAAAACCAACAGCCAATGCGGTTAATTTCTGCCACATGCTTTTTTGTCATTTACTTTATTCTTACAATACACAGATTATAGCTGTGTTGTCATTTACAACAGATTCACTAAAATTGCTTGTATTTACAGTAAAGGGACTAAATGCACCAACCAAGTAATAATTTACCTGCACTTATTCCAAAAGGATGTGTACTACAATGCAATAATATTATTTAATTCACTTCCAAGCTCAATAAAGGGTTTCGTATGAGATCTAAGAACCATCTAAGCAAATCTAAGCAAATAGAACCCTTCATTTGTCTCACAGTACAAGCCAATAAAACAAGAAAAAGAAAAAGAAAAGAAAAAAAAATTATTACCTGGTACCCATTCCCGTCTTAAATAAATAAAAAAAAATAATAAAAAAAAATAAAAAAATAAAAATAAAAAAAAAAAAATAAAAAAATAATATAGAATAAAAAGAAAAAAAAAACACGACTAGTATAGGTTGCATGATAGTTCTTGACGAATGACCTTCACAGGAATCCAGTGAGCTCGCCTACCCTTAGTAAACAGGCCAGCAAACATTTTATGTTACTATAACAAACAACTCTTTTCCTCTGTACTTCCTCGACTTAATGCTGTTCCTTCAGTTCAGAAATGCCGGGTAATGCTGAACATACGTGTAGAGAGATTCGTGTATATTCGTGTATTCGAAGGTAAATGTAGTGTTAGTTTTCAGTTGCAGCACTACGTTAAAGAATTTTCAGATGCATTTAAAAAGATGGGAAAATTCTACATTGTCAGCCTTGTGGAAAGTCTATAACAGCTGATCAGCGCTCCCACGTAACGCATCGTTTATGCGGCAACGAACACATCTTGGCGGCTTGGCGTTCTTCTATGAAAAAGGTGCTTTCAAGTGAAGAGATTTCTAATGAACAATGCAGAGAAGGCTGTTTTGTGCATTGTAACTCTAAACAGTTGACATCAATAATCCATCACTGCACATCAAAATGCAACTCAAACACGTCGTCATGGCTTGTTCTGTAGTAGTACTCATGGCTCTGTGCGGACTTCCCCTAGCATCTGGCGATGACGTCATCGTACAGAAACGAGAGGTTGACCCTGCTGGACCCAAAGAGGGAAAGACCATTCTGCAACGCTTTCACAGGTTGTGGCAAGAAGCGATCCAATGAATCCATGGGAACTCTTGTGGAATTGAACTCTGAACCTGCTGTGGAAGAACTCAGTCGCCAGATTCTCAGTGAGGCTAAGCTTTGGGAAGCCATTCAGGAAGCCCGGGCCGAAATCCTCAGACGTCGTCAAGATCAGCTCCGACAGGCGCATCAGATGTCTGCCCAAGAGAGACCAGTACCATTGGCCATCGCTGGATACAGGAGGAAGAGGTCCATGATGGGGCAACAGCAGCAGGCAGACCAACTGGCAGAAGAATCCCTGAGGCAATAAACTGGCGAGTGATTTCAGTGTCCAGCCATCAAACGCCCTGCAAAAAATGCCATGGCGTCTTCGAAATCCCCGAGCACGCAGTCCCGTAGTTTCCAGCATTTCTGCACATACTTGTTTTGTGATGCACCTGTGTATTTTATGTATTTGAACGGACTTTCAAGTAATATGTAGATATCTCTTCTGTCACAAAGAAAATTTGAGATTCCCTTGGGTTATATGTTCCTTAATAATATTTATGGAAAATCAGATTTTTGTTTATACTTAAGTAAAAGCAAGCCCAAGAGTTCATGATGTTATGAATATATATGTATGTTTCAACAATTACTCTGCAAATGTTGGATCCCTGCAAAATTAACTTACAAATTCTGACTTGAATTGTGATGTTAGGCTAATGTACGACGAGGTGATACAAAATAATTGGTCAAAAGTTTGCTTTACACATCGTAATCAACTTGTAATTTTAGATCTTTGGTGCAATGGTGACTGGGTTTGTGCTCAAACCCATGCTCATTATAATTCACAGCAATACAAATTAGACGTTTCAAAATTAATGGTGTTTCACCTAGGATTTCGTACGTCAACAACAACCAAACATCGATCTACTTGCATTATATTCGTCTGTGGGCTGGACTAGATGTAATTTGTGTAGCATTGACTTGTATCTCCCAAAGCTTATTTTGTTGTTTGTAAATGTCATTATTTTGTAAATAAAGCAAGTAATTAAACTCTACCATCCAGCGCAAAAAAAAAAAAAAAGAAAAAAAAAAGTAAAAGCTAGTTTAGGACAGCTCTACCTTCTATACAGAGGAGGACTTCATTCAGGCAAACAATACTCGTAATAGCTAATGTAGTGTTATAAATAAGACAAACACAAATACTGTGTAGTAAATATATAGAAGCAGACACGTCATTGTACGTTGTTAGTTTTACATATCTGAAATTACATCAGAGTCCATCATTATGTAAATATGTATATAAATATACGTAACTTTGACATGAACTTTATCCTTGAGCTAGACTACTTGATATAGGATCTATAGATCAAAATACCCATCACCATCATCATCACCATGTTGGTGTGATTTAGTTGTTTATGCAGTTGTCCAATGGACATAACTGACAATGAAGACAAATGCACTTGAAGTCGAACTAATACTGAATGCTCCATTTACTGCTAGTATTTACGTAGAACAATTTGGTTAGGATGTTCCTAACTTCATCAGCTGTTGTCGACTAATGGATGTTGGTTTGGTGAACTTCCTGGAGGTCATAGGGGCATATCTTTCAGTATCTTGATGAACTTGAAATTTGGGTTCTTTTCATAGGTTGTATCAAGATTAAAAAATTGTCTTTCGTATTTCTGTATGAAACATTTTTCCCCACTTGGTTAATGCAGCTGGACCTTGAACACTTTTTAATAAGTGGATTTCTTGTTCCATATCATGATTCTCCTTCCAAAAGTGATAAGCTACCGCAGATTTATCTATTTCTTTGTTCCTGATATTCCTAAAATGTTCTTTAAGCCTAATGTTCAAGTTCCTTTTAGTTTTTCCAATGTAAAAGTTGTCACAGCCTTTACACTTATCCGGTACACACCTGATTTTTTGTCTGTAGGTATCTCATTTGTATTATGTAATTTCCAAAGGTATTGTACACTAAATTTGCTCTGTGGGGCCAATATAATGCTGTGTTCTTTGAAGACTTTTTGGAAAAAGGTATGTTGCTCTGGGATGATATTTAAATTTTCTGTATGAAGTTTCATTGCTGATTGGGGAAAGAGTAGTTACTTGTTTGCATCTTTGTTGTCTTTTGAATTTATCAATTTTCTTTTTGACCAATTCAGCACTGAGTCCATTGTGTTCTGCAATGTGAATGATATTATTATACTCTTTGATATATTCCATCTTGTTTAAAGTTACATTTACTAGTCTGTAAGTTAAACTGTTGTGTTGTCTTGGGTTATATCCATCTGCTTTTATGAAAGTTTCTGTGTGTTTCCTTTCTATGAGTGAAAAATTCAAGTTTTTTATGTTTTCTGGTAAGTTTCAAATCTAAGAAAGAGATTTCATTGTTTTTCTCTTTTTCTATGGAAAATTTTATTGCAGGATTTTGTAAATTAAGTAGTTTTAATGCATCATTCACTTGTTTCTCATTTACTATTGCACAAATGTCACCCACATGTCTAAACCAATGTTTGAAAATTAGTGGGAATGCCTTTTTGATATGGGTTTCCAAAAAGCTCATGAAGAGCTCTCCCAGAAATGGGGAGAGTGTGTTGCCCATAGATAATCCTGATTTTTGTTTGAAATTTTATTTATTGAAATTAAAAAACGACTGTTCAAGGCAGATATTTGTGAAGTGAAGGAATTCTTCTATGACGTTTTGGTGTAACTGTAGGGACTGAAGTCATATGTACGTGTACTCCATCAGTTTGTCTCTTGGCACACTTGGGAACAAAGAGATTACTTCAAAAGATACCATTCGGTAAATGAGAGAAAAGTCAGTGAGAGAAAATCTCAATCATTAACAACATGAACACATCCTGCTACTAACTGCCCAAATAGTTAAACAAAAAATTTAAGGAACTACAAAATTTTGAAAGCCAGAAATACAAAATTCTGGAGAACTTGCGAATCAGGATGATGCTGCCAGAAATTAAACCATATAAGGAGGACACAAAGAAAGGGAAACAGAAGAGACAAAGAATTTTTTCCAACAGACACCATGGTGAACAGGGATCGGACCAGAAGCAATCATTCACAAAGACATCAAATTATGGTTTTGGAGATGTATAAATTTCATCACAAAATGTGAAAACAAGAAAGTTTTACCAACCAAGTGACTTGTGCAAGTTCAAGAAATTTGAACAAATGTGAAAGTGGTATACCTTCAAACAGTGTAGAAAATGGACGAGATCCTCAAATGATTACTGTCATCCACAGGACAGAACGTCTCCGAGGCCTGAGATGCAGGGGGAATAGCGAAGGTTCCCCCACCCTCCCTGGACAGGTTTATGATACAGCATGTCAGTACAGTTACAGACCATTCAAAACTTCTACTTTTGTGAATGAATCGTGTCGGTTTTAGTGTACAGAGAGAATATAGCGCATGTTTTTTTAACGTTTGTGCTCCTTGTGTAACATGCGTTCTCTGTCACACACATTCGCAGTCCTTGCCCCACTGTGTAAAGGAGCACATTCCTTTCAGGGACCTTCTTTGCGTTGCTGGACAGTAAATAAAACAAAGCATGGTGTGGAAGATCAATGCTCTTTTGAATACAATTTTACTTATCATGTCATCATCATTATTACTATTAAACAATCAAGTCGTAAATATCCGATGATCAATGAGAGAAAAGGGTTGAAATTATTCTCAGTTATATGATGCAATATGTATGCGCCGGTAGTCGTCATATTTTACTACACATCTATTGTTACTAAGTGACATCTACAATGGAAACCCACAACTAATCACGTCCGTCGACACGGAAGTTTAGCTAACTTTTTCGTCAAGCATCTAGAGGTAACTTCAAGCTTACTTCGTGTATATATACATATTATGTAGTAAATAATAAGAGAGTGAAAGGTAAAACGTCTCCCTTTTAAATGACGATGTATTATGATAACGTTATACATATAGTTACAGTACTGAGAACAAATGTATTTCCAAAAGACTAAAGCATTAAGGAATTAAATATTCTATGCTCGGTATTTGCTGCCCCCTTTAAGAGAAATATATATAATTATATGTAATGAACATACTTGCTTTGGTTGTTGTCGACTTCAATGAACGCCGATAGATGGCAGTGCTGCTCAGCTGGTGTCTGTGGCTGGTGTCGACTTGTAAATTTGCCCACCGGCAATGGTGGGCAGACTATGAAGTATTTATGTATTTCACCAACAGATGACAGCACAGAAGTTAATTAAGTTTCTATTAAAAAGGAAACGTAAAGGCAATGTTTGGTAATATATATCACTCGCATTGTAAATTTATTATTTACCATTTTAATACGTAAAGCAGCAGCAGGTCTTAATTACTTAAATCAGTCATTAGTCCATAACATATGGCAAAACTTCTGAATGAATGTTTACCATAAATACAGCTGTTATGGCTATAATTGACAATGGCCGCAAACAATATGTTGGTTACAGCCTGCAGCTGCCTTCATCACAGCTCTCGCCAGCCAGCAGTCGAGCGTCGTCTCCCGCCTCACTGTCGGTGACGGTAGTCGAGAGGGAGCCTCCCGCGGAACGCACGGGAGAGGTCTGCGCCACTCGGCCTGCGTCTCCCACCACGCCGTACGCCCGCCAGGAGCCCGGTCAACCGCCGCCGAACAAGGCAGCTGGGTTCCCTAGCACAACACAACCAGCCAATAACTCAGCACCGCCGGAAGCTGCACAGCTTTATCTTGCCGATACGCAAGCAGCTTCGCCTACACCGCAGACCGGCCGATCTCCAGCCGCTGCGTCCTCCTCTCAGCCGCCGACAGGAACCAAAGGTACACACTGCGCAGTAGTTGTCGGAGTACCCCTGGACCTCCCAGCGAGGTACCTCCTCACCGCTGCGACGCAGAAGTGGCCCACGGCCACCAGCGCCTCCCGGATCTCGTCGAGACGAGGCCCATCCACCTGCGTGCGCCTGCAGTTTACAGATCCTCAGGACCGCGACGCCGCCTTGGCCTCAGGTCTGCCCATTTTGGGACAGCTCCTGAAGGTGGAGGCCAGTAAACTGCAGCGACACATCCCGTGCCGGAACTGCTGTGCCTACGGGCATAGCGCCGACACATGCACCGCGCCGCCACGGTGCCATTACTGTGGCTCACCCACTCAAACTTCAAGCTGCAGGGCTCACGATCTCCGCCGACGCCGCAGGTACTGCGCCACTTGTGACGGGCTCGGCCATTTCACAGGGCAGACGCAGTGCCCTGCTTATCCTCGCGGAAACCAAGCAAGACCGACACCCCGGAGCGCTGCCACCAGCGGATCTAGGGAATGGCAGCAAGCACTTGGATGCTTCCGGGAGGAGCTCCAACTTATCACCACCAGACTCCTCGCCCTTGAGGAACTCATCGCTTCACTCGCCACCAGCAACCACCGGACTCCTGCGGACGAGGCTCAGGACTTCCGCTCAGAGGTCCTTAGCCTCAGCCAGCGAATGGGCAAACTGGAGGAATCCGCCACCGCCGCTGCCCAACAACAGGAGACACACCACGCCGCCCTCATCAACACCTTGACTACCACTCACAGACATCTGAATGACCGACTAACTCCCCTCGACCAACTCTCCGGCGCACTTGACAAATTACACGACACGACACTGGCCATCAGCTCCCAGCTCCAACTCACAGAACAATTAGCCACTGATCAAAAAGATATCCTCGCATCAATTCAACGAAAGATTCACCGGGTGGAGGCACACCTCACAGACACATCCACTAACACCACCAACAGACTGGACCAACTTCTCTTCAAACTAGCAGACATGGACACCGGCCTCCACGCCAGACTTCAGGACCTCAAGACCGCAGAACAAATAGTAGCCGAGCACGATGAACAGAACGCCCAGAGAATGAAAGCTTACCGCCCCAGCATCTGGAGACCACCTCAGCACACCTGATGGCCACATCAACTACCCTCCCGGAATTAACTTCCGGAGATTATGCCCTCCCACAAACGCACACTATTTGAAATTAATAAAGATTACCACTTTCCACCTTAACTACCTTCCTTCATTTTCGCCTCTACTTCCCACGCGCCTCGTTCAGGGCCTCTTGGCCATGTTCGATGCCTGGACACCACTCCTCACCCGCTCGCCGTTATAGACGGCCAGCACTTTATTTTCACCTCTACTAACGGGAGTGCTTTTAGCGGGATCCCACAAAGCCACTTAAACTACCTTCCCAACTTTCACCTCCTAACCTATAAAAAAAAAAAAAAAAAAAAAAAAAAAAAAAAAAAAAAAATATGTTGGTTGTCCGACTGGATCGCGGCCTCACATTCACCCCATATGCCCGTGAAAAAATCGGCCTCCGCCATGCAGCGCTCAGGCAGTTATACCCCATATTCCGTTCGACCATGCCCATCCGCCTGAAACTGCGGGTGTACCGTGCGATCATCCCGCCCCTGATCCTGTATGGATGCGAGGTCTGAGGATCGGTGGCTCGTACCACCATCCGCAGACTGCAAGCCGTGCAGAACAGGGCGCTTAGGATGATCTATGGTACTGAACGTATGTTTCCCTCATACATTCTCCACACCCATTCTGGCATACTTTACATTGAGGACGTTGTGCGTGAGCGCTCGCGCTCATTGTATGCCAGGATTACATTCCATCCCAACCACCTAGTGAACACACTAGGGCAGTATTACCATCGTTTATCTAGGAGGAGAAAGAGCTACCGCCTCCTCAAGGACGCCCTTGGGTGGTGAGACCAGCCTCTCATCCCTTCAACTCTACACTCTGTTCCGGCCACACTGAGGCCGGACCCGGCCCGCCGGCTGAACCCCGCAGCCGGGTCCCCCGGTGTGACACCGATTAACACCATAACATAACGATCCCTAACTTACCCGACCTCTCGCTCCTGGCCCCGCCACGCTAGACGGACCCTGCAACGCAGACCGCCAACAGCGTGGCGGTTTCAGGGCACTGGCCTCCTTGGAAGCTACCACCGCCACCAGGAGCATTAGCAGAGGTCGAATCAGGTCCTTCAGTTGACAATGACATCCAAGCTTTGGAGAAATGACAAAATCTTTAAGACCGCACGGGTAAATCCGCACAGCAGATAGGTACCGTGGCGATCTACCCACCGTCCGGGAGCACCCGGACGACTTGTTCTCGCTCTTGGCTCTTGGCGCTCTTGGCTCTTGGCGCTCTTGGCTCGGATTCTAGACCGTTTCTACTACGTTTTTGGTATTTTTGTAGCGGGATTGGCTTACTCAGTGAAACTGATCCCACTCGCTATAATTGCCATTTAAGCTCTTGGCTAACTGTAGCTTACTACGGATTCCAAATTCTGATATGTAAATTCATGTGTATAATAACCATCGCTCACGCGATGTACGTCAGGGTCCTGTGATAATGACGTCTTCCTCCCCAATACACCACAGCGGTTCCCCGCATAGAACTAACCGACCACATGAATCTGGGTGCTTGATGCCGGGACCAGCAAAACATCGCCAGGGCTGCTGCCCTAGGTAGTGGAGGGTTTTTTAAATAAGTATTTTGTGTCGGTGCACTCCACCGAGGCGGGGGTGGAAAAACTCCATATAAAATACGGAAACTCCAAATTTGCTTGACGAAAAAGTTAGCTAAACTTCCGAGTCGACGGACGTGATTAGTTGTGGGTTTCCATTGTAGATGTCACTTACTGACAATAGATGTGTAGCATATACGAATACATGCATATTCCCCAAATTTTCATTGCACACAAGTTGGTGTTCTCTGATAAGCGATACTACAATGTCCCTAGCGTATTCTCAGGATTTGCAACTAACCTTAAGTTGACTATGTCGGCATGGATAATTAAGCAGTAAGACTGAGGTGCAGAAAGAAAAAATGGATAAAAAACAAATATAAAGCAGGTTTGAACGAACAAGTTAGTGAAAGAAAGAAGGCCAAGAAGGGCAAATGAGTCAAGGGGTTGGCAAATACATCACCGCAGTTTCTCCCTCAATATGTATCTGTTATATAAGAGAGAAGTGCGCACAAATTGTGCAGAAAAGAAACAAATTCAGTGATGGGATCACTAGACACAAATGCCAGTATGTTATGCAGAATTACACTAAAGATGTTTGTTACACGGCTTTTGCACGTGCTAACGTCTTACTATTTGAAGAGTTGGTCACACAGTTGTTTTGGAAATCATAAAATCACTCGTTTTTCTTAGTTTATGTTGGTACCCATGTACCACACGCAAGTTCACAAAATGTCTGTCTTGAGTGATGCCTTGCCTGGTTCTATGATTTCTGTTTTATATAACAACTGAACCTTATTTCTTCCCACTTTCTTATCCATTCTTGGAGAAGTCTTTTCCCTGTTCCTAGATGGCAGGATGAACGCCAGAAGTAAGTCTTCTATAAAACAGCTCTTTTGCAAGCTCACAGTCTAATCAGATATTGTATGACTTGGAGCACTTAGGACAGCCTTCAAAATGCCTGATTTGACAGTTTTCAACTTTTTTCATGTGATATCTATTATATATTTAGCATTAAGGACTATTTTTGCATCATGGCCACTGCTCTTTGAAGTGACAATATAGTTATTGACCTGATGTCAAAAAGGGTTTTTGTGGAAGTTGCTGCTCTAGATTTAGTGTGTAACCTGAACGATCTGGCGCCCCGGAGTTTAACAACTACGGTGCCATACCAGGATGTGCAACGTTTTTTCCGTCGCCATCTCCTATCTGCTTGGCAGCAATCCTGGACAGCTTTAGAAGGCACACAACTCCGGGGTATAAAGGAGAGCGTACAACCCTGGCCAACTTCCTGCAGGGATAACCGGCGAGCCGAGGTGATACTCACCCGGTTGAGAATTGGGCACACTCGAACGACTCATGGCCACCTATTAAGAGGGGAACCGGCACCTGTGTGTGCTCCGTGTGCAGTACGCCTCACGGTGCGGCACGTACTGCTTGATTGCCCGCAGTACGCCCGCGTTCGCCAGTCAATAGGCTTGGGAGCTAACTTGCCCAGTATTTTAGGTGACGACCCAGTGGCCGTGGATAAGGCACTGCGGTTCGTTTTTAAAATAGGTTTTAATAAACAAGTGTGACTTATATTTTATATTTATTACTTTTAGCGTTTTTATAGTATTAGTCTTTAAGTCGTTTTTAATGTTCTTTTAACAGTTGAGTGTTTTTATTATATTTTACCTTTTAGCAAATATTTTTTATAGCTTTTAGGTTTTAGTGTTGACTTAGGGCCCAAATGACCTTGATGTCGACGGGCCCTAAAACCCCACACACTCACTCACTCACTGAACGATCTGGCCGTGACTATTGCGTGGTTCTGCACCTAGGTATAGGCAATCCGTCTCCCACTACCTATCGACCTCCATTGAGGAAGGTAATCTTGACGGTTTGTCTTTGCCCACATTTCCAGTTGTTTATTGTTTCTGTAGCTCACATGTGAAGTAAGATCTAATGACGATAAGTCAGCATGTAGATGTTCACATCTTCACGGTGGCAGTACCAACATAACAGCTGCGTTGCATCGTTGTTCACTTTTTATTTACTTTGGTACGATACATATAAAGTTAATGGATACTAGTAAAATAATTTTATGTTGTAAATAAGGATTACGCGGTTCCTTTGTGATAACATTTAAAGAAGTGCAAGAGAGTAAATTATAAAGAAAGTTCTATCTAGGTGAGGTAAATCGAGGTCATGGACGCAAATTAGAAAACAAGAGAAAATCAACCAAACTAACAAGTAAAGGTATATTTTACATGAATGCACTGCACGTGTTGCAGAATAAAGAAATTACTAACATTCATATATTATTAAAATAAGACCTGCAGCTTTACTGGCGGCGAATATATTCAAGGTACTCACGTGAAACACGAGATCAGAAATCGTCTTTTCACCCGGCTTAATTTCCGAGAAAATGTTGAATAGATGATTAAAATTTTCACCATGGTGTAGAGTAAAAGTAACGGACTATTACGAGACTATGACACAAACATATTTTGCATATTTGGTATACTCCCACTGTTCTTTTTTTCTTTTTCTTTTCATTTTTTAATATTTTTTTTTATTATTATTTTTTTATTTTTTTATGTTTATTTACATTTTAATAGTTGTTGCTCGGGTATATAGTTTATGCGGCTTTATCTCAGCCTGTCGGGGTTCCGCTAAGAGCACCCCCGTTAGTCGAGGTGCTGTTGCTATGCTAGCTGCCCATAGCAGCTGCGGGTAGAAGAATGCAGGCCAGATGCCGGCCATGACCAGAAGGCCCTGACAGTGGCGCGTGGAGAGTAGGGGGCTTTGGCGGCTACTTGAGCCGGGGGGTTTGTTTGGGAGTCGTGGTGCTTTTGGTTGTCAAGTCTGGGGGGGGGGGGTGGTTGAGGTTGCGGTTGGAGTACTGTCAGTCATTTCAGCGGGGTTTTATCCAAGAAGCTGGAGTCGATGGTCGATGTGTATTTGTTTGAGGGACTGTCTGTGCGAAACACTGGAGTATGCTGCTCACCCATGCTGCGGAGCTGTTGGTTGAGGTCTAGGAGCCGGTCGAGTTTGGCGCCTGTGTGCGAGTGACTCTCCTCCAAGCCTGAGAGCTTGCGCTTCACAGAGGATCAGTGGTCACTGCTGTTGAGTTGATGAAGCTGTTGTTGGAGAAGGAGTAGTTGAGTCTGGATGTCAGTTGTGGTGTCGGCAAATCGCTGGGTAATTGCTGTTAATTTCAAGAGTTGTTCGGTCTGTTCTGCGTGGCGTCCTGCGATGCTTGTGGTGATTGTTTGTTCTAGTTGGCCTAGGCGTGGAGCAATGTTGAGTTCCTCGGAGTGGAGGTGATGGATGTCCTCTCTGGAGGACTGTAAGTCGGCGATGGCGTTATCAAGCAAGACGGTCTCCAAAGGTCTGTAGTTCCCTCCGAAGATCCTTCATGGCTTCCCTCAGACATTCGTCGGGAAAGAAGGTAGCTGCTGCTGCTACGGTGGATGGTAAGCTTGGAGCCTCTTCCTCCCTGGTCGCTGCAGTGCTGCGTTGTGCTTGAAGCCTCATTCTGGGATAGCGAGGGCACTGCGCCTGACCTGAAAAATGGCCTAGACCATCGCAGGTGGCGCAGTATCTGCGTCGGTGCCGTAGATTATGCTTCGTGCATTCGGCGTTGAGGCACTGTGTCCCACAGTAGTGGCATCCAGGTGGAGCGGTGCAGGTGGTGGCGCAGTGGCCATAGCTGCAGCATCGCCGACAGGGAACGTGTCGCTCTAACTTGCTTGCCTCGACTCTGAGACGGCGCCCTAATAAGGGCAGTCCCGTCCTCAAGGCAGCATCTCTCTCCGCGCTGTCGGTTAGATGCAGGCGCACGAGTGTGGTGGTACCCCCTCTCGAAGTTATGCGGTTGGCTCTCCAGGCAGAGGGCCATCTCTGTTTTGCGGCGGAGAGAACAAACCTGCACGGGAGATCACGGAGGACCCCGCTGATGACCACGGTGTAGGCTCCTGGAGAAGTGGCTGGCGCTGGTGAGGAGTGCCGAGAAATTGTTGGTGTCTGTTGTGCTGCAGCAGCGTAGGACGGCCGCTGATGAGTTGAGTTTGGCGGCTGCGGTGGTTGTACTTCTGCAGGTGGAGTAGCTGTGAACTGCCGTTGAGGTGCTGCTTCCCCCGCCGGTTGCCTGCGCACCTGGCAAGCGTCCTGCGTGGTAGGGGAAGCGGGCCGAGCAGCCCAAAACTTCCCCGGCTGCTCCGCGGGAACATCCTTCTCGTCCGCCGATACCGGCAGCGAGGCGGGAGACGGCGCCCGAGAGAGGGCTGGCAAGGATTGCGGTGAAGGTGGCTTCACTGCCTGGCTCTGCTTCCGTGTTGCGGCGTTCTTTTTCTTCTTCTTGTTGCGGCGGTTTCTCGATGTGTCCTGTTCGGCGTTCCCGTCTCACCTCCCGCTGTTCCAACGGTTACCATGAACTTATCTTTGGTAACAGAAACCTCTCAGATAATGCACTGATTATTCTGTAAGAGTGACAGGGAAACTGCCGCGCTTCCTGGCCCTGGCTTCCTGGCTTCCTCCGTCCTTTTCCACAGTTTTGGTCCACCTTTTAACTAGGGCATGTATTGCAGTGTGGTAAAACACACGGTCTTGCTATTCCTAAGCCACTGACGCACGGACGTGTTCACAGCCTCATCTTCAAAATGAATCCCACAATGAGCTTCCTTTAGTGGCCCGAACAGATGGAAGTCTGGTGGTGCCAGGTCAGGGCTGTAAGACTTGCCATCCCAAATTCTCAATTTCTGCATTGGGGTGTGGTGTTGCATTGTCATGCAAAAAAAGAACATCCACCATAGTTTTTGTTGGGCGAACTCGGCGAAGACGTGCTTTCAGCTTTTTGAGAGTTCTGACGTATTGGACAGAATTTATTGTGCATCCCTGCTCCAAAAAATCAATCATAAGCACACCCTCTGCATCCCAAAACACTGTCGCCATAACTTTCCCTGCCGATCGCTGAGTTTTGAATACTTTTTTCTTAGGTAACGTTGTGTGATGCCATTCCATTGACTGCCTCTTTGATTCAGGTTCAAAAAAATAAACCCACATTTCGTCTCCAGTAACATTTTTTTTTCTTCCAGAAACTCCTCTTCCTCCAAACTGAAGCGCTGCAAGTGTTCGGAGGCTATTGTTTTCCTTGTTCCTTTGTTTTGGGCGGTTAACATTCTTGGTACTCAACGTGAACAAACTTTTGAGTAACCCAGTTGTTCAATAATCGTCATCACACTGTCTCTACTCAGGGAGACAACGCGACACAATTCGAATGTTGTTACCCGGCGATCACCGCGAATGATATCATCGACTCGCTGAATGTTGCATGGAGTCACTACAGTCACCGGCCTGACGCTTTGCTTTTCATCTGCCAGTGGTGTTTGCCCCTCAGCTTCGTAACAGTGACGAACCCATCGTCTAACAGTGCTGACACTCACAGCTGCATCACCATACACATTTTTTAGCCTTTCGTGAATGCGAATTGGCGTTTCACAAACGGCAGTCAAAAATTCAATCACAGAACGCTGTCTAAAACGAATGTTAATGTCAGGCATTATGGAAGAGGATGCAGTGCTGACACCTGTTGACTTAGGAAGTTACTACTGCAGGGGATTGGAGAAGAAGGTTTGAGGAATTGCGCCAAATTCAAAGCGTTCACATAACTTACTTATTTAAGGAAATAAATATAGGAGGCATTACTTTTTTGACCCACCCTACTATATGTTCACTCCACGTGGAGTAATCAGTGCTTTATCTGATAGGTATCTATTACCAAAGATAAATCCATGGTAACCATTCGAACATCGGGACTATACTAGACTAAAGACAATCAGGAGTAGAGGGGGCAAGTGGTCCTTATCTTAATTATGAATTAACAACACGCTGGTCTTCAGAATTATTAGATAATACTGTCGTGTTGAATCAGAATTACTCAGTTGTCCAATTCATTCATTCATTCAAGTAGCTGGTGGCTGACTGAGGGTCAGCACGATGTGTGTCATTCGTGTACCTGTCCTACACGGACTTAACCACTTAATGACAGGAAATGTGGGGTTTTGCAGGTTGGTGGTTTAAGATAATGTAGATGAAAAGAAGGGAGGTAGCCGTAGCTTCTCATGGTAGCCAACTCGGGTGCAACGCTATGTTAGCACCGCTGGTGTGATAATTTTTAGGAAGAGTTTAATTTAGAAAGTCTATTAAATTCAAACAGTAGTAATTTTAGGTTGAAATAAGTAATCTATTGTTACCGGGTGTGCCTGCATGCCATGCGGGGAAGCCTGTATAGCTTGTAGCGTCTTTCGGTTGTTCTATAGTTCCCTAGAGACCTAACTAGGGCGCTCTGATGTTGAGGCAAACTCGCGTAGAATTTTGTGGCCTGGCGCCTAATGACATCCTCCACATAGTGGAGAGATGAGGCTTTATGAAGGTATCTCATGGGAAACCTCCAGCAAACAGAATAGATGGCCCTAAGACATCTATTTTGTACACGCTGAATTTGTCGCAGATTGGATCCTGCGGCCATGCCCCAAATCTCACAAGCATAAAGCATGATTGGAAGAATTAAAGCCTGAAAAAGGCGCAACTTAAGGGGTGTCGGCATTCCTGAGCGCATCATGGGGTACAACGAAGCCGAAGCTCCGCATGCCCGATGAGCTAGCTCCTGGATGTGGCCCCGAAAAGTTAGGCCCTTGTCCAGCTTTACACCTAAGTATTTTAGAGAATTTGTCCACTCTATCCTTCTGCCAGAATAATTAAAGGCGGGGAGGTTGGCGGGAAAGTGACGCTTAGTGAAGAGTATGGCTTGGCTTTTCTCTGGGTTGATAGACAATCGCCAAAGCCTACACCAATCATGAATGAGGCTTAGGTGTCGCTGTATTGGGTTGAAGGCTCTGCGTGCGTTTCTGTTTGTGTTGTATAGTAACACGTCGTCCGCATATTGGGCAACGTTGACGTGTTGCTCCGTTGGGAGATGCGCCACATACACGCTAAAGAGTGTAGGGGATAAGACAGAGCCTTCTGGGACGCCTCCTCTGATGGGTCGTCTGGTAGAAAGCTTTACCGCCACAACAACTGTGAAATGTCTGTGTTTGAGGAATGAGTGTAAAATGTGTATCATGTGTGCAGGAAGCCCCAGGGTGATTAGTTTGTGTAGGAGGCCTGCATGCCAGGTGGTAGAGAAGGCCTTCTCGACATCCAGAGATACCGCCGCAGTGAATGCCCTTATTTTAAATAATTTGGCAATTTGTTATAAAATATATTTCCCTTCAATAATGGATCTTTTCCAGCTGATTTTGTTCTTGTAGTAAGTCTATGAAAGTTATCACATCCTCTAGTATTGTAGCCATAGAGTTTACTATTTCTGTTGACATTATTTACATTACATTCTGTTTTGTGTACAAGTAATATTAATTTATATATATATACAATGAAATTACTGTCAAGATTTGCTCCTTTCTGAAAGTTGGTCTACATGATGTTCTATTTCCTAATTTAAACATTATTCTTACACACATTTTTTGTAGTATTAGAATCCTGTTCATGTTGATAATTCCACTACTGTCCCAGATTTCAATTCCATAACTGAGATGGCTATGTATTATTGCATAGTAAGGTAATTTTAATACTTCTGTATTCAAGTATTTAGAAAGATTTCTGAGCAGATATACACCACTACTAATTTTATTGCCTATGCTGTCAATCTGTTTATGGAAATTCAAGTTTTTGTCTAGTTTGATACCCAAAAAGTTTGCTGAATCTTCCTGTTCCATATCTTTACCATTAATTACTACATTGTTTAGTTTTAGACTTGTTTGATATTCAAAAATAACCAATTTGCTCTTTTTTATATTGACATTTAAATTATTATCTTTTATGTAATTTAGAATTAAGTCAGTTTGATTTATTAAGTTTTGTTTTAACTGATTTCCTGATTTATTCCAAAATAGAACAGAAGTGTCGTCAGCATATGTGATTGTTTTATAGTCAATTGTTTCTGGTAGGTCGTTTACATAAATCAAATATAATAATGGGCCAAGAACAGATCCTTGTGACACTCCTAATTTGACAGTATCATATTTTGAAGAGATTTTTCTAACTATATTTCCATTTTTATAGTTTATTTCAGTACTCTGTTTCCGATTTGTCAAATATGATTTTATTATTTCAAGCAATTTCCCTCTGACACCATAGTTTTCTAGTTTACCAATAAGGCGAGTGATCAACTGAGTCAAACGCTTTAGATAGGTCCAGAAATAAAGCAGCTACCAAATTTCAAAATTTGCTATTGTTATGTTGACGACATTTTTGCAATAGGTCCTAAAGGAACTCATAAGATGCTCTTAGACTTCTGAACATTCAGAATCCAGCTATAAAATTTACATTAGAAATGGGAAAGAATGGGATTCTTCCATTTCTGGACATCAAGATTAAAACGGTGGATAACAAACTTGCGCTTGGTGTTTACAGGAAACTGGCAGATAATTATATTATGAATAACAGGTTCAACGCAAAACACCACCAACATTCCATGTTCAATAGTTTAATCATTTGTATGACCAACTTTCCACTGAGCAGAGGAGTTATCAAGAAGAATATTTACACACAAAAAAGGTAACTACATCTAACAGTTCCAACCCAAATTTAGTGGAAAAAAAAATTAACAAACTCAACAGGGCCAAGAAAATAAAAGAAACCTCCATCCTGGGACCCACAAAGGAAAAAAGGGAAATCTTTTAAGAAGTTTACCTTCCACCCAGCAGTCCATAATAAATTCCAAAAATTTTTCTCAACACACAACACAGTTCTTGTACCTCAAAATAGATTCAATACCAAGAATTTGTTAAAAGGCTCCCCAAAAATTCAATTACTGCAAAAGGAAAACCAGGAATCTACAGGATCAAATGTAAAACTTGCCCTAAAATATATATAGAAAAAATGAAAAGAAATATTGACATCACAGGGCCCAAATGATCTTGTTGTCGACGGGCCCTAAAATACCACACATTCACTCACTATTGACATCAGAACTAAAGAACATATATGCAACATTAAAAACAGTAAAATAGAAAAATCGGCAGTCACTTTTCATTTTTTAAATACCAGACAAGATATTAACTTGGAGACAGCTTTAATAAAAGAGGTTAGTCATCCTATAGATCTTCGTAATATTGATGGATGATTAATCACCAAATTGTGCAGCTTAATTTCTCTTTGAATTTGTCATCTCATACAGGTTATTTCTCTTTTTGTCAATGCATAGAGTAACAAAACATTATTGAAATATGCAGACACTGCAACTGTAAGTCTGCACTGGAATAGTTTATACTGATTCTTTCTAAGATTAGTTGTTAAAAATGATATACAGATTGCTTCACTTGTTCATGTAAGTACAGTTACTTGTCACTAATCTCAAACGGTTCCAAGTCAAAAGAAGAGATATCTCTTATGATTGTGGTTGCTTAACTTGTTAATCAATTCTAAATTTATTTTTAGGGACAAAACCATGCCTTTAATTTGGTCTCTGTCAGTTTCTGTCCAATAGGTACACGCTGTATTCTATATAATTTCTAAAATTTAATGAGATTCTGCTTTTGTTATATTTTGTTAAGGGGGTGCTGGGGTAGCGCAGTAGTTTCGTTTGCAACTCTCTTGCTGAGGGTCCGAGTTTGATTCCCGGCTCTGGGGTGTCAATTTTAAGTCGACCCTATCCGCGCCTTTACCTTTGTCTAGCACGTGTGAAGTGTCCCCTATGCCCAATGTGGTTCGGAGTCCATGGTATAAACTGTAGGTCCACTCACCTCACCATCTCTCTTCGCTATCACCCTATCGGAGGTAATGGACACCACCCTCTGGGTGCCTCCGCCTGAGAAATGGGTCCGGTCATCACGTGGTGAGGCGAGGTTACCCCGAAGGCCATAGTTGCCATATGGGGAGTGTTGGTATACATGTATTTTGTGTAAGGAGAAGCATAACAAATTATTGTGTAAGCATAATCCTCTGTGTAGCAAAAGGAATGCATGTAATAATAAGAATGCAACATGACAGTGGAATAATGTTAATACTTGTGTGTTTGATTTGTGGTGGTCACTAAGGATTTGTAACATTATTTATGTGAGCCAGATCTTATTAATTACACTTGATGCAACTTATTTTTTATTTTTATACTTATATTATTTGTATTGTTCTAAATATTTGTATTGACGTATCCAATGTCATTGTATTGACTTAACGGATGAATAAAACTACTACTACTACTACTACTACCAGAGCACATAAACTGTACATATATGCAAGATTTAGTATTATTCTACTTTCCAACTGAATTAGGTTACCAATTTTTCTCCAATTTTAAACAGTTTTAAAGAATATGAATCCAACATTTACAATTTTGTTTTTCAATTATTTTTACGGCTGTATTTAAAACAGAAGAGGTTCAAAGAGTGACCTCTATGTCATGTTTGCTCCATCAAGAAGGAATAAAAAAAAAGCCCAAAGTAAAGCCAAAGCCATTTGGTAACTGGTACTTAATTTATACAGTATTATACTCTCCTAGATTTACATTTAATTTTATTATGTCCAACAAACGAAGCTTTTAAACTTGCTATCAAGAATGCATCTATCACACTGGTTCTTCTTTTGAGTAGCCCTTATTCTGCATATGAGTCATTCCATGTCAAAACGAACATGTCTGAGACATGATCTTTTTGTATTTTCTCCAAATTTTTTTTACGTAACACCTAGGAGATATTAAATAACCTATCTATTTTGTTTTTGGTGTGGCATAGCTATTTAGAGGTTTATTGAATATTATATTTTCCGTATATTTGCCTGCTGTATTCTATGAAAATCGTTATAACAAAGATTATATGAATAATGAAATGTTAGTGTTTGAGACATTATATTGCAGTTTAATATGCTATTTTTTTAGGTTCGGTGAAAACAAAAAATTGGGCGTCATTTAATGGGGTAAGTTTTTCAAAATGTGTTTTAATTAGCAACTTATTACTTTATAAAAACGAAAAAAATATCATTATAATCTTTGAAATATTGTGCATGGAATTTCATTGGTTTCAGAATGGGATTGAAGTAAAACGTAGTGTTATAAATACTTTACTGGTGGCATGTGAGGTGATTCACGTCCGGACCAAGAGCGCTGTGAACACATGGGCGAGCTATCATTTTACTTCTGGTGTTTACCGTTCAGATCTGCATCTATGCATAATAAGTTGAAACCACAGTATGCTGTCAACTGACATTTCGTGTAAGTTCTGAAGTGTGGAAGTTTATTTTCATCATGTCAGATTTGGTTCAAAGGAGTTATTGTTGCTGTTTTAATCTATTCAAACTAGTTAACCACAGAGTAGGACATAAAAAGTTAAGGCCAGTAACCTCAGCAATGCTCATTACACTCAAACTGGAAGACGTAAACCTATCTTGCGATTTGAAAGTGTGTGACAATTGTCGCAAGAAAATTTCTAAACTTCCAAAGCAACAAAGTACAAGTGAGTTATGTGTACCAATTGCAAGTGAAAGTGCAGTACTAGAACAATGTGAAAATATGGATAGTGATAGTTTCTCCTCATCCTCCAGTGATGCAGTATGGACACAAAAGATGCAGCAAGAAAACTAAATGAGTGTTTAGTGGCAATAGGAGAATCGCCTATAAAAGAAAAAAAGAAAATTTTCGCAAAAATGTTATCCTCGGGATAAGTTTCAGAAAATATCGGAGGCAATGAAGGATATAGTATTTCATATTGCAAACTCCACTTCAAATGAAAATTCACAACATTCTGAAATAGTACAGAAACTAATAAATTTTTTCCATGAAACTGATGACAAAACTCTCAAAATACAAATACTGACGATTTTTGACAGCTGGTCTTACAAGAAAATAAAACAACATTTTGGTGTGTCAACTCACATGATACGAATATCTAAACAGGTGGCTAAAGAAAAAGGAAGTTTAGGAACTCCAGACACTAAAACAGGAAAAAGCCTTGACCCATCTACATTTAAAGAGGTGTCTGAATCTTAGAATTCTGATGATGTGAGTAGGGTTATGCCTGGCAGAAAAAAAAATGTAGTTTCTGTTAAAAAAAAAATGGTAAGAGAATCCATAAAGAGAAAAGATTGATACTTTGCAATCTTAAGGAAACTTACCAAAGCTTTAAAGATATGCATCCAGATGTCAGAATAGGGTTTTCAAAATTTGCGGAATTAAGGCCTAAGGAATGTGTACTTCTTGGAACTAGTGCAACCCATTCAGTTTGTGTTTGTGCTCATCACGAAAATGTCAAATTAATTCTTGATGATATCAGTATTTATCATCTCACTGCAAATTCAAATCCCATTTTAACTAATTATAAGGACTGCTTGACACACATCGTCTGCAACCCCCATCATCTGTTTTTAAAGACATGTAAAGCTTGTCCAGGAACTGAAGATATAACAAATCATTTACAACCACTGCTTGATGAACAAGATACTCATGAGATTACCTACAGACAGTAGGTGAGTGTGGATCGCTCAACTTTAGAAACCTTGATATCGCCCATAGAGGATTTTCTAGGCAAATTATCAACAAAACTCAGCAATTTACTCCCACATACATTCATAGCTCAGCAGCAGAATTTATTTTTGCGGGAGTGTAAAGAAGATCTGGCACTAGACAATGCATAGTGATGGCTGATTTCTCGGAAAATTATGCTGTTATTCAGGATTCCATTCAGGGGGTGCACTGGAACCATAGTCAGACCAAAATTCATCCTTTTGTGGTCTACTATAAAGACAATAGTGACATAAAGCATTTTAACTTTGTTGTTATTTCTGAATGCTTAAAACACGACACCAGAGCTGTCCACCATTTCCAAACCAAACTGTTACTGTTTCTGAAACAGAAACTGAGAGTACTGCGTAAAGTAATATATTTTTCAGATGGGTCAAGTGCTCAGTATAAAAATAAAACAAATTTTTCAAACATCTGTTTACACGAAAATGACTTTCAAATTCAAGCACAGTGGCACTTTTTCGCCACAACCCATGGAAAAGGACCTTGTGATGGCATCGGTGGTACTGTTAAAAGACTTGCAATGAAAGCTAGCCTTCAGCCTGGAATAGACCCTATCACAAGTCCAAGAAAACTGTTCACCTGGGCCGAGAAGAACATTTGCAATATAGTTTTCAACTTTTTCTCCGATAGTCAACATAAGGAGCACAATAATGTATTTCAGTCAAGATACCAACAAGCAAAAGTGGTGCGAGGCACTTTACAATTGCATTCTTTTGTGCCAATATCTGTATCTCAGGCAGTAATAAAAAACTATTCGTTGCAAAGCAAAGGGAGAGTGGTGGATGTTAAAACTCTTTAACCAATCTATGATTAATTTTAAATCAATGCAACAAAATATGTGGTGACTGCAAGTGTAAATTTGTGACTGGAATTTCAAACTATGGATTGTCGTGTGATGAATGTGATCAAAGAGAACTATTAATAGTATCATCACCAAGCTTCTGGAAACAGAAATCATAATTGACCTTGTAGGTGATGATGGCAGTGCAACGCAAGATGCGCCGTCAGCTGCCACATGGTGTGTGTGCATCTTGACCTCGTAAGCAGCGCTGCACGACTTGATAAGTTACTTAATATCTCTCTTATTATTTGGAATCCCAATCTGAATTTTTTCCTGAGGTTATATGACATCATGAGGTTAGTTTTAAATTTTTTTTCGGAATTTTTTTAGCAATGTGCTAACATTGATAATGATATTTCTAATTTTAATGCCTTTCTGAAAATGTAAATATTACATGAAATATTTTTTGTTTAATGTGTAAATGAAGTATACATTTCAATTTAGTAAATGAGCCAAAAATTATATTTTTCTGCCAAAAATAACCAGACATATTCACATTAATGTAGAACGATGTGCGCAAAATACCCAAATGTTTAATGCTTTTTATTGGCCAAAATAATTAAACCAGAGACTAACAAAAAATACGTGTATCATTTCTTCCTTCATAGAACATATAAGCTCAATATCAATGAAATCGGAGACATGAAGGTCAATTTTCCCTGAAATTTGTGCGATTTGACATGGAATGACTCACATGTAATTAATTGCATTTAGCGCCTAATTTTAATTATGTCAGAATTAATTATAAGAAATCTTCTTTTAAATGTATTACTATACACAATGTACCTTTCATCAGTACACCTATTTCTTCATTGGTGTGAGAAAAAGAAAAACCTTCAGTGAACTAAAACATAGTAATTCTAGGAGATAAAGCTTTTCCTTTTGATTATCTATATTCTGGACATGTTGGATTTACCAAAAAACTATATTTCTCACTCATTGATGTAACCTTCTCTAGCTTGATACAATGTCTACTACTATCATATCTGCAATAAGTAACTAGATCTGAGACCTTCAACAGTCCATTACAATTTCCTCTGATATGCTGCTACAGCACTGCTTTTAAAGAGCACCTGATGTCACAAATTTTGATTTTTTATTGTAAAATCTGAAAAAAGTCTCATCATTTTAGCATCATTTTCAGATGCTTAGTATCAGTAAATAAAATCTATACAGTTCAATGAAACTTTCAATTGAGTCGCATAAGAGCCGTAGATGCAAACCATGATTGCGAAATATGTCCTCAAAATAGGTACGAAAGTGAAGCAGATGTGTAATAAATATGACTCATCTAAAAATTAATAATTTTTCGCTTCACTGTGGTGTTGCAATACAGTTAAATCTCGATATATTTCAATATATGTTACTCTTGTGACTCCATACATTATTCAATATTTATAATCTGGCAAACAGAAAGGTAGACTAATACAATTTTGAGTCGAACTAATACTCAATGCTCCATTTATTGCTAGTATTTACCTAGAATGCGTTTCGTTAGAATCTTCCTAACATCATCAGCTGTTGTCGACTAATGGATGCCGGTTCAGTGAACTCCTCGGAGGTGATAGGTGCGTCTCTGTCGGTATCTTGATGAACTTGAAATTTGGATTTTCTTCAAAGGTAGTATCGAAATTAAACAATTTACTTTCATATTTCTTTATAAAGATTTTTTCCCACGTGGTTAATGCAGCTGGACCTTGGACACTTTTTAGTAAGTGAATTTCTCGTTCTATGTCATGATTTTCCTTCCAAAAATGGTACGCTACCACCGATTTATCTATTTCTTTATTCTTGATGTTCCTAAAGTGCTCTTTAAGCCTAATGTTCACGTTCCTTTTTGTTTTTCCAATGTAGAATTTGTCACAGTCCTTGCAATTTATCCGGTACACTCTTGATTTTTTGCCTGTGGGTATCTCCTTTTTATTATGTGATTTCAAAAGGTGTTGTACACTTAATTTGTTCTGTGGGGCCAAAGTAATATTGTGTTCTTTGAAGATTTTTTGGAAAAGGTGTGTAGCTCTGGGATGATACGTAAATTTTCTGTATGAGGTTTCATTGCTAATTGGGGAGAGAGTAGTTACTTGTTTGCATCTTAGTTGTCTTTTGAATTTATCTATTTTCTTGTTGACCAATTCAGCACTGTATCCATTGTATTCTGCAATGTGAATGATATTATTGTACTCTTTGTTATATTCTATCTTGTTTAAAGGTACATTAACCAGCCTGTAAGTTAAACTGTTGATAACAGCATGCTTGTGTTGTCTTGAGTTATATCCATCTGATCTTATGAAATTTTCTGTGTGTGTTTCCTTTCTGTGTATGCCAAATTCAAGTTTATTATGTTTTCTGGTAAGTTTCAAATCTAAGAAAGGGATTTCATTGTTTGTCTCTTTTTCTATGGAGAATTTTATTGCAGGATTTTGTAAATTAAGTAGTTTTAATGCATCAGCCATTTGTTTCTCATTTGTTATTGCCCAAATGTCATCCACATATCTGTACCAATGCTTAAAAATTAGTGGGAATGCCTTTGTGATGTGCGTTTCCAAAAAGCTCATGAAGAGGTCTGCCAAAAATGGGGACAATGTCTAATTTGTCTGTGACAAATTCTACATTGGAAAAACAAAAAGGAACATGAACATTAGGCTTAAAGAGCACTTTAGGAACATCAGGAATAAAGAAATAGATAAATCGGCAGTAGCGTACCATTTTTGGAAGGAAAATCATGACATAGAACGAGAAATTCACTTTCTAAAAAGTGTCCAAGGTCCAGCTGCATTAACCACGTGGGAAAAAATCTTTATAAAGAAATATGAAAGTAAATTGTTTAATATCGATACTACCTTTGAAGAAAATCCAAATTTCAAGTTCATCAAGATACCGACAGAGACGCACCTATCACCTCCGAGGAGTTCACTGAACCGGCATCCATTAGTCGACAACAGCTGATGATGTTAGGAAGATCCTAACGAAACGCGTTCTAGCTAAATACTAGCAATAAATGGAGCATTGAGTACTAGTTTGACTCAAAATTGTATTAATTTTGTGCTTCATTGTATCATAGTCCTTAAACAACGGAAGAAAGGTAGACATTTAATTTATTGCTTTGCAACACATAATTTGCTGACCATTTGAATTGCTTACTTTTGTTTCCATCTTACTAGTGTAATTTGAAGATATCTGAATTCAGAGAAATTGCATAAAAAGCTTTTCCAATTAGGTATATGCCCAGCTTCTTCCATTTGGAAATAAGAAAAGATACTACTTTCATATTTTACTTGAGTTGGGTTATTCCTGTATGAGAACTTATTCTGTTTGTTTTTGCTCTCTGCTAAGCAGACTACCTACACTATATTAAATCTTGCAAAAAAATTAGTAAATGTCAATGACAAATTGATATAGACGAAAGGTCACCAAGAAAACCACCGAAAATATCTATATTTGCTTGTCTTTTTTAGGTATTTGGTTTATTTATGGTACGACGACCACATGGTCATTTGACTATGAATCACCAGCAGAAACACCACTGGATCTTTAATGCTTTCATTCCAAAACATAACCTTACCTGACAACTGCTCTCTGTAAGTTGTAATATGGTATCTCTTCATCCGTTAAACATAATTTTCTTAAGGCCATATTTTCCTTTAAAGTTTTAAGCCTTTGACAGTAAGTTAGGGAGTTAATGTACCGAACACCAGGCATGATATGTTTAAGCTCCCTTCCAAACTGTCGTACCATCAACCACTACCAACTTCACTTCTGATTAAAATCAAACTGGTAAGGTGATGATTATAATCATGTTGGTAAGGTTTAGTAGGAATCATAGGAATAGTGTGCCATTATTATAGTGTATTCGGTTGCTAATAAATTATGTTAAACACATTCATGCCTGTGAAGACGCTACAACGCAGTGAATGTGTATTTAGAACAACTTATTTTTGTTCGTAAAGTATGTTACATGTGCATCTTTCCCTTGAGATGAAATAAACTCGAGTATTGAGAGAGTAAAGAGAAGTATATGTGTTACTTGCTATCTGGTTGTCAGCAGCATTGCAACTCTCCACGTGGAGAAACAAATGACCTCTTAAAAATTAGAGCATATATACCCTCCAGGATTAACATGGGGATGCACATAAACATTGCAGTTTGTATCACTCCACCAAGAAACACATGGGTGGAGTTTTCTGTCATCAGCTGTTATCATTTGACATATCGCAACCGTCATGTGTTTTGCTGGCAGTCGGCTCGTATTTACTAAATCAACTAATTAAAGAAACTGCTGAAGAAAAGTTACGACATATAATTTTGTGAATGAGTCGTCGGATAGAGGTGCGGCACCCAGCTCAGAATCAGATATAGTCGTATTAGTCCCGAAAAATCCACCTTTCTTTGACTCTACAATTGTTTTCAAGCCTTTAAAGCCACATGTCTCTCATTTGCTAAGGTTTCGTGTAAGTAATTTCACGTTAATTTTGTTTCGTTTTGAAGATTGAAACCCAAATTCTTTCAGCAAAGCGTGGAATGGTTTTTGAAAGATGTGGATCACTGTTTACTAAAACGAGTAGGAGGCTCGTTATTTAAGAAGAAACGGTGCACTTTAAAGCGAATAGATCTTTTTTAATTTCTAATTTCGGTTCTCACATTTGAAATGAGTTTATAGATACATCTGTTGGTCTTTCACATCCAGGGTTGTTCTAACGTTGAAAGAAAGAGTTAAAACATTTAATACGACAGGCTTTCCACGATTAAGTCTAAGAAACCAAATTATTAATAAGCTTCATCAAGAATTTAAGCTATTAATTGGTAAGAAAAATTAATAAAGGTTGGACATTTATTGTTATTTCATCATTATATATAATAATTTTATAGGTGTAGTCCCTTATGTCTTCTAAGTTCATTTTTAACACATTCACGTTTAATAATTGCACTCCACCCAGAAATGTAAGTTTCGAGCCCCGTGGTCACCGAAAAGTATTTTTTAAAAAATACTCATTTGTATGAAAAGGCCAAGATAAATACCGAACATGTATGTGAATAATTTTTGTTAAGCGTGACACGAACTGTTTCCTAATTTAGATATACCAAAGAGAGCCTCTGACTCCGGCAGCATCTCTGAAATAGAGCCTGTACCAGGGTTTTTTTTTTTTCCTCTGTAATTTACGTCCACCCCAACGTTAAGTTATATCGGACGGTGAATGAATTGGGTGAAATGATGCTCAAATGATTCCGGGGTCCATGGAGCTTAGAGTTACCCAACATTCGTCTTGAAGGATAAGGGAAAACCCCGGAAAAACCTTATCTAGGTAACTCACCCTGACCGAGATTCGAACTCGGGACCTCTTGAACGTGAGGCAGACATGCTACCATCTACGCTACCGAGGCGGGCTGTACCAGGGGGTGTTAACTGGGATAGAGACACTGAATCCGCATTAAGCTTCTCGAAACTGTCCTACAGATGTCTCTGTTCACACAACTTTAAAATCTGTCGGGTGTTAATGGTATCTAAGCGAAGCCAAATTAAACGTGAAAAATGGTCATCAATTTGTAAAATTCGCAAGATTTGTAAAGCCTGCGATGGCATATGAGCAGCAAGAAGGAAGGGAATGGACTTTTACAAAGCCCTATCGGTAAGTAAGGTGTTAGCATATAGGTAAATATCGAAAATTAATATCATAACTTAACCTGAATTGTACCTTCATACAGTTTCATTTGTAATTAAATTATTTAGATTATGTAGCACTTTATAATGTATCAAGGATGTTTTACATGAAAAAGCACTAGTTTCATCAACCTTGTTACTTAATTATTAATGCAAAAACAATGTTTATCTGCTTTTTTTAGCTACCTCATCATCTCAAGCTACCAGGAATATGATGGCAGAAATCAAAAGTGCCGCATGAATAGAAATTTTGTGTTTATTGTTTTGGTGATGTGCAGTGATATTCAGGAACATTAGTAATAAAGAACAAATCTTTCTTTCTCACCTATACAGCAATTTTTTGTGGCTTATCAGATATTTCTTAAAGTTTGAGTTTCATTTCAATATCAGTGGAAAATTAACAAAAACTTTAAGGAGTGTTGTGACCAGTATGTTTTAAATTTTTAGGAAATTTGGAAGTTATTTTAGGCAGTTGATTGGATATATTCGTTGGCTCTGTGTTAGAAGTTTTAAATTAAAAATATTTGAGTCATATATAACAGTCCATGTAAGGTAAGTAGTTTCCAGTTTAAATTACTGCAAAACTAGCTTTCCTAAATTACAGATATTTTGTAATTTTCATTTGATTTACATGAGTTAATATAAAACAACAGTAAGCCAAAATTGAACACCATTAATATTATTAAGTGATTTCTTCAATATTTAAGCTTTGTTCTGGAGGTGATGTTAATTTAGTCCATAATATTAGCTGTCATCAAAGACAGAAATACTTAAACAATTGCTTTTTAGCTTTAATTCTAATGCTGTTTGCACTAACATGTGTATAACAAACTTATACACGAAGATTTTCAAAAAAAAAAAAAATCCATCTCAGACTACATTTTAGATGAAACATTTGTGCATTTCAGCCACAGTACTCTTCCTGGATTAAGTAATCTAAAATATATGAATTGTTTATAAGGATGTATTTGCAATGTTTGGTGGCAGCATCTGTTTTTGGTAATGATATACTGTTTGCCGTGTGTATTATATACTTCGCTGTGTCATTCTAACCAGAGTATGTGAATTTTCAGATATACCAAAACTGTGGCTGTGGATTTGTACAGAGTTCAATTCTCTTTGATCTCTGTAGAATTTCTTTGTTTATAATTGGTATTAACTGTGTTTACATATAATCTGGGTGCTTAAATTAAAATCTTTGGGCAACATGCTTGGATATGAACTTTTATAAAGTTTTTCTTTAAATTGCAATGATATTTTGAAGAATTGTGTTCCCTTAACCTTACTCATCAGTGTATAACTACATTAGTGATACAGAATCACATAGTTCTTGACAGCAAATTAAAAATATGATCTGATATTCCATAAATTCAGTTTGTTCTATCTTAATACAAAATTGAATCAGAATATATTGACACATTGCTTCATTGACATGTTTCTAAGAGCTCTTGCTCCTATCCTCAGCTGATACTCAGGAGTATCAGGAGTATCAGCTGAGGATAGGAGCAAGAGCTCTTGAAACATGTCAATGAAGCAATGTGTCAATATATTCTCGATTCAATTTTGTATTAATTTGTGCTTCACTGTCCCTACGCTTCTTTCAAGTTTATACTTTGTTCTATCTTGTTTAACGCAGTAATCACTATGTAATATTGTACCCACTACACCAAATAATGTACCTGAATAGCCATCTTAGAAGAGATCTAGTGGGATTAAAATTGATCTTGTAAAAGCTTTAACAAGTTTTAAGTGCAATTGTGCATTGCAAGCAATTATTAAAATGTCATTGTGCCATTGTCATCATAATATGCCATTTTTACATTTATTTCCAGCATTCCACTTATTCTTAAAATATGACAACGTGAACTGCAGCTAGAACATAGAGAATGGCATGTTCTCAAATTAGTAAAGCTTCATAATAAACAATAGGTAGGGTAGTGATATTTAGCACTCTGTAGCATTTATAAATTTGTAATTTAGCATTTTATAGCATTTTGAAGAAAGTTTGAGTTAATTTTGTTAAATGATGAATATTAATATTATTTATATGAAATTTAAAACACATTTATGGAGGGTTATTAACGACGGTGAGTTAAAAGTGCATAAAGTGTCAATTTATTTCACATTAATATACGTTAAAGCAATACGCAGAAATATAGAACAATCTGATACAGACTAAAGCATATTGCATAACACAAAAAGATAAAGCCATATTGATGTAGAACACAATAAAAAGTAAATGCACTAAATTAGCCTAGTTTATGATTCAGTAATGCTGTTGAATGAAGGCACTGAACATATTTCAACATTCTGTTCTGTCATTTGAGTCCTCCTGTCACTTACAGTCAAATTAATTTACTGAAATATCTTTCAGCATCTACACTGTTGGTAGCATCCCAAATACATTGCAGAGCTACTCGGGAAACTCTGGGTATTTGAACTTAACAGCCAACATGCGTTACATGCAGTGATGCAAAGCCACATAATTTTGAAAAGCAAATATAGCCACACCTATATAATGCACTTATTGTTTCATTCCATTGAACAGATAAGGAATTATGGACTGTCAAAAGAAATAATGCTTAGATGTGTAAGCATTTTAATTAGACCTATTAACAACTCAGACAGTTCCAGCACTTTCACAGCATAATCAAGACCACAAACAGCAGTAATAGTTCTGAGTGTAACCTTTCATTGATGTACTTATGTGTCACACATTCAGTTGTATGTCATAACCTGAGAGGTTTACACTATGCAGAGAGCACCAATTGCCATCTTAGTACATATGTAGTTTAAAGTCTTACCAAGTTAAAGTAAGCTATTTACCAAAACAGTTGCTGTACCAAGCAAATCATACTTCACAGTCAGGTAATTACAGGAAATTTGTTTTGTTGGAAGATGCACTTTGCATTAAAATTTATTTTTAATTTTCTTTCTCAGTATTTATTACTGTGCTTATACATGTCATTAAAGCATTTACAAATTTAAGGATGTAATATTCCTGTGTTTCAAAGACAAAGTTAAGCTTAGGGCAATTTTAAATGAATGATACAGTTTTTATGTTCTTAATATTCTTCTTAGATTCACTGAACTGTACTTTTCATTCAAATCATAATCATTTATACTGCATGTGTGAATGATAATCCAACCAAAGTGATTTGAAGGATATAAAATAGTGTATTTTATTCAACGTAATTCTTTGCCTCATGTACTAATTTGTGAGGTTTTATTAATATCATGAATCAATCACAAATTTCAGGTTTTTCTTTGAATATTCTTTTGTAAACTTGTGCCTAAAATGATGTATGTACTATAGAACTTTTGAAATTCTTAGTAAATATAAGCTATTAACAGCGCTTGTTTTCTATTTAAAGAGATATTGCTATTTTTTTGTGCATAGTTGTTTGTATCTTCACTTAAAATTTATATATACATTTCTTTAATTATATTTTTCGTTTTTTGTTGTTTTTTTCATTTTGACACTTTCCTTCCAGGGAATTTTTCAACATTATTCTGTGTACAAAGAAATTGCATTACTCATGACTTTGTGATATCCTTTCCTGTTTACCAGTACCTGTAGAATACATTGATTTAGTGTCAGGTTTTCTTGTAATTATCACAGTAACAAGCTTAGGAATTCACACTTCAGGGAAAGGAAGTACAGGTGTTACGTATAACCTCGACAGCATCTTGAGTAATCTCACTCTGTCAAAGTTGCAATTGTTTCCTAAGAATATACTTATTCATTTATTACATGAATATAAAAGATATAATGCTTAGTGGCAACAGGAAAAAGATCAAGTTTGGAAGTGGCTTCTGAGACCTGTTTTTCCTAATTTAATTGGTCAACTTCTTTAGAAGTCACATCCAACATATCGATGAATAATTTAGGCATATTTACTCAACATATTTAGCGCGTATTATGCTAATATGTGATAAATGAATTGTGCCGTAAATTATTCGTTGGTGCATGAGATTAGGCTTCGTAAGATGTTGGACTCAATCAGTCGCCGAACACGGTTAGGGAGGGGTGGGGTGGGGGAGAGCGGCGAATGTGCCATAGCTCGGTCGAAATTACAGGTCGGCAAAAACAGTGTTTTGAGTAGGAAGGCAGGGAATGGCCTGACCTACATGTCCATACTGGCTTAAATGAAAAAAAATAAATAAATAAATAAATAAATAAATAAATAAATAAATAACGCGCGTAAGATTAGACTAACTCAGTAGTCCGATCCCGCTTCAAAAATTAGTAGTAATAAGTTTTAACTCAATAAGAATTAATACATTTCATGAACTTATAGTTTAATATGTGGTCTCTGCAGAACTGTTGCTGTCATATTTTCAGTTACCATATGTAAAATACTCAACATTTCGTTGATTTTCTATTACTACTGCGGTGAAAACCAAAACATAAAGCAAGATATGTGTAAGCGTATTTACAGGTTTTAGCATACACTTTATTTCCACGCCTATTATTATCACAAACCACATAGTTGAACTGGTGCTGCTATCTGCCGCTGAAGTAGTGCAAAATAAGTCAACAATATTTACACAGGTGGCAGAATGTCTGTTTCTCTAATTTCATGCAGTTTAAAACAGATTCTGTACTCTGTGATGGGGATTAAAGCTGCATAGGGCGCTCTTCTTGAACCTTTTTCCCGGCACCTATTGGAACTAAGGATTCCACGGTCTGTGATGCAGTGAGCTTCTATTGCGATCGAGCCAGTGGGTGCTAGCTGGGATACAGAATCTGAATCCGCTTCTCGAAACTGTCGTCCGACAGATTGAGCACTGGACATCAACTTTAAAATCTGTCGGTGTTAACGGTGTCTAAGCGAAGCTAAATTAAACGTAAAAACTACCCTGTACCCTGCCAGTACCTAAACTCCACGTTTTGATTTGATTGTTTGGTGGTCTATTTGTAAAATTCGCAAGATTTGCAAGGGCTATGATGGCATATGAGCAGCAAGAAGGAAGGGAATGGACTTTTACAAAGACCTATCGGAAAGTAAGATGTTAGCATATAGCTAAATATCGAAAATTAATATCATAACTTAACCTGAATTGTACCTTCATACACTTTCATTTGTAATTAAATTCTTTAGATTATGTACCGCATACATGAAAAAGCATTAGTTTCATCAATCTTGTTACTTAATTATTAATGCAAAAACAATGTTTTTCTGCCTTTTTTTTAGCTACCTCATCATCTCAAGCTACCAGGGATACGATGGCAGAAATCAAAAGTGCGGCATGACGCTGCCAGGAAAGATTCAGCTCTTATTTCATGATTAGAAAATTTGTGTATATTGTTTTGGTGATGTGCAGTGATCTTCAGGAACATTATTAATGTAGAACAAAGCTTTCTTTCTTACCTATACAGCAATTTTTTGTGGCTTATCAGATATTTCTTAAAGTTTGAGTTTCATTTCAATATCAGTGGAAAATTTAACGAAAACTTTAAGGAGTGTTGTGACCAGTATGTTCTAAATTAGAGGCTCGCTGCATCTCCGACGACATGTTGGTTAGTTCACTTAGCTGGCATCGAGGGGTACAGGAGGAGCGCTAGGCGTCTTCAGTTTTAACACGGAGTTGAGAATCTCGTATTCATGTGTGGGTTGTACAAAGAGGAAAGAGCCTCCTGCCAACCTGTACAGTTCCTCTACTAGCTACTTGTGGAGAGATAATTGGCCCAGCTTTCACCTTGCACTTTCAAAAATTTAGTTAAACACTCACCATTTGTACCCCTCCACGGAAATCTTTAGTAAAAGGCGAAAGGGTCATACGATTGTGAGGATTACCAGAATAACCATATCAACTACTGAAAAATCAGTTATCCATTAAACCAAGGACTTCTGCGCAGAAAGGAGCATTAAAAATTATTTTTATTTACGATATAAGGCTTCCTTGCTTTACTGTGTAGTATACAAGTGGCAAACGTAATTATTGACACATTTTTAGACTTATATTGCAATTTTGATCATTAATTAAGTAGAAATTACAATCAAATGTGAGGCGTTATAATTTCTGCGCTGGTGCCATCTGTACAATGTACACAAAACTAGTGCTTTATATGTTCAACAGTAATTAATGATGATGATGATGATGATGATGATGATGATGATGACGATGATGATGATGATGATGATGATGATGATGATGATGATGATGATGATGATGATGATGATGATGATGATGATGATAAATACTTAGATGTGTGAGCAATTAAATTAACAACAAAGTTCATTAAAGTTGTAATTGTTTTTTAAAGACATTATTCTTTTGCAACAGGAATATTAAAGCTATAATGCTTTGTGGAAGACTAATCACAAGGTCAAGTTTACAAGTGGATTCTTGAGATATTTTTAGTAACTATGAACAACTCACACAGTTACATCACCTTCACCGCATAATTAAGCCCACAAAAAAGCAGTAATGGTTCAGTGTAACCTTTCATTGAGTTACTCATGTGACACACATTCAGATAAATGTCATATCCCGAGAGGTTTACACTATTGCCATCTTAGTCAGAAAGTACATTCCTCAAAGTCTTACCAAGTTAAGGGAAGTCATTTACCCAAAGAGTTGCTGTACAAGCGTCATTTATGGTGCCCAATTTTATATGGCTACAAAAAGTTAAATAAAAACCTTTAACAGACCATGATTGTCTCAATAGACATTCAAATCATACTTCACAGTCACACAACTAATTGAAATTGTGTCCTATAGTAAAATACACTGTGCATTAAATTTTATTTTTAAAACTGCATTTGTCTTTGTCAGTATTCATTAATGTGCCATTCATATTTACAACTTTAAGGCTGTAATATTCTTGTGTTGCTAAGGCAAAGTTAATGAATGACAGTACATGAATATTTAATATATTTCTTAGAGTCATTGAACTGTATGTCTCATTCAAATCATAATAATTTATTCTGCTCATGTCAATGATAGTTCAACCAAAGTGATTAAAAGAATATAAAGTAGTATATCTTATTAAATTTATGTCACTAGTTCTGACACTGTTTCATGTAATAATTTGTAAGGTTTTACTACATTATTAATGTCATATGAATCAATAAAAAAATTTCAGGGTTTTCTCAGAATGTCTCTTTGTATGCTTGTTCTGAAAATAAAGTATTTACTAAAGAGCTTTTGAAATTCTTATTGGATATAAGCATTAACAGATCTGTTTTGTTCCCTTTTTGAAGAGATAGTGCTATTTTTTGTACATAGTTGTTATCTTCATTTAAAATTTATATAATATGCACGTTTCTTTAGTAGTGTTTTTCGTTCTTTTTTTTTTTTTTTTTCACTTTTCTTACCAAGAATTTTTCAACATGCTGTGTACAAAGAAATTGCATTACACATAATCTTATGGTATCACTTCCTTTTTCCTGCACCTACAGAATCAGTAATTTAGTGTTAAGGAATTCCAACTTGAGGGAAAGGGAATACAGATGTGTTGTATACTCTCAAGAGCATCTTGAGTGATATCTCTCGTTTATTAAAGTAGACAGAGTATTCGTTTGAAACAAGAATAATAAACCTATAATGCTTGTGGAAGAAGTAATTAATCATATTTAATAGGAAAAAGGTCAAGTTTAAAAGTGGATTATTAAGATGACATCATCGTCGTCATCATCAACTCTTCATGGTTTAGGAGAATTTTCCTGTCCCGGCCTCATTTACCCTCGTTTTAATGGTCTTCCAGTTGTTCTATAACCCGTATTTGTAAGACTAATGGAATGCGAGTTATCCATTCTTTGCAAATGGCTTTCCCATTTTCCTCTATTTATTTGTATTTTTTCTTGCAATGAGAATATATCTAATTTTTAGTGCATCCTTTTACTGCTCGGAGATACTTCATTCCTGCCGCTTGTATTTGGCTCCAATCTTTCTTTTTAAGTGTCCATGTCTCCGAACCATATAGTAAAACTGGAACAGTCATTGTTTTATAAAAGTTTAGATTTGCATCCTTTCGGGTTTTTCTTTTCAAGGTGCAAACTATATTCCCCAAATGTATTGAAACTTGCTTAATTTGCTACTTATTTCTTCACTGTTCGTTATATAGGTTACATTATTTCTCCATGTTTTTTTCTAAGTCACAATAAGAACGCGGTAGGTGGGGGGGGGGGGGGGTGGGGGGGAAGCGGATATACCGTACCTCGGTCGACATAGAAGCATACTACATTACCGACGGAATCGTTAGTTTCAACAGTTCACACGCATAAGGTCAGGAAGAGCGCTCTTTGTAGCTTCAATCCCCACCACGAACCTAAACCAACGAGATATTTGCTTCCACCGCCTCTACTGGTGAACATATGAAGCACTAGTTTTATGTACTCTGTACAGATGGCACTAGCGCTGAAATTGTAACGCCTCACATTTGATTGTAATTGCTAATTAACTAATGATGGAACTTATAATATAAGCCTAAACATGTGTTAATAATTACGTTTGCCACTTGTATATTACACAGTAATGCAATAAAGAAGCCTTATATCGTAAATAAAAATAATTTTTAATGCCCCTTTCTGCGAAGAAGTCCTTGGTTTAATGAATAACTGAATATTTAGCAACAGAATTTGTTACTCTGGTATCCCTTCAAATCGTCTAAATCTTTCGCCTTTTACTAAAGATTTCCGTGGAGGGGTACAAATGATGAGTCTATAACTAATTTTTTGTTAGTGCCCGGCATTAGCTGGGCCAATAATCTTTCCACAAGTACCTAGCACTAATTGCATCTGTCCAATCATCTCTGGCCCAATGCAGGAGTCTCTTTCCTCTCTGGGTGGAGTGCAATTATTAAACATGAATGTGTTAAATAAATTAACTTATTAGAAGACATAAGGGACTACACCTATAAAATTATTATATATAATGATGAAATAACAATAAATGTCGATCCTTTATTAATTTTTTCTTACCAATTAATAGCTTAAATTCTTGACGCAGCTTATTAATAATTCGGTTTCTTAGACTTAAACTAAACGCGGACGAGTGGTTTCGGGCCCCGGGCTGAGGCAATGCGGGTAGCCCTCATTGGTGAAGGTCACTGCTGCTGCGCTGCAGCAAGCCCGTAGGTGTTTGCCTGGTGCAATGGCTGTGACGGCGGCGGCAGGTTGGCGCTGGCGACTGGCCTGCTCCCGACTGGGTAGCATTTTTTTTTTTAATTTACGTGCTCCAACGTTGTCATATTGGATGATGAATGGAATAGATGAATTGATGCTCAAATGAACCCAGGGACCATAGAGCTTAGAGTTACCCAACATTCGTCATTCAGGATAATGGAAACCCCCAGGAAACAACTTATCCAGATAACTCACCCTGACCGAGATACGAACTCGGGACCTCTTGAAGGTGAGGCAGACATGCTATCGAGGTGGGCTGCTGGGTAGCAGGGCCAGGTTCTGGCTGCGGAGTTGCAGGTGGACGTTCCTCCTCAACTGTCGGCTGTAGGGCGGCAGTGACTGCTGGCTTCCTCGTGGCTCCCTTAGCACGACCCATGTTGTGCTCGAAGAGAAGTGATTTACCCTCCCAATACTCGAACAATAAGCCTTCAATTTTATCTCACGTCAACAGAAATATGTACATTTAATCTCTATTAGACTACTTTACAAACAAAAATAAGTTGTTCTCAATACACATTCACTGCGTTGTAGCATTTTCACAGGTGTGTGCATTTTTTAAATAATTTATTAACAACTGTGTCAATTGACATGATCATAACAGCGCCACTGATGTGCCAGAATTTTGACCATGGTCCGCGCCTTCCTGATAGTCCTCAGTTCTTTAGATCTGTGGAGCAGAGACCTTCTGGATGGCATCATCAACAAAACCATTCGAGTACTGGCATGACCAATAATATAGTGGCCACCTTTACCTATAGGTCCTTTTGTAGTGCGGTATGCTGCATTTTATCCAACCACACTATTTCATGCAAGCTTTTATTCAGCACTTCTCTTAAAAACACTTAGCACTACAATATCTATTTTCCTAGCGATAGTTTCCCATTATTTATTTATTAATTACTTATTCATTCATTCACTGACTCACTCCTTCATTTATTTACTTATTTTTTTAACTCAAATATCAGGTAAAGGAGAAGTTTGTTCGAAGAGCTGAGGCTTCCTTCAAACAGCTCTGCTTTTTTAAGAGAAGAAAGCAGCTTACGTGTGGTAGGATGCTCCTTTCGGGTGTAATAGTCACACATATGCCTTCTTATGGCATCTAATTGAAAACTATGGAGATACTCTTGCTCTTTGTTCCCAGGAGTTACAATTCTTGATGGACCCAGCTGTACCAGCTTCTCCTTAGAGATTCTAGAAACAGTCACCTCATTTATTTGGCCACATACAGTCCTTTTTCTTATTTGGCTGAAAGGAATAAGTGGTTCATTGTGAAGGAGCAAATTCTGCTCCTCCTATTCAAAGCATTCTCTAAGAGAAGAAACAAATTCTCTAGTTTGGCAGTGCAATGTAACATGTGATGGTTATTTCATGTTTTTCAAATATTTAAGAATTTGTTCTGAATTGGGAATTAATTATTAATTTACATTAATTGACCTTTATAGTTAACTATGAAGCCCAGGCCTTAAAGTACTTACAGGTTGTAAGTCCTCATTAAGGTAGTTGTCTCGTGTGTTTATGAGAACTCCTAAGTGGTTTACCGGGAAAAACACGAGTCAGTTGGAGAATTTAATGTCATGTCAGCACGTTGACCATAGTAGCTCAATTGGTTACAGCGGCTGGACGGAGACCAACAGATCCGTGATTCAAATCCCAGCTATACCATTGAATTTTTCAGTCTGACCCTACCTTTCCATTGTTCTAAACTGTTCTGGAAAAAGTAATTTGTACAAAATAGGAAATGTGAAAATGGGTAGGCCACAGAATGATACAACTCAAGTTAAATCTTACATCATATTGTTGCTATTGGTAATTACAATAATGCAATTACGTAATGTGGTGACGTGGACCAATAAAAGAGAAGTAACTAATTGTTCTAGAAACATTGTGTGCAAAGAACCCAGAATAATCAGATAGCTTGGCATCACTTTGCAAACAACGGTCTTGTGAGTAAGACGTATTTTTGTGTCTTTCTGTGATTGTGCAGAAAACATTTAGTTGTGAAACTAGTGGGGTGTGCCAGGAATATAAAGTTCATTGATGCAACAACAATTATTTGTGAAAGGACAGCATCTACATTATTTAAAATTGTAGCAGAATTTACAAATTGTTTTTTTTTTTTGTTTGTTTTTTTTTTTTTGGAATAAATCCCACAATATTTAAAAGAGAAGAATTGTTGTTTATTTTCCAACAATTGCAGTAGCAAATACCTTTACCCCAAGACTGTCAGCAGAGGTAAAACTCATTGCTCCAGAGCTGCCGTGGCATCTACAAGATTTCTACTAGATCAATAAACCAAACTAATCATCGGCATCTTCCATCATTCTCATTTTCGACAAACACTCTGTTGCAAACATCCTGACCATAATCTGATCTTTGTCCTGCGACATCGGGGAGTACGATATTGACCCTGGGGAGCATTACAAGCATACCAGGCTCCTCCTACATCGATCCTAAATACCATCATCTTCTCTCTAGCTTCTCTCTAACTTCTTCATCATCTCTCTAACTTCTTCTATTCAACATCTCACTCCAACTCAACTCCCCAGAGTAACTAAATCCATAACATCCCTACCACAATGCCACCGTCTACCACCGTCTTTATTTCTAACTTCATCTTTCAACCAGTAAAGGACCTAGTCCTGGAATGGTATCTGTCGGAAGGCCCCACCACCTTTGGTGGGATCCCCTTCCAACGACAATTTCGCTGCCGCTGATATTTGTCTTTGACTATGGATCCCTGGTCTACCTCTAATCCTACTGCCACCAGCCTTGCTTCCGTAATGAAGCCTTTTACTTGTAAAAGTATTTTAACGCAGTAGGCTAAAAACACAATGCAACTGAATGCTCAAGCAAACTCTGTTTCCCGCACACAACTTAAGGAATAGGTGATTAGCCAGTGGAACCAATGTGGCCTACACTAATATTGTTCCTTATTATTTAAATATATTAAATAATAATTCCATATACATTTAAATACTGCAAGATTTATTCAATTTTCATATAACTTCAATGAAAACAATGTATCTAGAAATAACAATCACCTAACTATTGTATTCTATCCTCTTAGTGGTTGCTACTGGCAAATGATCATTTGCTTGCAATTTTAATCCAAACTCAGTTTTGAGAAGCAATGTCCTGTTTAATAAAATGTCTAGCTTTAATGTTTTCCAGCAGGAAAATAATCAGTGGTAATACTGTTCCGAACAGTATAATTAACATCACAGGATAGCAGTCTACTATTCCTACAGGTGCAAAGCTGAGTCCATTAAGTACACACTCTGGGTTCTTGAAGTACACTTTCAGGATCGTTTGCTTGCTCAGCATTGGTACCTTGTTGTCCCCACTCTTTAAATATTTTGCTCTCTTTCTCGCACACTATCCTAGAGCATGCAAGTCTCCTTTGCGCTAAGCATTAGAGAACCCAAACTGAAGTTTCCAAATTTTTATATTAGTGCAGTCTTAAAATCAAAATTGGAACAAGCATATTTGCACATTACATATATGTTTTAAATGTTATACGAGGGCTGTTCAATAAAGAATGATCATAATTTTTTTTACGGTCATAATTTTTCGCACTAAAATTCAGTCTTATTATATTCTGTTAGCTTAATGTGAAACAAACACGCCATAGTAGTTTCATTGCTGATACTCCCGGTTCCCACCTGTGAGAACTAGGCAAGTTCAGACATTTCAGTATCGCCTACAGCTGCAATGGAGGTGACATGCCATTAAAGTTGATGTTAGAGGAAGATCCGAAGTTTCTTGCAAACGTAATCACTGCTGATGAAACTTGGCTACATCATTTTGATCCTGAGAGCAAACAGCAAAGCTCAGTGTGGAAATCTCCTTCATCACCAACCCCCAAAAAGCAAAGGTGATTGCTTCTGCTGGGAAAGTTATGGTCATCTCATTCTTTGATATTCATGGAAATGTTTATCAGCATGTTGTACATGCATACACATCAGTAACTGGACAATACTACAGGGATGTCCTGAAAACATTGCAAAGCGATATCAGGTGCAAAAGACCACATTTCCGTGAAGCAGGATGGATGCTGCACCACGATAATGTGCTGCTGCTTATTGCCAATGTTGTTTCTAAATATCTTGCAAAATTCAAAGTGAAGTGCATCCCTCACCCTCCCTATAGTCTGGATTTATTCCCATGTGACTTTTTTCTATTCCCTAACTTGAAGAAACACCTTCGTGAGAGGCATTATCCATCATCAGAAGCAGTGGTGAAGGCTGCGGATGCGATTTTGAAGGATCTCTCAAAAAATGGTTTCCAGCATGTCTTTGAAGACTGGCAGAAATGCTGGAACAAGTGCATCACATTCAGGGGAGACTATTTTGAGAAGGGCCATCAAAATTATTAGGATGAGTAAAGGTACGTTGTCAAAAAAAAATTGTGATCATTCTTTATTGAACAGCCCTCGTAATTATAATTAGAGTTTCTGAATGAACTGTTTTTCTAATCCAATAGAACTGCCAGTGGGTCATCCATATAGCTATCAATGTCACTTACGTCAAAAGACAACTCATCATTGTCACTGTCTTCATCATCTGATAGTTGTAAATTTATGATTATAGGTTCCAAAATCTTGTCACGTACTATTTCTTTTCAAAAGTCATCTTCTTATTGTTTCTCTGCATGTCTCACACAGTTTTCCCAGTCTTGTGATACCTCGTCAATTTCTTCACAAATAAATACTTCAGCATGAAACACTTTAACACCATAATGACCACACAGTTGAGCGCCTTAAATATACATCTTTCTAGTCCCCAATTACCAAGCTTATCATCTGATGGCTCACGTTCTGCATATACAACATTTGGCAGACTAAAAGGAAGTCAAACGTTTGCTATCTCTCAAGTTTAACTAACACCTCAATTCTATTAGCATATATGTGAGTAGTTTACATTTCAGTTTTAAGTAATTACAAATCTATGCGGACATGCATACTAACCAACCGACAATGATGGTCATTACAGTTTTATGTCATGATGCACCATAATGTATTGTATTATATTTAGTTGTATTATGAAAACTATTTCAGCTAAAATACAGATGTGTCTTCCTAAATAATTTTCTTCTCCTACTCGCTACTTATTTAGCTATAAAATTCTCTCATTAGTTATTGAAAAGTGGTTCTAGAACGTTCTTAACCTGCAGGCAATTTTCTTAAATCCTAACAATATTATTTTTCATTTCGCGAAAGGCACCAATGTTTAAGTTTGCTTCTAATAACTTGGTCTGTTGGAATAACGTTTTGAAAACTACAGTTATCACTCATTAACATTCTTTGCTATTAATATTATTACTCTTTAAGAAAAGAAAAAGCGGATATTGCTGTGTGTTTTCCTAAGTCCTCTGAAGGCTGAACCTACTTTATTCTTCTTTCTAATAATTACTTATTAACTGTTTATTAAACCTTTATTTATATGCTGATTTACCATTTGTTTATTTTAGACACATAAGGCCAGTATAAGGCATTCAATAATGAACTGAACAGCATTAATGAAGATTGTAACAAACGAGTTGACAGGATACACATCTAGAAGTGCATAGTCATGATTCAATAGAAATTGAATAATCCCTTGCATGACTAACAAAGAGTTAAGATCACAGAAGCAGAACTGAACTACTTACCCAAGTTTAAGTATTTCGTTAAGTTCCAAGTTTTTCTTAAGAGTAATCCAGTGGTCCAAGCTGCCTTTTGGAAACAGAACCACAATGTTTAGTCCACACTTGTCTTCTAGTTCAAATGCTTCTGACATAGTGCGATAGGCCTCCAGTACATCTACGAGGAATGCTATCCGACCTTTTGTCACACTGACCAATCCATCCATGAGAGGATGGAACTCAGTAACTGCAGCTCTGAGTGCGCTGGACTCATTCTGTGGCACAAATAGATTCCATTAAAATAATGTTGATACAATGTTATTGTAATTCAAGAAACCTTGCCCAATAAGACTAATGGAATGTTGATACACCTCTGCCCTGCCGAGCAGCAACTTTCTTTCTGGTCTAGCAATCCACAAGTTCATAAGCAGCTATCTTAGCTCTTTATTCACCATTGGTAAACACACTATCAAAGGTTAAAGTCATCTCCATTAGGAACAAAGTAGGTTGCACACTAGCAACAACTCTTGGCATCAATGCCATGTGCTTGGCCAATTAGTCTGCTTCAGAGTGCTTGCTGTTTAACAGTGAATTTTTATAATTTATGGCTATATGAAAACTCCGTTATGCAGACACCTTCGGAATAGTGTTATAAGTAGTGCATTAGCATTGAATAATAAAATAAAGTACCGAGCGATTACAGCAAACTGCCAGGTGTTTGTAACAACTCCAATTTCCCTTCTAGTGACTCTATGACTATCAGTAGTCATTTACTGCCTATTTTCTTAAGGGGGCTATGAGATCAATTTTTACAACTGTATAGGCTTAAACAATATTTAGAAATAACTACACATCACATTTAATTAAAGCCCAATGGCTGGCTGGAAAATGATCTGAAAGTACTTCCAACCCCAATTTAAGTAGAATAAATTCTTGTTTTTGTGTTTGTGTTTCACTGGAATTATGTCCCGGTAATTGATAATACAACTTGATTCAATGTCTTTGTGAAATTATATTTCATTACCCAGAGCTGCAGGAATATTTCAGAAGTTATATTACCAGGGAAGAGTAGAGTCCATGCCTGGTTAAGTAAAGAAAACAAAGAAAAAGCACTCTCAGTAAACAATAAGAATTAGAATTTGGATATAAGTTTTCCAGGTAATGACTCAGCACAAATCATGACATATCTCATACAACAAGTTATTTTCAACATAAAAATAATCTCTTGGGTACCAAAACGCTCAAGAGAAGGTATTAGTGAACTGAGTAATCTGTAGTAAAGTGTAGTAGAATATATTTGTGACAAGAATCCCCGATTCAGTTGCAATTGACATTACAAAGAACAAAAGAAAAATGCTAAACTACAGAAGTTTGAAATGTGAGTAGAATGAGTGTAAGGTCTGGTGTCATGGTCTGGTAAAATAATTCTGTATATGTCCAGAAGTCTCATTCATAGCTACAGCAGTGGTGGCAATGATTCATTGAGTAATTATCTCAACTATGTCTGCTGAAAAAAGGGCACTCAGAAGCTGATGCACAAAAAGATTGCCCTTCTCGAATCTATTTTGTTCTTCTAGCAGACCGTTATCATTTTTAGTTTTCTGATGATCATTGTTGCTTATGAATTATACATGTACGAGTATTAACAAGGCTTTTACCTAGACTGTTGACCTGTTGCTTTTGACCTCCCTTCATAAATATAGGAACATTCTGTTCTGCTATATATGGATGTAATCCAATACATATGCCAAACATCAAAACATATATTAAGAAATATTTTAATAATACTTTTAAAAAGTCATTATGTAAAATGCTCACTTTCTTCTCAGGCAACAAGCCAGGTGAAAAGACGATTAGATATCGAGGTTTCGGAAGTGTGCACCTCTCCCATCATCAGGATATTTATAAAATGTTATAACCACAAATGAAATACTGAATGTAACAGAAATATAAACAAAGACAAAACACTATCAAAATTCACATTACTGAACAAAAGACTGTTTTCAGTAAATTAAATGCCAGGTCAGGGAATGGCGTGAGTATAGAAAATTGTGTCAAAGAAACATAACTACTTACTTCATTATCAAGCTGTATTGAGCTTTGCTTCTTAAATCGACAGATTTCCGTTTTTAAGCATCACGGTTAAGCATACTCCTTTCAGAGGAAATCGCCAAAGCCTCCTTAGTTCTCCGCTCCCAGTAACTGTTGCATATGGCCAAGATGGTCGTCTCCTGAAAGTTGGCTGTATGGTCATTATCGAAACAATACTCTGCCAGCCCAGACTTCTCAGGTTGCATTAAACGAATGCTCCATTCATGTTCGATTATTCTAGTAGCGATGGCCCTTCCGCTTTGTCCTATATATGGTGTCTCACATTTAATTTACTGAAAACAGTAGTGTTTTGTCTTTGTTTATATTTGTGTTATATCCAGTATTTCATTTGTGGTTATAACATTTTATAAATATCCTGATGATGGGAGAGATGCACACTCCCGAAACGACGCTATTTAATCGTCTTTTCACCTGGCTTGTTGCCTAAGAATAAAGTGAGCATATTCATCGCCAGGAAAGCTTCAGGTCTTATCATTATGTATAAATTAATGCAATAAACAAGATGATGAATCTCCTTTTTGAATTCTTTTCATACTTCAATTTTTAATAAGTTAAAGTTTACGTACAAAAGCCTCATGATCCCTGAAGAACTCCTCCGCTGTCAGTCTTAGTCCACTATGTAGGAGATCATCCAAGGTGTGTATGGAGTTGGATGAGAACTAGAGAAGCATCACAATACTACCAGAATAAGAAGCATACAGGAACACTGCTACCACAAGTAACATCATCATGATGATACGACTGGGAATCAAGCGTACTTCCAAACTATAACCTTAAAGAAATTTTACCATTAAGTCGAGAAAAGCTACATTATGTTCAATTGAAGTGAATACAAAAATAAGAAACAGTAGCAGAAGAGTAAGTCGGCATACAAAGTCTCTAAGAAAGAGTTTTCTGTGTCCTGTTTACTCTAAGATCATATCAGATGTTCTAATAAAAAAGAGATATCTTCAGATATTCTTTAAGATGACTTTTGATGCATCTAACCCATATTAATTTCTTGATTGCTACAGTTTTACATGCATTCCCTTTACCTAACACTATATATAAGCCAATCAGGATAAATTCCTGTGTGGATATACGTTTTAGCTTTGCGTTTAATATGTTCAGATTATGAAACCATTCTCATGATTACTGCAGTAATACAATTCTGACACATCAAAATTTTAACAAGTTATTCCCCAGATGCTTATATAAGCAGGTACTAAACAGTTTACTAAATATTCAGGAACAGACTGACGCGTGGGTGAAAGAAGTATGTCATGCTTTGTCGCTTAGGCCACCTCTGTTAGAATAAGCTCAGCATTCTCTACAATATATAAAGTTAGGGTTTTTTGACGTCAGTCTCTCTGCTGGTCATTGTCACATTCAGTCCTTTAATCTACTCTTTACCACGCATTAGGAAGGCTGAAACACAACACATGGAACGAAACCTTTTTACCCCAGGTAAACATGATTGTCTCTCACTGCCCTATCATCGGTTAGCACATTTATTGTAGCATACGATAATGCTGCAGCTAGTTAAATCTTGCTGACTTAATTGGGGTAATGTGGAGTTGTACTTTATAGAACTAAACCAAATATGAAATCAAAGTTATAAGCCATTGTTGCATTTCTCTACCATTCCTTCTGCCTTCAGCCACCTATCACATATGATGGGCAGCAGCAGTTTACAAAGCAAAGACATTACAATATATATATTAAATTGCATTTTTATAGACTAATTTCAGGTGATGTAACATTAATGCTGTAGGTACTCACCTTGTAGACATATAGTGCCAAGACATAGTAGAACAATATCACTCCAATGAGCATTTTCGCTTTCCCATCTGAATGCCAAATACAGTAACAAACCAATTATTGCCATAGAGCAACTGTGACAATCCACAACACATTACTGAATGGCAGACTAAATATATTTCTCATGAAGGATAATGATGGCAGCTTGAATATGAAGCCAGCCCTGAAAGAAAATAACAATCCTGGAGGTACCCTAGAATAGTTTGAATTATTTGCATTGGGAACCAGAACAGCCTCTAAAACTGACTACAGTTGTCAGGGAATGGAAACTGAAACCAAGTTGGTTTTAAAATGTGAGCATACAGTCTAAAGTCATACTGGTGATTTCTAGAGCCTGGGAACATGAGTAGGCAGGTTGTTCTCAGTTCTGTACTTTTTCTGTTTAGCTATCTTTGCTGCAAAATATACTCTGGGAGGCCTTAGCAAGTTTAGAAACACAAAACTAATTGACTATTTGCTGATGTATCAGTAGTTTTTTGTTACTACTCTCGTTAGCGCCATTTAGCTTGAAGAGCTGAATAGCCTGAATCGATCACAACACTCACTGGATTTCAAACATTGCCACTTGTCATCCGGAGATACCCTTATTTGTTATACTTCAACAGGTACCGAAAGCATTTCGCTTTCAAGTTTTCGAGCAAATCCACAATTTAGCTCATCAAGGTTTTAAAAGTACTATCAAACAATTGACATAAAAATTTGTGTGGCCAAATGTCGGATAACTGCTGACGATGGGGACAAACCGTTCTCTGAAACATGTCCAAGTAATGATAATTTAAGTGATGTTTGCATTTGAATTACAGACTCATTACTTTCAAATGTTAAATACATCACTGTTTCTAACCTTTTGCTTCAAATAATACAAAAGATGATGTTCGCAAATGGACACAGTGTTTTATTCATCCTTTTGATCATATACATGATATAGGACAAGTCAAGTATTTATAACTAAAAATTATACAGTAAACATTTACACAACACAAGTTTACAAATGAAAAATTCAGAAACTGTATGTACAATATTAACAATTTATCTGTAGTTGAAATTAATAAAAAAAAAATCACCTATACTATAAAAACAATGTTCTAACAGGAACTTTTTCACACAGTTCGGAAGTGCAGATATTGTCAACCTAGTATAATAAATTACACACCCAGAAAGGGTTCATGGAAAAGTATTTAAAAACTCATCAACTGAGTAAAAACAATGTTGCAATAGCAGATGTTTCACCTTGTGCTCAAATGCACTTTCTGAGGTGGCGAGTTTAATATTATTGGGTAGCTTGTTATATAAGGTAATTCCGGAGTGTCTTACGCTTTTGCTGAATAGTGATGTATTATGTGTAACCATGCTCAGTTTATGCCTATTTCTAGTGAGATAATCATGTTTTTCAGAGTTTGTATGAAAATAAACCAAGTGTTTTCTAACAAACATGACGACTTCTAGTATATATAGACAAAGAAGTGGCAATATATGGAGTTATTTGAATAAATTGATACAAGAATCCCATTGTTTCTTTCCTATTATTGTTCTGATTACTCGTTTTTGAAATTTAAAGATTATATTTTCTTTATCACAGTTACCCCAAAAAATCACTCCAAATTTTAGTAAGCTATTGAAATGAGCAAAGTATAGATTTCTCAAAGTGTTCAAATTTGCAATATTTTTTATGGTTCTGAACATAAAACAAAGCTGGCTTAGATTAGATGTCAGTTTTTCAACATGTGTGTTCCATTTCAGGTGCTCGTCAATCCATACACCCAAGAATTTAGTAGTGGGTTTATAGTGCACCAATTCATTATCTAATTTTATTTGCGGCTTATATACATTAGTATTCCGAATATGGCTGAAGGAAATGGCTACAGATTTATTCTTATTTATTATTAACCTGTTTTGTATAAACCATTCCTGCATTCTTTGGTCTAAGCTTAGTATGTCAGACTTAACATCATTGTCATTTCCCATTACATCTATGGATGTGTCATCTGCAAACAGTACAACCTTATTTAGCTGTAGATGATTTGCTAAATCATTTATGTATAGCAAAAATAAGAAAGGTCCCAGGACTGAACCTTGAGGGACCCCACAAGTTAACCTTTTTTTCCTGATCTATGTACTTCGGATGTAAGATTATGGCGGTTTATTTGCACTATTTCAACTAGTTGTTCACGTTGATTTAGATATGAACTAAACCAATTATTTGCTACGCCTCTTATACCAAAGCATTCTAGTTTTTCCAACACTACTTCATGATTAACTAGTTCAAATGCTTTAGTAAGGTCTAAAAATATTCCTATATTATGTTCTTTCTTATCTAATGAACCATACACACTCTCTAAAAAATTAAATATAGCTGTTTCAGTATATTTGCCTTTTATAAAACCATTTTATGCTAAAGATAGCATGTTATGTTTTTTAATAAATTTTTGACATCTATTGTACATGGCCTTTTCTAATATTTTTGAGATGGAAGATAAGACTGCTATTATATAGAATAAAAAGAAGTATTTCAGAAAGTGGAGTGCCATTGTTACTAAAATTAGGCAAGTGAGTCAACCTTGTATATACTTTTCTCCACTTACAAATTAACCACCCTATGTATTGAACAAAACAGCTTCACGTTCTCCAGCAAGATCTTCCAACAAACAGCAGGCTTGGCCATGGGTAACCCTCTTTCACCATTACTAGCTAATCTGTTCATGAGTAATTTGGAAACACACATTACTAAAGCCTTTCCACATATTTTCAAATGTTGGCATAGATATGTCGACAATGTGATTGCTATAGTCCCTAGAAGACTAACCGAGGATGCTATAAAGTTGCTAAACCTACAAGAAAAATCCATAGTTTTCACCATTGAAGTAGAGCAGGATGAATGGCTACCTTTTCTAGATTTGAGAATCATTAGAACACCAACAGGATTACAATTTGGAATATACCGAAAAGCAACATATGTTGACAATTACATTAAATGCAACCCATTCAACCCAGTACCACATCAATATGCAGTATTCCATAGTTTAGTTCACAGATTAATCAACATTCCGCTAACAAGAACAGAATATGAACAGGAGTACGCTCACATACACCAGGTTGCCAAACTGAACAACTATAACACAACTTTCATCAAAAAACTGATCTATAGACACAAAAGAAACAAATACTTAAAGGACATTACTACGTTAAAAAAACTAGAAAACCCAAACACCAGATATGGAAAATTTACATTTCATCCAAAATACTTCAAAAAATTTGAAAAGATATTTAAGAGCTTCAACATAAAATTAGCCCCTCAAAACAAACACAACATTCGCAACTTAGTAAACCACCCTCTAAAAAATAGCACACCGAAAACTCAATTATCAGGCATTTACCAAATGAGTTGCCAGGATTGTGACAAGATATACATTGGTAAGACCAAAAGGAATCTAGGAACAAGAATGAAAGAACACTTCAGAAATATTAAATTCAAAGGACAAGTAGCACATCACTTTTGGTCTGAAAATCACAACATAAAACAAGAAATAGAACTGATCAAACAGGCAAAGAAACCTGTCTACTCCTTACATATAATTGAATACACATGTCTTAATAATAATCTATGTTTATTCAATTATAATTAATTATGTAATGCCACTTGCATTATCTCAAGCTTTCAACCGTTTTCAAAATTAAAACTAAATTTAAAAAACTAAAATGTTAATTATAATTCTTATTGCGCACAGCATTCCGTTCTTTATTAAAAAACAAACCCAAATCACTACCTGTGCTGTCATCTGTTGGCATTCTTCTAATACTTCAGTACGGTATATACATTTCAGATGGACTACCTGCAGAAGTAAATGCATATCTTCCAAATTTTCATAGCATACAAGTTGGTGTTCTATAATGACACGTGATACTACAATGTCTCTAGTGTATTCTAAGGCTTTCCAGCTAACCATTAGGTTGGCCATGACAGTGCGGATAATTAAGCAGTAAGACTGAGGTGCAAAATAGAAAACGGATGAAAAACAAATACCTATATATAGTGGTAATTCGTGGCAAAAATAACAGCGTGCCGTGGGAAAACGTCCACGTAACTTACCTAGTTTATAAAAATGAAGTCCATTTCCCGATGTTTCTTCATGATATAAAGAGATTTTATACAACCTTTCGCTTCTTGCTCAATTTTCAAATCAGATATCGATTGCCCTAACATTTTCCTACTAACCCTTTCTTCTCAACGTTAAGTCATACCGGACGATGAATATAATGATGATCAAAAGAGTACAGAGCACATAGAGCTTAGAGTTACCAAACATTTATTTTTCAGGATAAGAGAAAACCTCCAACGTTAAGTCATATCGGACGATGATTGACATAATGTTCAAATAAGTACAGGTTACATAGAGCTTAGAGTTACCAGACATTCATCTTTCAGGATAAGGGAAAACCTCCAACGTTAAGTCATATCGGACGATGAGTGAAATGATGTTCAAATGAGTACAGGGTACATAGAGCTTAGAGTTATCAGACATTCATCTTTCAGGATAAGAGAAAACCTCCAACGTTAAGTCATATCGGACGATGAGTGAAATGATGTTCAAATGAGTACAGGGTACATAGAGCTTAGAGTTACCAGACATTCATCTTTCAGAATAAGAGAAAACCTCCAACGTTAAGTCATATCGGACAATGAATGAAATGATGTTCAAATGAGTACAGGGTACATAGAGTGAGTGAGTGTGTGGGGTTTTAGGGCCCGTCGACAACAAGGTCATTTGGACCCTAAGTCAACATTAAAACCTAAAAGCGACACTAATCAAGCTAAAAAGGTAATATAAAATAAAAACATTCAACTATTAAAAGTACATAAAAAGTCATCCCAGTCAAAATAATTTAAAAGCTCTAAAATTTATAAATATAAAATTCAAGTCATACTTGTGTATTAAAACCGATTTTAAAAACAAACCGCAGTGCCTTATCCACGGCCACTGGGTCGTCACCTAAAATACTGGGCAAGTTAGCTCCCAAGCCTATTGACTGGCGAACGCGGGCGTACTGCGGGCAATCAAGCAGGACGTGCCGCACCGTGAGGCGTACTGCACACGGGGCACACACAGGGGCCGGTTCCCCTCTTAATAGATGGCCATGTGTCGCTCGTGTGTGCCCAATTCTCAGCCGGGTGAGTATCACCTCGGCTCGCCGGTTATCCCTGCAGGAAGTTAGCCAGGGTTGTACGCTCTGCTTTATTGCCCGGAGTTGTGTGCCTTCCAAAGCTGTCCAGGAGTGCTGCCAAGCAGATAGTAGTTGGCGACGGAAAAAACGTTGCACGTTCTGGAATGGCACCGTAGTTGTTAAACTCCGGGGAAAACGGCAAGCAGACTTAGCAGCCGCGTCCGCCTCCTCGTTTCCGGAAATCCCAACATGGATGGGGTCCAAGTAAAAACAAAATTGTATCCCCGACCGAGCATTTTCGGGATCTGGGTCTGTATTTTTAAAACCAGTGTGTGAGTGGCAGTGTGTTGTTGCAAGGCCTGAAGCGCACTTAGGCAGTCAGTGCAGACGATAAAAGAGCCAGGAGCTAACTTGCAAATAAAAAGGAGCAAATAAAAATGGCAGACAGTTCTGCGGAAAAAACTGAAGTGGAGTCCATAAGGCGAAATTTGTGAGCCTCGCCGCTAACGAAGAACGCGCAACCCGTAGCGTTACCAAACTGGGAACCGTCTGTAAAGACCGGAACATAGTTAGGGTAACGGCCCAGTAATTCGGCAAAAAGTTGTTGGAACACCGAATGTGGAGTAGCGAGTCTAGGGTTGTTTGAAAGAGTTAGATCGAACCGCGCACGATTGAGCTGCCATGCAGGATAAGGGCAGATGGACGACCTCTCCACGCGAGGCATTCGGAGGCCATGGGAATGTAGGAGATCCCGAAATCTTATTCCCACGGGGCGTGTCCGAGAACCAGGGCGCATATAACGGTGGACTAAATCTGGACACAGAACTGGTTTGAAACAAGGATGATTGTGATAACTTGCCAACTTCGACACGCATGAGCACAGTAACAGCGAGCGACGAATATGGAGTGGAGGTTCGCCTGAGTCTGCATACAGGCAGTCGACTCGACTGGTGCGGAAAGCTCCTGTGGCAAGGCGGATGCCAGTGTGATGCACGGTGTCTAAAAGGCGAAGTTTAGAGGCGGTCGCTGCGCCATAAATACAACTGCCATAGTCCAGCTTGGACCGAACCAGAGAGCGGTACAGCCTCAACATTACTGTGCGATCGCCCCCCCAAGATGCTCCAGATAATATCTTCAGCACCCGAAGAGAACGATCGCAAGAGGCTCGAAGGTGACGAATGTGGTGCTCCCAATTGAGTTGTCGGTCCAAGTAGAGGCCCAAGAACTTCAGGTGCGAGACAAATGGCAGGGGTCTGCCGTTCAAATAAAGATCAGGAGGCGGGTGAATACCTCGTAGGCGGTGAAAGTGGATACACTGCATCTTCGCAGCTGAAAAACGGAAGCCGGTTTGAAGCGCCCAAGCTGCTAGCTGGGTAATGGTAAGCTGCAGCTGGCGCTCTATGTGATCTATGTTGGCAGACCTATAATAGACTGCGAAGTCGTCAACATAGAGGGATGATCGAATTCCACTTCGGACGGCACTAGTGATGCCGTTAATCGCTACGGCAAAAAGGGTGACGCTCAAAATGACCCTTGAGGTACACCGTTCTCCTGTATCCGTTCCTGGGATATCGGTTTTCCTATGCGCACACGAAAACGGCGAAGTTTTAAAAAATTGCATAAAAACTCGGGTAGATGACCACGCATGTCGTAACCATGTAGGTTACGGAGTATGCAGTACCGCCAAGTGGTGTCATAGGCCTTCTCCAGGTCGAGGAACACGCCCACGGTATGTTGCTTCAGTAGAAAGGCATCGGAAATATACCCCTCAAGGCGTGTTAGATTATCGACACTTGAGCGATGGCGACGAAAACCGCATTGCAAGTTGGACAGATGGTTATGTTTTTCTAGCCACCAATTTAACCGAGCGTTTACCATTCGCTCCAACGTCTTACAGATGACACTCGTTAGGCAAATGGGGCGGTAGCTAGATGGTAGCGTGCGGTCCCTTCCGGGTCGAGGGATGGGGATGACGATACCCTCTCGCCAGGAGGAAGGGAAAACCCGCTCATGCCAAATGCGGTTATAGATGTTTAAAAGGAAACATAGCGCCTCAGATGGAAGATGTAGCAGCATCTGTCGGTGTACGTCATCGGGACCTGGAGAAGAATCCTTTGCTAACGCCAGAGAATGGGCGAGCTCGGCTGCGGTGAAAGGTTGATTGTACGGCTCGGTGAAGTCACTATTAAAATTAAGTGGTACCCGCTCCGCCTTTTCCTTAATAGGCAGGAAGAGAGCGTCATAGCGGGCAGTTTGGCTAGTAGCAGCAAATGTTGTAGCTAGGGCTTCAGCCATGTCCTGCTCGGTGGTGCACATGGAACCGTTGATGGCAAGGCCGGGAATTACCGTCCGGCGATACTTACCATACATCCGCCGAACAGCTGACCATACTTGATGGGTAGAGCTGCGCCGGGAAAGCGAAGACACATAGGCTTCCCAGGATTTACGCTTTGCGTTGCGCAGTATAAAGCGTACCCTAGCGCGAGAACGTTTGAAGGCGACGAAGTTCCCTTCCGTCGGTTGCCGCTGAAAAACGCGCAAAGCACGTTTGCGTGCTTTGGCAGCCAAACTGCATTCCTCAGACCACCACGGTACAGGGATACGACGTGGTGTGGGTGAACCTCGAGGAATGCTGGATTCTGCTGCGAGCAGGATCGAGCAAGTAAAATATTCGACCATTTCGTCGATGGTGTCGAAACCATCGTCGATGAGATGTATGAGGGATTGGAATTTTCCCCAGTTAGCTTTGGAAATAATCCAGCGAGGATGTCGAGAAGGTACACATTGGCGGCCAGAAAAATGAATGTTAATGGGGTAATGATCACTGCCAAAGAGGTCGGAAAGTACTGACCACTCAAGTAGTGGTACTAATGACGGACTGCAGAAAGAAAGGTCTAGTACGGAATGTGTACCATAAGCGGATGATAGGAATGTCGGGTCACCAGTATTTAGCAGAAGCAGGTCAGACTTATCGAAGACGTCTACGAGGAGGCATCCACGGGCGTCATCTGTGTCTGATCCCCAGAGCGTGTGCTTGGCATTCCAATCTCCCACAAGGAGTAGTGGTGAGGGGAGCTGAGCCAATAGCGCTAGAAGATCACGCTCTGGAACTATACTGAGCGGCGGCAGCTACATGTTACAGATGGTAAAACTGATGCTCTCCAGCTGCAGTCGGACGGCCACAGCTTGTAATGGTGTGGTGAGAGGAACGTGGGCGGCGGAAATGTTAGGCGCCACTAAGGTAGCAACGCCACCGCTTGCACGCATACCTGCAAGAGAGTCGCTTCTAAATGCAGAAAAAGAGTGAAGGTGTAACGAGTGATTGGGATGTAAGTGGGTTTCCTGGAGGCAAATTATTGACGGTGACCGTTGAGAAACTACATGTTGTAGGTCTTGAGCACGAGCTCGAAAACCGTTGACATTCCACTGGATTATTTCCATAAAGAGTCTTTAGTGGGCCGTTTTAACCTTTTTCTTGACCTTGGCTGACTTGGGCCCTACGACTCGAAAATCGTTAGCCTCCTGTGACTCCGCTGATGATCGGGAGTCAGAACTCCTACGGCTCGTAGAACGAGACAGGGATCTAATAGAAGGCGAGCGACTTCGCGATCTATGTTGTGGTCGGGATCGGTTTTTCACATTTACCACGGGATGGTTGTTACCCGCTGATGGCTTGGTGGCTGGAGTCTGTACGGTTGAAGCGGATGTAGTGCTGGTGGATATAGAAACTGTCTGAGACGTAGGTTTAACGGCTAGAAAGTCAGTCTGCATGGATGCGTGGGCGACAGGGACGTGTTGAACAGCAACAGTGGTGTTGGGAGTACGGCGAGCTGCTGATGCATATCCAGTAGTAGTGGTAGCAGGCTTTAGTTGCTCAAAGCGCCGTCGTGCCTCTGGAAAAGTCAGGCGTTCCTTTACACGTAGCTCCTGAATGCTCTTTTCGTCCATGAATTTTGGGCACAGTCGCGAACTGGAGGGGTGACTGCCACCACAGTTCACGCAACAGGGTGTTCGACTGCAGTTTGGATCCTCGTGCTTCGGTAGGCCACATTGCTCACAAAGAGCAGGATTGGTACATGTGACCTTAGTATGTCCGAACCGCTGACATTGGAAGCAGCGCATGGGGTTCGGGACATACTGGCGGACGCTAGCACGTTCATAGCCGCAATATATGTATTCGGGTAACTTCGTCCCAGCAACCGTTAGAAATACCGTACGTAGTGGGTACTCCTTGCAATCTTGTTTCCGTGTTAAGCGGTACGCCTGACAAACAAGCTGGTCAGAGAGGCAACTTACTATTTCTTCATTTGCAAGACCATCTAGGCTGGAGGTGGTGACTACTCCTCTACAGGTGTTAAGTGTTTTGTGTGGGGCTACCCGGATAGGGTAGGAGCCCAACAAAGTCGCCTTTTGCAGTTTTTTAGACTGGTCTGCACTGGTGCTCTCTAATAGTAAGCTACCGTCTCGGAGACGCGTAGCGTTTTTGACAGGGCCACTGATTTTGTCTAATTCACGCATGATATAGAACGGACTAATATCTTTAAACGTTTTGCCATCACATGCCAAGGTCATCACTAGAAATGGGTCAGTAAAGGAGGTTTTGCGCGGAGACATGATGATAGAGACCCCCATCCGGAACCGTCGGCGTCAGCCTGCCATCCGGGGGTTTAAAAAAGAAAGACACCGAATCTTCACGGTCTGTGCCGTCATGGGGACCCCACCCATGACCGATCTCATTTGTACCTCAGAAAAGCTACCCTTCAATCTCCACTGCTTGTCCGTATGGGTAAACCGTTCACCACGCACACCCCGGCTTTATGCCCCTACCACAGGAATAACCGCCTGTGGCTCCCCACTTTAGGCCACGCTGCGTATAATAGGCACACACGGATTCAGGGGACTTGTGGTTGATTACACCGGGGTTTCGTCTGCGGTAACACGTCCGGTCCGTGATACTAACCCAACGGCAACACGGCCGTCGGGAGATTAACAAAGACCAGGCCCTCAAGGAGCTACGTAGGTGTACTTGACGGTGTGGACGGGCTCCGCACCTAAGGCTACACATAGGGGCAGTGCGAAGGGTCCGCTCAACCTTCACTTTTGAGACCTCCGGAGAGCACACATGTCGGAAGCCGCGCTGAAAACCGTGGGACAGAACCACGGAGATAGGAGAGATCCCTGCTGGTGAGACAGGAGTTATAAACCTAAGACCTTAAGTGCTAATAATTATAATAAAAAACTAGAAGGGGAAGAAGGTGATGCATACTGATCAGCAGTAGCAGAGCGTGGCACAGTTGATGGAGGAGAAGGGGATGAAATGAGGGTGAGTGGCTAGGGACCCCGGGATCGCCAATCCCGTACCTACCGTAGTAGGTCCCTGGGGAAAAATACCAGAGCCTCTTCTGCCAGTTTTCGGGGTTACTGATGGGCCTTCTCGGCAGCCGTAGCGGTCGTGGGGTACACCAAGTCCCCACCGTACATCACCCCATCAGTCAGTCCCCTACTTCCTCTTCCCCACCCCTCGGGACGAGGACCGCAGAGGTTGGATTTTGAGGGGCGGGGTACATAGAGCTTAGAGTTACGAGACATTCATATTTCAGGATAAGAGAAAACCTCCAACGTTAAGTCATATCGGACGATGATTGACATGATGTTCAAATGAGTACAGGGTACATAGAGCTTAGAGTTACCAGACATTCAACTTTCAGGATAAGAGAAAACCTCCAACGTTAAGTCATATAGGACGATGAATGAAATGATGTTCAAAGGAGTACAGGGTGCATAGAGCTTAGAGTTAGCAGACATTCTTCTTTCAGTATAAGTGAAAACCTCCAAAGTTAAGTCATATCGGACGATGATTGACATGATGTTCAAATGAGTACAGGGTACATAGAGCTTAGAGTTACCAGACATTCAACTTTCAGGATAAGAGAAAACCTCCAACGTTAAGTCATATCGGACGATGAATGAAATGATGTTCAAATGAGTACAGGGTACATAGAGCTTAGAGTTACCAGACATTCATCTTTCAGGAGAAGAGAAAACCTCCAACGTTAAGTCATATCGGACAATGAATGAAATGATGTTCAAATGAGTACAGGGTACATAGAGCTTAGAGTTACCAGACATTCATCTTTCAGGAGAAGAGAAAACCTCCAACGTTAAGTCATATCGGACAATGAATGAAATGATGTTCAAATGAGTACAGGGTACATAGAGCTTAGAGTTACTAGACATTCATCTTTCAGGATAAGAGAAAACCTCCAACGTTAAGTCATAACGGACGATGAATGAAATGATGTTCAAATAAGTACAGGGTACATAGAGCTTAGAGCGACCAGACATTCATCCTTCAGAATAAGAGAAAACCTCCAACGTTAAGTCACATAGGACAATGAATGAAATGATGTTCAAATGAGTACAGGGTACATAGAGCTTAGAGTTACGAGACATTCATCTTTCAGGATAAGAGAAAACCTCCAACGTTATGTCATATCGGACTATGAATGAGATGATGTTCAAATGAGTACAGGGTACATAGAGCTTAGAGTTACCAGACCGTCATCTTTCAGGATAAGAGAAAACCTCCAACGTAAAGTCATATCGGACGATGAAATAAATGTTCAAATGAGTACAGGGTACATAGAGCTTAGAGTTACCAGACATTCATCTTTCAGGATAAGAGAAAACCTCCAACGTAAAGTCATATCGGACGATGAAATAAATGTTCAAATGAGTACAGGGTACATAGAGCTTAGAGTTACCAGACATTCATCTTTCAGGATAAGAGAAAACCTCCAACGTTAAGTCATATCGGACGATGAATGAAATGTTGTTCAAAAGAGTACAGGGTACATAGAGCTTAGAATTACCAGACATTCATCTTTCAGGATAAGGGAAAACCTACAACAGTAAGTCATATCGGACGAGGAATGAAATGATGTTCAAATGAGTACAGAGTACATAGAGCTTAGAATTACCCGACGTTCATCTTTCAGGATAAGGGAAAACCCCCAACGTTAAGTCATATCGGACGACGAATGAAATGATACTCAAAAGAATACAGAGTACATAGAGCTTAGAGTTACCAGACATTCATCTTTCAGGATAAGGGAAAACCTCCAACAGTAAGTCATATCGGACGATGAATGAAATGATGTTCAAATGACTACAGGGTACATAGAGCTTAGAGTTACGAGACATTCATCTTTCAGGATAAGAGTAAACCTCCAACGTTAAGTCATATCGGACGATGAACGAAATGTTGTTCAAATGAGTACGGGGTACATAGAGCTTAGAGTAACCAGACATTCATCTTTCAGGATAAGAGAAAACCTCCAAAATTAAGTCATATCGGACTATGAATGAAATGATGTTCAAATGAGTGTACAGGGTACATAGAGCTTAGAGTTACCAGACATTCATCTTTCAGGATAAGAGAAACCTCCAACGTTAAGTCATATCGAACGATGAATGAAATGATTTTCAAATGAGTCCGGGGTACATAGAGCTTAGAGTTACCAGACATTCATATTTCAGGATAAGGGAAGACCTCCAACGTTAAGACATATCGGACGATGAATGAAATGATGTTCAAATGAGCCCAGGGTACATAGAGCTTAGAGTTACAAGACATTATTCTTCCAGAATAAGAGAAAACCTCCAACGTTAAGTCATATCGGACGATGAATGAAATGATTTTCAAATGAGTACAGAGAACATAGAGCTTAGAGTTACCAGACATTCATCTTTCAGAATAAGAGAAAACCTCCAACGATAAGTCATATCGGACGATGAGTGAAATGATGTTCAAATGAGTACAGGGTACATAGAGCTTAGAGTTACCAGACATTCATCTTTCAGGATAAGAGATAACCTCCAACGTTAAGTCATATCGGACGATGAATGAAATGATTTTCAAATGAGTACAGAGTACATAGAGCTTAGAGTTACCAGACATTCATCTTTCAGCATAAGAGAAAACCTCCAACGTTAAGTCATATCGGACGATGAATGAAATGATGTTCAAATGACTACAGGGTACATAGAGCTTAGAGTTATCAGACATTCATCTTTCAGGATAAGAGTAAACCTCCAACGTTAAGTCATATCGGACGATGAATGAAATGAAGTTCAAATGACTACAGGGTACATAGAGCTTAGAGTTACCAGACATTCATCTTTCAGGATAAGAGTAAACCTCCAACGTTAAGTCATATCGGACGATGAATGAAATGATTTTCAAATGAGTACAGAGTACATAGAGCTTAGAATTACCCGACGTTCATCTTTCAGGATAAGAGAAAACCTCCAACGTTAAGTCATATCGGACGATGAATGAAATGATGTTCAAATGACTACATGGTACATAGAGCTTAGAGTTATCAGACATTCATCTTTCCGGATAAGAGTAAACCTCCAACGTTAAGTCATATCGGACGATGAATGAAATGTTGTTCAAATGAGTACAGGGTACATAGAGATTAGAATTACCAGACATTAATCTTTCAGGATAAGAGAAATCCTCCAACGTAAAGTCATATCGGACGATGAATGAAATGATGTTCAAATGAGTACAGGGTACATAGAGCTTAGGGTTACCAGACATTCATCTTTCAGTATAAGAGAAAACCTGCAACGTTAAGTCATATCGAACGATGAATGAAATGATGTTCAAATGAGTACAGGGTACATAGAGCTTAGAGTTACCAGACATTCATCTTTCAGGATAAGAGAAAACCTCCAACGTTAAGTCATATCGGACGATGAATGAAATGACGTTCAAATGAGCCCAGGTTACATAGAGCTTAGGGTTACCAGACATTCATCTTTCAGGATAAGAGAAAACCTCTAACGTTAAGTCATATCGGACGATGAATGAAATGACGTTCAAATGAGTACAGGGTACATAGAGCTTAGAGTTACCAGACATTCATCTTTCAGGATAAGAGAAAACCTCCAACGTTAAGTCATATCGGACGATGAATGAAATGATGTTCAAATGAGTACAGGGTACATAGAGCTTAGAGTTACCAGACATTCATCTTTCATGATAAGAGTAAACCTCCAGCGTTAAGTCATATCGGACGATGAATGAAATGACGTTCAAATGAGTACAGGGTACATAAAGCTTAGAGTTACTAGACATTCATCTTTCAGGATAAGAGAAAACCTCCAAAGTTAAGTCATATCGGACGATGAATGAAATGATGTTCAAATGAGTACAGGGTACATAGAGCTTAGAGTTACCAGACATTCATCTTTCAGGATAAGAGAAAACCTCCAACGTTAAGTCATATCGGACGATGATTGAAATGATTTTCAAATGAGTACAGGGTACATAGAGCTTAGAGTTAGCAGACATTCATCTTTCAGGATAAGGGAAAACCTCCAACGTTAAGTCATATCGGACGATGAATGAAATGATTTTCAAATGAGTACAGGGTACATAGAGCTTAGAGTTACTAGACATTCATCTTTCAGGATAAGAGAAAACCTCCAAAGTTAAGTCATATCGGACGATGAATGAAATGATGTTCAAATGAGTACAGGGTACATAGAGCTTAGAGTTAGCAGACATTCATCTTTCAGGATAAGGGAAAACCTCCAACGTTAAGTCATATCGGACGATGAATGAAATGATTTTCAAATGAGTACAGGGTACATAAAGCTTAGAGTAACTAGACATTCATCTTTCAGGATAAGAGAAAACCTCCAAAGTTAAGTCATATCGGACGATGAATGAAATGATGTTCAAATGAGTACAGGGTACATAGAGCTTAGAGTTAGCAGACATTCATCTTTCAGGATAAGGGAAAACCTCCAACGTTAAGTCATATCGGACGATGAATGAAATGATTTTCAAATGAGTACAGGGTACATAGAGCTTAGAGTTGCCAGACATTCATCTTTCAGGATAAGGGAAAACTTTGGAAAAAACCTTATTCAGCTACCTTACTCTGACTGAGATTTGAAGTATGGATCTCTTGAATGTGAGGCAGATACATTGCCTCCTATGCTATGGAGCCGATAAACATCATTTTGCTGGATGCACGAGGTTGAGAGAAGTAAACTGTTTATAAACTTTTTAACATCTAGCTATTTGAGATAAATGCATATTTCAATAAATCTCATTCTAATTATTTTATTGTTTTCCAGTCTCCAAAATTCAATGACAGAAAAGAAGATTTAAGCAGATGTATAGAAAGAATTAAAGGAATGTAATTCTGTGTTAAATTTTAACTTTTATTTCAATAAAAATCACCAGTGATCGTTTTAGAAAAAAAAAAAAAAAAAAAAAAAAAAGAAAAAGAAAAGAAATATTTGCTTACTGTAGAGGAAAATATCTTGAAAACCTATTTGTCTGTTTAGAACTTGCTTGAATTGAATATGGTGTGCAGATGTTACATTTTGCAAAGAAAGGTTATGGTGAACTCCCGTGTTAACCAAGAGTATTAGATAATCCTAATTAACAAATATACTTCAAGATAGCTTTACATTCTTACATACACATTCCCCTTGTAATATGGAGGAATCCTTTAAAATGTTGTTCAACAAGTAAATTTCCAATACACAGGCCAGGGTGCATGTGATTTTGATTTATTGACCTACTGTAAATGTGTTGACATTTATGATTGAAATGATGGTGATTCACAAATTTTCAAACAGTTTCAGAACATATACAGAAGTTAATCAGTTATTGCACTAAGATAACAAATAAGACATCAAATACAGGTGGCAAGTACCAAAGGATTGTAAATAAAATAAGTAATTGTGAGGTTATGTTTAGTTAATCTTAATATACAGGTAGCAGTTTGATTGTGGTGGTTGTTATATTACTACGTATGATACCAATGCCTTAACTGTATGACATGTTCAATGTTCCTAAGCTTTACTCGTGGTGAAACTTAACGAATAAATATACATCTTATCCTGCTATCTAGATTACGTTATGAAGATACTACCTTCAAGAAACAGAACATATTCTGAAGTAACTTAGTAAAAATTAAACCTGAAATGTTACTGGTGAAAGTCAACTTACGTCTTTTATTTCTCTTGTTTTAATGTTTTCTGGCTTAACCAGTTCAGCTGGATTCCGCAAAACTGGATCTCCAACCTGACATATATGTACAAAAGGTGGTTTATCCGGAGGAGGGTACCAAAATTCTCTGTATAACCTAAGTTTACGCAGAGTCCTTGAGTTTCGGTACCAAGAAGCATTAACAGAACACGAAAATCGTAAAAGATTTCCAGGGTGCCAAATTACAGTTGTCATTGTATTGATAATTAATATGAAGCACAAGTTCCTATTCGGATTTCGTTATCTTAGTGAGGTTATGTTAGCAGTATAAGCTAATCGCTGAGCAGCTAATTCCAACATGTGGTAACCACAGAATGCCAACCACAACACAAAAAGCTACATAGTAAGATTGTGTGGGTAGTCAGGTTTGCCAAAACAAATTATTAGAATGGTACTACACGATTTTCTAAGAACCGTCATCTCCCAAGCCAAATCGAGTTTTTATTTACTCGAAAATTGACCTCTAAGAGGTAATAAATGGATGATTCTGTTGGTTGCATTACCGCATATGTGTGTACTAGCCTAACGCCAATGAGGACCACAGCAAGCAAGTGGCGCTTATCTTAATTTGGAGTTAACGACACGTTCGTCTACTGAATTTTTGATAATACTGTCGTGTTGAATCAGACTTTCTCAGCAGTCTAATTAAGCTTCTAAATTTCTGCTTAAACGGTGCTACTTTGACTAATTTTGTTTGATAATATTGTTGCGTTGAATCGGACTTACTCAGCAGTCCAATTCCGCTTCAAAAATTCCTTCTTGGTCGTTCTTCTTAGGCATGAAGATATGGATCTCCACTGCTGAACATATAATTGAATACGAAGGTTTCAATAACCATCTTCATGTGTACATTGAACTATAATTGCTTATATAATGTCAATTTCATTAATGCAAGCCTGCCACTGTTTTCAAAATTAAAACTAAATACAAAAACCTAAAAATTAATTATATTTCTTATCTTACGCAGTATTCGGCCCTTTATTAAAAAAACAATCCCAAACAAATACCTGTGCTGTCATCTGTTGGCATTCTCCAAATACTTCAGTACGATGAATACAGATCAGCTGGAGCAGTTATACGAATTTTCATTGCACACAAGTTGGTGTTCTCTGATAAGCGATACTATAAGCGTATTCTAAGGATTTGCAACTAACCTTAAGTTGACCATATCGGCATGAATAATTAAGCAGTAAGACTGAGATTCAGAAAGAAAGAATGGATCAAAAACAAATGTAAAAGCAGGTTTCAACGAACTTAATAGTGAAAGAAAATTGTGAACATATTGGGCAAGAAATGCAAATGAGTAAAGGGGTTGGCAAAATGCATCACCGCAGTTTCTTCCTCAATATATATTTTTATATAACAGAGAAGTGCGCACAAATTCTGCAAAAAAGAAACAAATTCAGTGATGGGATCACTAGACACAAATGCCAGTATGTTATGCAGAATTACATTCAAGATGTTCCACGGCTTTTGCACGTACTAACGTCATACTATTTGCAGAGTTGGCGACACAGTTGTTTTGGAAATCATAAAATCACTTGTTTTTCTTAGTTTATGTTGGTACCCATGTACCACTCGCGAGTTCACAAAATGTCTGTCTTGAGTGATGTCTTGCCTGTTTCTATTAATTCTGTTTTATACAAAATTGTACCTTATTTCTTCCTACTTTCTTATCCATTCTTGGAGAAGCCTTTTCCCTGTTCCTAGATGGCAGGATGAACTCCAGAAGTAAGTCTTCTATAAAACAGCTCTTTTGCAAGCTCACAGTCTAATCAGATATTGTATGACTTGGAGCACTTAGGACAGCCTTCAAAATGCCTGATTTCACAGTTTTCAACTTTTTTCATGTGATATCTATTATATATTTAGCGTTAATGACTGTTTTTGCGTCAAACATGGCCACTGCTCTTTGAAGTTACAATATAGTTATTGACCTGATGTCAAAAAGGGTTTTTGTGGAAGTTGCTGCTCTAGATTTAGTGTGTAACCTGAACGACCTGGCTGTGACTGTTGTGTGGACTGTAATTAGAGGTTCCGACCCTAGGTATAGGCAATCCGCCTCCCACTACCTATCGACCTCCATTGAGGAAGGTAATCTTGACGGTTTGTCTTTGCCCACATTTCCAGTTGTTTATTGTTTCTGTAGCTCACGTGTGAAGTAAGATCTAATGACGATAAGTCAGCATGTAGATGTTCACATCTTCACGGTGGCAGTACCAACATAACAGCTGCGTTGCATCGTTGTTCACTTTTTATTTACTTTGGTACGATACATATAAAGTTAATGGATACTAGTAAAATAATTTTATGTTGTAAATAAAGATTGCGAGGTTCCTTTGTGATAACATTTAAAGAAGTGCAAGAAAGTAAATTATAAAGAAAGTTCTATCTAGGTGAGGTAAGTCGAGGTCATGGACGCAAATTAGAAAACAAGAGAAAATCAACCAAACTAACAAGTAAAGCTATATTTTACACGAATGCACTGCACGTGTTGCAGAATAAAGAAATTACTAACATTCATCCATTATTAAAATAAGACCTGCAGCTTTACTGGCAGCGAACATATTCAAGGTTCTCTCGTGAAACACGAGATCAGAAATCGTCTTTTCACCCGGCTTAATTTCCGAGAAAATGTTGAGTAGATGATTAAAATTTTCACCATGGTGTAGAGTAAAAGTAACGGACTATTACGAGACTATGACACAAACATATTTTGCATATTTGGTATACTCCCACTGTTCTTTTCCTTTGTTTTTCTTTTCTTTTTTTAATATTTTTTGTTATTATTATTTTTTTATTTTTTTATGTTTATTTACATGTTAATAGTTGTTGCTCGGGTATATAGTTTATGCGGCTTTATCTCAGCCTGTCGGGGTTCCGCTAAGAGCACCCCCGTTAGTGGAGGTGCTGTTGCTATGCTAGCTGCCCATAGCAGCTGCGGGTAGAAGAATGCAGGCCAGATGCCGGCCATGACCCGAAGGCCCTGACCGTGGCGCGTGGAAAGTAGGGGGTTTTGGCGGCTACTTGAGCCGGGGGGTTTGTTTGGGAGTCGTGGTGCTTTTGGTTGTCAAGTCTGGGGGGGGGGGTGGTTGAGGTTGCGGTTGGAGTACTGTCAGTCATTTCAGCGGGGTTTTATCCAAGAAGCTGGAGTCGATGGTCGATGTGTATTTGTTTGAGGGACTGTCTGTGCGAAACACTGGAGTATGCTGCTCACCCATGCTGCGGAGCTGTTGGTTGAGGTCTAGGAGCCGGTCGAGTTTGGCGCCTGTGTGCGAGTGACTCTCCTCCAAGCCTGAGAGCTTGCGATTCACAGAGGATCAGTGGTCACTGCTGTTGAGTTGATGAAGCTGTTGTTGGAGAAGGAGTAGTTGAGTCTGGATGTCAGTTGTGGTGTCGGCAAATTGCTGGGTAATTGCTGTTAATTTCAAGAGTTGTTCGCTCTGTTCTGCGTGGCGTCCTGCGATGCTTGTGGTGATTGTTTGTTCTAGTTGGCCTAGGCGTGGAGCAATGTTGAGTTCCTCGGAGTGGAGGTGATGGATGTCCTCTCTGGAGGACTGTAAGTCGGCGATGGCGTTATCAAGCAAGACGGTCTCCAAAGGTCTGTAGTTCCCTCCGAAGATCCTGCATGGCTTCCTTCAGACATTCGTCGGGAAAGAAGGTAGCTCCTGCTGCTACGGTGGATGGTAAGCTTGGAGCATCTTCCTCCCTGGTCGCTGCAGTGCTGCGTTGTGCTTGAAGCCTCATTCTGGGATAGCGAGGGCACTGCGCCTGACCTGAAAAATGGCCTAGACCATCGCAGGTGGCGCAGTATCTGCGTCGGTGCCGTAGATTATGCTTCGTGCATTCGGCGGTGAGGCACTGTGTTCCACAGTAGTGGCATCTAGGTGGAGCGGTGCAGGTGGTGGCGCAGTGGCCATAGCTGCAGCATCGCCGACAGGGAACGTGTCGCTCTAACTTGCTTGCCTCGACTCTGAGACGGCGCCCTAATAAGGGCAGTCCCGTCCTCAAGGCAGCATCTCTCTCCGCGCTGTCGGTTAGATGCAGGCGCACGAGTGTGGTGGTGCCCCCTCTCGAAGTTATGCGGTTGGCTCTCCAGGCAGAGGGCCATCTCTGTTTTGCGGCGGAGAGAACAAACCTGCACGGGAGATCGCGGGGGACCCCGCTGATGACCACGGTGTAGGCTCCTGGAGAAGTGGCTGGCGCTGGTGAGGAGTGCCGAGAACTTGTTGGTGTCTGTTGTGCTGCAGCAGCGTAGGAAAGCCGCTGATGAGTTGAGTTTGGCGGCTGCGGTGGTTGTACTTCTGCAGGTGGGGTAGCTGTGAACTGCCGTTGAGGTGCTGCTTCCCCCGCCGGTTGCCTGCGCACCTGGCAAGCGTCCTGCGTGGTAGGGGAAGCGGGCCGAGCAGCCCAAAACTTCCCCGGCAGCTCCGCGGGAACATCCTTCTCGTCCGCCGATACCGGCAGCGAGGCGGGAGACGGCGCCCGAGAGAGGGCTGGCAAGGATTGCGGTGAAGGTGGCTTCACTGCCTGGCTCTGCTTCCGTGTTGCGGCGTTCTTTTTCTTCTTCATGTGCGGCGGTTTCTCGATGTGTCCTGTTCGGCGTTCCCGTCTCACCTCCCGCTGTTCCAACGGTTACCATGAACTTATCTTTGGTAACAGAAACCTCTCAGATAATGCACTGATTATTCTGTAAGAGTGACAGGGAAACTGCCGCGCTTCCTGGCCCTGGCTTCCTGGCTTCCTCCGTCCTTTTCCACAGTTTTGGTCCACCTTTTAACTAGGGCATGTATTCCAGTGTGGTAAAACACACGGTCTTGCTATTCCTAAGCCACTGACGCACGGACGTTTTCACAGCCTCCTCATCTTCAAAATGAATCCCACAATGAGCTTCCTTTAGTGGCCCGAACAGATGGAAGTCTGGTGGTGCCAGGTCAGGGCTGTAAGACTTGCCAACCCAAATTCTCAATTTCTGCATTGGGGTGTGGTGTTGCATTGTCATGCAAAAAAAGAACATCCACCATAGTTTCTGTTGGGCGAACTCGGCGAAGACGTGCTTTCAGCTTTTTGAGAGTTCTGACGTATTGGACAGAATTTATTGTGCATCCCTGCTCCAAAAAATCAATCATAAGCACACCCTCTGCATCCCAAAACACTGTCGCCATAACTTTCCCTGCCGATCGCTGAGTTTTGAATACTTTTTTCTTAGGTAACGTTGTGTGATGCCATTCCATTGACTGCCTCTTTGATTCAGGTTCAAAAAAATAAACCCACATTTCGTCTCCAGTAACAATTGTTTTTCCAGAAACTCCTCTTCCTCCAAACTGAAGCGCTGCAAGTGTTCGTAGGCCATTGTTTTCCTTGTTCCTTTGTTTTGGGCGGTTAACATTCTTGGTACTCAACGTGAACAAACTTTTGAGTAACCCAGTTGTTCAATAATCATCATCACACTGTCTCTAATGAGGGAGTCAACGCGACACCATTCGAATGTCGTTACACGGCGATCACCGCGAATGATGTCATCGACTCGCTGAATGTTGCATGGAGTCACTACAGTCACCGGCCTGACGCTTTGCTTTTCATCTGCCAGTGGTGTTTGCCCCTCAGCTTCGTAACAGTGACGAACCCATCGTCTAACAGTGCTGACACTCTCAGCTGCATCACCATACACATTTTTTAGCCTTTCGTGAATGCGAATTTGCGTTTCACAAACGGCAGTCAAAAATTCAATCACAGAACGCTGTCTAAAACGAATGTTAATGTCAGGCATTATGGAAGAGGATGCAGTGCTGTCACCTGTTGACTTAGGAAGTTACTACTGCAGGGGATTGGAGAAGAAGGTTTGAGGAATTGCGCCAAATTCAAAGCGTTCACATAACTTACTTATTTAAGGAAACAAATATAGGAGGCATTACTTTTTTGACCCACCCTACTATATGTTCACTCCACGTGGAGTAATCAGTGCTTTATCTGAGAGGTATCTATTACCAAAGATAAATCCATGGTAACCATTCGAACAGCGGGACTATACTAGATTAAGACAATCAGTAGTAGAGGGGGCAAGTGGTCCTTATCATAATTTTGATTTAACAACACGCTGGTCTTCAGAATTATTAGATAATACTGTCGTGTTGAATCAGAATTACTCAGTAGTCCAATCTTTATATACTCCTCACATATAATTGAATACACATGTTTTAATAATAATCTATGTTTATATATTCAATTATAATTAATTATGTAATGCCACTTGCATTATCTCAAGCTTTCAACCATTTTCAAAATTAAAACTAAATTTAATAAACTTAAATGTTGATTATACTTCTTATTGCGCACAGCATTCCGTTCTCTATTAAAAAACAAACCCAAATCACTACCTGTGCTGTCATCTGTTGGCATTCTTCTAATACTTCAGTACGGTATATACATTTCAGATGGACTACCTGCAGAAGTAAATGCATATCTTCCAAATTTTCATAGCATACAAGTTGGTGTTCTATAATGACACGTGATACTTCAATGTCTCTAGTGTATTCTAAGGCTTTCCAGCTAACCATTAGGTTGGCCATGACAGTGCGGATAATTAAGCAGTAAGACTGAGGTGCAAAATAGTAAACGGATGAAAAACAAATACCTATATACAGTGGTAATTCGTGGCAAAAATAACAGCGTGCCGCGGGAAAACGTCCACGTAACTCACCTAGTTTATAAAAATGAAGTCCATGCCCCAATGTTTCTTCATGATATAAAGAGATTTTATACAACCTTTCGCTTCTTGCTCAATTTTCAAATCGGATATCGATTGCCCTAGCATTTTCCTACTAACCCTTTCTTCTCAACGTTAAGTCATACCGGACGATGAATATAATGATGATCAAAAGAGTACAGAGCACATAGAGCTTAGAGTTACCAAACATTTATTTTTCAGGATAAGAGAAAACCTTCAACGTTAAGTCATATCGGACGATGAGTGAAATGATGTTCAAATGAGTACAGGGTACATAGAGCTTAGAGTTACCAGACATTCATCTTTCAGGATAAGAGAAAACCTCCAACGTTAAGTCATATCGGACGATGAGTGAAATGATGTTCAAATGAGTACAAGGTACATAGAGCTTAGAGTTACCAAACCTTTATTTTTCAGGATAAGAGGAAACCTCCAACGTTAAGTCATATCGGACGATGATTGACATGATGTTCAAATGAGTACAGGGTACATAGAGCTTAGAGTTACCAGACATTCATCTTTCAGAATAAGAGAAAACCTCCAATGTTAAGTCACATCGGACAATGAATGAAATGATGTTCAAATGAGTACAGGGTACATAGAGCTTAGAGTTACCAGACATTCATCTTTCAGGATAAGAGAAAACCTCCAATGTTAAATCACATCGGACAATGAATGAAATGATGTTCAAATGAGTACGGGGTACATAGAGCTTAGAGTTACCAGACATTCATCTTCCAGGATAAGAGAAAACCTCCAACGTTAAGTTATATCGGACAATGAATGAAATGATGTTCAAATGAGTACACGGTACATAGAGCTTAGAGTTACGAGACATTCATCTTTCAGGATAAGAGAAAACCTCCAACGTTAAGTCATATCGGACGATGATATACATGATGTTCAAATGAGTACAGGGTACATAGAGCTTAGAGTTACCAGACATTCATCTTTCAGGATAAGAGAAAACCTCCAACGTTAAGTCATATCGGACGATGAATGAAATGATGTTCAAAGGAGTACAGGGTGCATAGAGCTTAGAGTTAGCAGACATTCTTCTTTCAGTATAAGTGAAAACCTCCAAAGTTAAGTCATATCAGACGATGAATGAAATGATGTTCAAAGGAGTACAGGGTACATAGAGCTTAGAGTTACCAGACATTCATCTTTCAGGATAAGAGAAAACCTCCAACGTTAAGTCATATCGGACAATGAATGAAATGATGTTCAAATGAGTACAGGGTACATAGAGCTTAGAGTTACCAGACATTCTTCTTTCAGTATAAGTGAAAACCTCCAACGTTAAGTCATATCGGACGATGAATGAAATGATGTTCAAAGGAGTACAGGGTACATAGAGCTTAGAGTTACCAGACATTCATCTTTCAGAATAAGAGAAAACCTCCAACGTTAAGTCACATCGGACAATGAATGAAATGATGTTCAAATGAGTACAGGGTACATAGAGCTTAGAGTTACCAGACATTCATCTTTCAGGATAAGAGAAAACCTCCAACGTTAAGTCATAACGGACGATGAATGAAATGATGTTCAAATGAGTACAGGGTACATAGAGCTTAGGGTTACCAGACATTCATCTTTCAGGATAAGAGAAAACCTCCAACGTTAAGTCATATCGGACGATGAGCGAAATGATGTTCAAATGAGTACAGGGTACATAGAGCTTAGAGTTACGAGACATTTATCTTTCAGGATAAGAGAAAGCCCCGAACGTTATGTCATATCGGACGATGAATGAAATGATGTTCAAATGAGTACAGGGTACATAGAGCTTAGAGTTACGAGACAATTCATCTTTCAGGATAAGAGAAAGCCCCCAACGTTAAGTCATATCGGACGATTAATGAAATGATGTTCAAATGAGTACAGGGTACATAGAGCTTAGAGTTACCAGACATTCATCTTTCAGAATAAGAGAAAACCTCCAACGTTAAGTCATATCGGACGATGAACGAAATGATGTTCAAATGAGTACAGGATACATAGAGCTTAGAGTTACCAGACATTCATCTTTCAGGATAAGAGAAAACCTCCAACGTTAAGTCATATCGGACAATGAATGAAATGATGTTCAAATGAGTACAGGGTTCATAGAGCTTAGAGTTACCAGACATTCATCTTTCAGGATAAGAGAAAACCTCCAAAGTTAAGTCATATCGGACGATAAATGAAATGATGTTCAAAGGAGTACAGGGTACATAGAGCTTAGAGTTACCGGACATTCACCTTTCAGGATAAGATAAAACCTCCAACGTTAAGTCATATCGGACGATGAATGAAATGATGTTCAAATGAGTACAGGGTACATAGAGTTTAGAGTTACCAGACATTCATCTTTCAGGATAAGGGAAAATCTCCAACGTTAAGTCGTATTGGACGAGGAATGAAATGATGTTCAAATGAGTACAGGGTACATAGAGCTTAGAGTTACCAGACATTCATCTTTCAGGATAAGAGAAAACCTCCAACGTTATGTCATATCTGACTGTGAATGAAATGATGTTAAAATGAGTACAGGGTACATAGAGTTCAGAGTTACCAGACATTCATCTTTCAGGATAAGAGAAAACCTCCAACGTTATGTCATATCTGACTGTGAATGAAATGATGTTAAAATGAGTACAGGGTACATAGAGTTCAGAGTTACCAGACATTCATCTTTCAGGATAAGAGAGAACCTCCAACGTTAAGTGATATCGGACGATGAATGAAATGATGTTCAAATGAGTACAGGGTACATAGAGCTTAGAGTTACCAGACATTCATCTTTCAGGATAAGAGAGAACCTCCAACGTTAAGTCATATCGGTCGATGAATGAAATGATGTTCAAATGAGTACAGGGTACATAGAGCTTAGAGTTACCTATTTGCCTGTTTAGAACTTGTTAGAAATGAATATGGAGTGCAGATGTTACATTTTGCAAAGAAAGGTTATGATGAACTCCCATGTTAACCAAGAGTATTAGATAATCCTAATTAACAAAAATACTTCAAGATAGCTTTACATTCTTACATACACATTCCCCTTGTAATATGGTGGAATCCTTTAAAATGTTGTTCAACATTTGTGATTGTGATTTTTTGACCTATTATAAATGTGTTGAGATTTATGCTTGAAACGATGGTGAATCACAAATTTTCAAACAGTTTCAGAACATATACAGAAGTTAATCAGTTATTGCACTAAGACATCAAATACAGGTGGCAAGTACCAAAGGATTGTAAATAAAATAGGTAACTGTGAGCTTATGTTTAGTTAATCTTAATATACAGGTAGCAGTTTGATTGTGGTGGGTGTTACATTACTACGTATGATACCAATGCCATAACTGTATGACATGTTCAATGTTCCTAAGCTTTACTCGTGGTGAAACTTAACGAATAAATATACATCTTATCCTGCTATCTAGATTACGTTATGAAGATACTACCTTCAAGAAACAGAACATATTCTGAAGTAACTTAGTAAAAATTAAACCTGAAATGTTACTGGTGAAAGTCAACTTAAGTCTTTTATTTCTCTTGTTTCAATGTTTTCTGGCTTTACCAGTTCAGCTGGATGCCGCAAAATTGGATTCCCAACTTGACATATATGTACAAAAGGTGGTTTATCCGGAGGAGGGTACCAAAATTCTCTGTATAACCTCCTAAGTTTACGCAGAGTGATTAAGTTTCAGTACCAAGAAGCATTAACAGTACACGAAAATCGTAAAAGATATCCAGAGTGCCGAATTAGAGTTGTCATTGTATTGATAATGAATATGAAAGCACAAGTTCCTATTCGGATTTCGTTATGTTAGTGAGGTTATGTTAGCAGTATAAGCTAATCGCAGAGCAGCTAATTCCAACATGTGGTAACCACAGAATGCCAACCACAACACAAAAAGCTACATAGTAAGATTGTGTGGGTAGTCAGGTTTGCCAAAACAAATTATTAGAATGGTACTACACGATTTTCTAAGAACCGTCATCTCCCAAGCCAAATCGAGTTTTTATTTACTCGAAAATTGACCTCTAAGAGGTAATAAATGGCTGATTCTGTTGGTTGCATTATCGCATATGTGTGTACTAGCCTAACATCAATGAGGACCACAGCAAGCAAGTGGCGCTTATCTTAATTTGGAGTTAACGATACGTTCGTCTTCTGAATTTTTGATAATACTGTCGTGTTGAATCAGACTTTCTCAGCAGTCTAATTAAGCTTCTAAAATTCTGCTTAAACGGTGCTACTTTGACTAATTTTGTTTGATAATATTATTGCGTTGAATCGGACTTACTCAGCAGTCCAATTCCGCTTCAAAAATTCCTTCTTGGTCGTTCTTCGTAGGCATGAAGATATGGATCTCCACTGCTGAACATATAATTGAATACGAAGGTTTCAATAACAATCTTTATGTGTATATTGAACTATAATTGCTTATATAATGTCAATTTCATTAATGCAAGCCTGCCACTGTTTTCAAAATTAAAACTAAATACAAAAACCTAAAAATTAATTATATTTCTTATCTTACGCAGTATTCGGCCCTTTATTAAAAAAACAATCCCAAACAAATACCTGTGCTGTCATCTGTTGGCATTCTCCAAATACTTCAGTACGATGAATACAGATCAGCTGGAGCAGTTATACGAATTTTCATTGCACACAAGTTGGTGTTCTCTGATAAGCGATACTATAAGCGTATTCTAAGGATTTGCAACTAACCTTAAGTTGACCATATCGGCATGAATAATTAAGCAGTAAGACTGAGATTCAGAAAGAAAGAATGGATCAAAAACAAATGTAAAAGCAGGTTTCAACGAACTTAATAGTGAAAGAAAATTGTGAACATATTGGGCAAGAAATGCAAATGAGTAAAGGGGTTGGCAAAATGCATCACCGCAGTTTCTTCCTCAATATATATTTTTATATAACAGAGAAGTGCGCACAAATTCTGCAAAAAAGAAACAAATTCAGTGATGGGATCACTAGACACAAATGGCAGTATGTTATGCAGAATTACATTCAAGATGTTCCACGGCTTTTGCACGTACTAACGTCATACTATTTGCACAGTTGGCGACACAGTTGTTTTGGAAATCATAAAATCACTTGTTTTTCTTAGTTTATGTTGGTACCCATGTACCACTCGCGAGTTCACAAAATGTCTGTCTTGAGTGATGTCTTGCCTGTTTCTATTATTTCTGTTTTATACAAAATTTAACCTTATTTCTTCCTACTTTCTTATCCATTCTTGGAGAAGCCTTTTCCCTGTTCCTAGATGGCAGGATGAACGCCAGAAGTAAGTCTTCTATAAAACAGCTCTTTTGCAAGCTCACAGTCTAATCAGATATTGTATGACTTGGAGCACTTAGGACAGCCTTCAAAATGCCTGATTTCACAGTTTTCAACTTTTTTTCATGTGATATCTATTATATATTTAGCGTTAATGACTGTTTTTGCGTCAAACATGGCCACTGCTCTTTGAAGTTACAATATAGTTATTGACCTGATGTCAAAAAGGGTTTTTGTGGAAGTTGCTGCTCTAGATTTAGTGTGTAACCTGAACGACCTGGCTGAGACTGTTGTGTGGACTGTAATTAGAGGTTCCGGCCCTAGGTATAGGCAATCCGTCTGCCACTACCTATCGACCTCCATTGAGGAAGGTAATCTTGACGGTTTGTCTTTGCCCACATTTCCAGTTGTTTATTGTTTCTGTAGCTCACATGTGAAGTAAGATCTCATGACGATAAGTCAGCATGTAGATGTTCACATCTTCACGGCGGCAGTACCAACATAACAGCTGCGTTGCATCGTTGTTCACTTTTTATTTACTTTGGTACGATACATATAAAGTTAATGGATACTAGTAAAATAATTTTATGTTGTAAATAAAGATTGCGAGGTTCCTTTGTGATAACATTTAAAGAAGTGCAAGAAAGTAAATTATAAAGAAAGTTCTATCTAGGTGAGGTAAGTCGAGGTCATGGACGCAAATTAGAAAACAAGAGAAAATCAACCAAACTAACAAGTAAAGGTATATTTTACACGAATGCACTGCACGTGTTGCAGAATAAAGAAATTACTAACATTCATCCATTATTAAAATAAGACCTGCAGCTTTACTGGCAGCGAACATATTCAAGGTTCTCTCGTGAAACACGAGATCAGAAATCGTCTTTTCACCCGGCTTAATTTCCGAGAAAATGTTGAGTAGATGATTAAAATTCTCACCATGGAGTAGAGTAAAAGTAACGGACTATTACGAGACTATGACACAAACCTATTTTGCATATTTGGTATACTCCCACTGTTCTTTTCCTTTGTTTTTCTTTTCTTTTTTTAATATTTTTTGTTATTATTATTTTTTTATTTTTTTATGTTTATTTACATGTTAATAGTTGTTGCTCGGGTATATAGTTTATGCGGCTTTATCTCAGCCTGTCGGGGTTCCGCTAAGAGCACCCCCGTTAGTGGAGGTGCTGTTGCTATGCTAGCTGCCCTTAGCAGCTGCGGGTAGAAGAATGCAGGCCAGATGCCGGCCATGACCCGAAGGCCCTGACCGTGGCGCGTGGAAAGTAGGGGGTTTTGGCGGCTACTTGAGCCGGGGGGTTTGTTTGGGAGTCGTGGTGCTTTTGGTTGTCAAGTCTGGGGGGGGGGTGGTTGAGGTTGCGGTTGGAGTACTGTCAGTCATTTCAGCGGGGTTTTATCCAAGAAGCTGGAGTCGATGGTCGATGTGTATTTGTTTGAGGGACTGTCTGTGCGAAACACTGGAGTATGCTGCTCACCCATGTTGCGGAGCTGTTGGTTGAGGTCTAGGAGCCGGTCGAGTTTGGCGCCTGTGTGCGAGTGACTCTCCTCCAAGCCTGAGAGCTTGCGCTTCACAGAGGATCAGTGGTCACTGCTGTTGAGTTGATGAAGCTGTTGTTGGAGAAGGAGTAGTTGAGTCTGGATGTCAGTTGTGGTGTCGGCAAATTGCTGGGTAATTGCTGTTAATTTCAAGAGTTGTTCGCTCTGTTCTGCGTGGCGTCCTGCGATGCTTGTGGTGATTGTTTGTTCTAGTTGGCCTAGGCGTGGAGCAATGTTGAGTTCCTCGGAGTGGAGGTGATGGATGTCCTCTCTGGAGGACTGTAAGTCGGCGATGGCGTTATCAAGCAAGACGGTCTCCAAAGGTCTGTAGTTCCCTCCGAAGATCCTGCATGGCTTCCTTCAGACATTCGTCGGGAAAGAAGGTAGCTCCTGCTGCTACGGTGGATGGTAAGCTTGGAGCATCTTCCTCCCTGGTCGCTGCAGTGCTGCGTTGTGCTTGAAGCCTCATTCTGGGATAGCGAGGGCACTGCGCCTGACCTGAAAAATGGCCTAGACCATCGCAGGTGGCGCAGTATCTGCGTCGGTGCCGTAGATTATGCTTCGTGCATTCGGCGGTGAGGCACTGTGTTCCACAGTAGTGGCATCTAGGTGGAGCGGTGCAGGTGGTGGCGCAGTGGCCATAGCTGCAGCATCGCCGACAGGGAACGTGTCGCTCTAACTTGCTTGCCTCGACTCTGAGACGGCGCCCTAATAAGGGCAGTCCCGTCCTCAAGGCAGCATCTCTCTCCGCGCTGTCGGTTAGATGCAGGCGCACGAGTGTGGTGGTGCCCCCTCTCGAAGTTATGCGGTTGGCTCTCCAGGCAGAGGGCCATCTCTGTTTTGCGGCGGAGAGAACAAACCTGCACGGGAGATCGCGGGGGACCCCGCTGATGACCACGGTGTAGGCTCCTGGAGAAGTGGCTGGCGCTGGTGAGGAGTGCCGAGAACTTGTTGGTGTCTGTTGTGCTGCAGCAGCGTAGGAAAGCCGCTGATGAGTTGAGTTTGGCGGCTGCGGTGGTTGTACTTCTGCAGGTGGGGTAGCTGTGAACTGCCGTTGAGGTGCTGCTTCCCCCGCCGGTTGCCTGCGCACCTGGCAAGCGTCCTGCGTGGTAGGGGAAGCGGGCCGAGCAGCCCAAAACTTCCCCGGCAGCTCCGCGGGAACATCCTTCTCGTCCGCCGATACCGGCAGCGAGGCGGGAGACGGCGCCCGAGAGAGGGCTGGCAAGGATTGCGGTGAAGGTGGCTTCACTGCCTGGCTCTGCTTCCGTGTTGCGGCGTTCTTTTTCTTCTTCATGTGCGGCGGTTTCTCGATGTGTCCTGTTCGGCGTTCCCGTCTCACCTCCCGCTGTTCCAACGGTTACCATGAACTTATCTTTGGTAACAGAAACCTCTCAGATAATGCACTGATTATTCTGTAAGAGTGACAGGGAAACTGCCGCGCTTCCTGGCCCTGGCTTCCTGGCTTCCTCCGTCCTTTTCCACAGTTTTGGTCCACCTTTTAACTAGGGCATGTATTCCAGTGTGGTAAAACACACGGTCTTGCTATTCCTAAGCCACTGACGCACGGACGTTTTCACAGCCTCATCTTCAAAATGAATCCCACAATGAGCTTCCTTTAGTGGCCCGAACAGATGGAAGTCTGGTGGTGCGGGGCTGTAAGACTTGCCATCCCAAATTCTCAATTTCTGCATTGGGGTGTGGTGTTGCATTGTCATGCAAAAAAAGAACATCCACCATAGTTTTTGTTGGGCGTACTCGGCGAAGACGTGCTTTCAGCTTTTTGAGAGTTCTGACGTATTGGACAGAATTTATTGTGCATCCCTGCTCCAAAAAATCAATCATAAGCACACCCTCTGCATCCCAAAACACTGTCGCCATAACTTTCCCTGCCGATCGCTGAGTTTTGAATACTTTTTTCTTAGGTAACGTTGTGTGATGCCATTCCATTGACTGCCTCTTTGATTCAGGTTCAAAAAAATAAACCCACATTTCGTCTCCAGTAACAATTTTCTTTCCAGAAACTCCTCTTCCTCCAAACTGAAGCGCTGCAAGTGTTCGTAGGCCATTGTTTTCCTTGTTCCTTTGTTTTGGGCGGTTAACATTCTTGGTACTCAACGTGAACAAACTTTTGAGTAACCCAGTTGTTCAATAATCATCATCACACTGTCTCTAATGAGGGAGTCAACGCGACACAATTCGAATGTCGTTACACGGCGATCACCGCGAATGATGTCATCGACTCGCTGAATGTTGCATGGAGTCACTACAGTCACCGGCCTGACGCTTTGCTTTTCATCTGACAGTGGTGTTTGCCCCTCAGCTTCGTAACAGTGACGAACCCATCGTCTAACAGTGCTGACACTCTCAGCTGCATCACCATACACATTTTTTAGCCTTTCGTGAATGCGAATTGGCGTTTCACAAACGGCAGTCAAAAATTCAATCACAGAACGCTGTCTAAAACGAATGTTAATGTCAGGCATTATGGAAGAGGATGCAGTGCTGTCACCTGTTGACTTAGGAAGTTACTACTGCAGGGGATTGGAGAAGAAGGTTTGAGGAATTGCGCCAAATTCAAAGCGTTCACATAACTTACTTATTTAAGGAAACAAATATAGGAGGCATTACTTTTTTGACCCACCCTACTATATGTTCACTCCACGTGGAGTAATCAGTGCTTTATCTGAGAGGTATCTATTACCAAAGATAAATCCATGGTTACCATTCGAACATCGGGACTATACTAGATTAAGACAATCAGGAGTAGAGGGGGCAAGTGGTCCTTATCATAATTTTGAATTAACAACACGCTGGTCTTCAGAATTATTAGATAATACTGTCGCGTTGAATCAGAATTACTCAGTAGTCCAATCTTTATATACTCCTCACATATAATTGAATACACATGTTTTAATAATAATCTATGTTTATATATTCAATTATAATTAATTATGTAATGCCACTTGCATTATCTCAAGCTTTCAACCATTTTCAAAATTAAAACTAAATTTAATAAACTTAAATGTTGATTATACTTCTTATTGCGCACAGCATTCCGTTCTCTATTAAAAAACAAACCCAAATCACTACCTGTGCTGTCATCTGTTGGCATTCTTCTAATACTTCAGTACGGTATATACATTTCAGATGGACTACCTGCAGAAGTAAATGCATATCTTCCAAATTTTCATAGCATACATGTTGGTGTTCTATAATGACACGTGATACTTCAATGTCTCTAGTGTATTCTAAGGCTTTCCAGCTAACCATTAGGTTGGCCATGACAGTGCGGATAATTAAGCAGTAAGACTGAGGTGCAAAATAGAAAACGGATGAAAAACAAATACCTATATACAGTGGAAATTCGTGGCAAAAATAACAGCGTGCCGCGGGAAAACGTCCACGTAACTTACCTAGTTTATAAAAATGAAGTCCATGCCCCAATGTTTCTTCATGATATAAAGAGATTTTATACAACCTTTCGCTTCTTGCTCAATTTTCGAATCGGATATCAATTGCCCTAACATTTTCCTACTAACCCTTTCTTCTCAACGTTAAGTCATACCGGACGATGAATATAATGATGATCAAAAGAGTACACAGCACATAGAGCTTAGAGTTACCAAGCATTTATTTTTCAGGATAAGAGAAAACCTCCAACGTTAAGTCTTATCGGACGATGATTGACATGATGTTCAAATGAGTACAGGGTACATAGAGCTTAGAGTTACCAGACATTCATCTTTCAGGATAAGGGAAAACCTCCAACGTTAAGTCATATCGGACGATGAGTGAAATGATGTTCAAATGAGTACAGGGTACATAGAGCTTAGAGTTACCAGACATTCATCTTTCAGGATAAGGGAAAACCTCCAACGTTAAGTCATATCGGATGATGATTGACATGACGTTCAAATGAGTACAGGGTACATAGAGCTTAGAGTTACCAAACATTCATCTTTCAGGATAAGGGAAAACCTCCAGCGTTAAGTCATATCGGACGATGATTGACATGACGTTCAAATGAGTACAGGGTACATAGAGCTTAGAGTCACCAAACATTCATCTTTCAGGATAAGGGAAAACCTCCAGCGTTAAGTCATATCGGACGATGAGTGAAATGATGTTCAAATGAGTACAGGGTACATAGAGCTTAGAGTTACCAGACATTCATCTTTCAGGATAAGAGAAAACCTCCAACGTTAAGTCATAACGGACGATGAATGAAATGATGTTCAAATGAGTACAGGGTACATAGAGCTTAGAGTTACCAGACATTCATCTTTCAGGATAAGAGAAAACCTCCAACGTTAAGTCATATCGGACGATGAGTGAAATGATGTTCAAATGAGTACAGGGTACATAGAGCTTAGAGTTACGAGACATTCATCTTTCAGGATAAGAGAAAGCCCCCAACGTTAAGTCATATCGGACGATGATTGACATGATGTTCAAATGAGTACAGGGCAAACAGAGCTTAGAGTTACCAGACATTCATCTTTCAGGATAAGAGAAAACCTCCAACGTTAAGTCATATCGGACGATGAGTGAAATGATGTTCAAATGAGTACAGGGTACATAGAGCTTAGAGTTACGAGACATTCAGCTTTCAGGATAAGAGAAAACCTCTAACGTTAAGTCATATCGGACGATGAATGAAATGATGTTCAAAGGAGTATAGGGTACATAGAGCTTAGAGTTACCAGACATTCATCTTTCAGAATAAGAGAAAACCTCCAACGTTAAGTCACATCGGACAATGAAGGAAATGATGTTCAAATGAGTACAGGGTACATACAGCTTAGAGATACCAGACATTCATCTTTCAGGATAAGAGAAAACCTCCAACGTTAAGTCATATCGGACTATGAATGAGACGATGTTCAAATGACTACAGGGTACATAGATCTTAGAGTTACCAGGCAATCATCTTTCAGGATAAGATAAAACCTCCAACGTAAAGTCATGTCGGACGATGTATTAAATGATGTTCAAATGAGTACAGGGTACATAGAGCTTAGAGTTACCAGACATTCATCTTTCAGGGTAAGAGAAAACCTCCAACGTAAAGTCATATCGGACGATGAATGAAATGATGCTCAAATGAGTATAGGGTACATAGAGCTTAGAGTTAGCAGACATTCTTCTTTCAGTATAACTGAAAACCTCCAAAGTTAAGTCATATCGGACGATGAGTGAAATGATGTTCAAATGAGTACAGGGTACATAGAGCTTAGAGTTACCAGACATTCATCTTTCAGTTTAAGAGAAAACCTCCAACGTTAAGTCACATCGGACAATGAATGAAATGATGTTCAAATGAGTACAGGGTACATAGAGCTTAGAGTTACCAGACATTCATCTTTCAGGATAAGAGAAAACCTCCAACGTTAAGTCAAATCCGACGATGATTGACATGATGTTCAAATGAGTACAGGGTACATAGAGCTTAGAGTTACCAGACATTCATCCTTCAGGATAAGAGAAAACCTCCAACGCTAAGTCATATCGGACGATGAATGAAATGACGTTCAAAGGAGTACAGGGTACATAGAGCTTAGAGTTACCAGACATTCATCCTTCAGGATAAGAGAAAACCTCCAACGTAAAGTCATATCGGACGATGAATGAAATGACGTTCAAAGGACTACAGGGTACATAGAGCTTAGAGTTACCAGACATTCATCTTTCGGAATAAGAGAAAACCTCCAACGTTAAGTCACATCGGACAATGAATGAAATGATGTTCAAATGAGTACAGGGTACATAGAGCTTAGAGTTACCAGACATTCGTCTTTCAGGATAAGAGAAAACCTCCAACGTTAAGTCATATCGGACAATGAATGAAATGATGTTCAAATGAGTACAGGGTACATAGAGCTTAGAGTTACGAGACATTCATCTTTCAGGATAAGAGAAAACCTCCAACGTTAAGTCATATCGGACGATGAATGAAATGTTGTTCAAATGAGTACAGGGTACCTAGAGCTTAGAAGTACCCGACGTTCATCTTTCAGGATAAGAGTAAACCTCCAACATTAAGTCATATCGGACGATGAATGAAATGATGTTCAAATGACTACAGGGTACATAGAGCTTAGAGTTACCAGACATTCATCTTTCAGGATAAGAGAAAACGTCCAACGTTATGTCATATCGGACGATGAATGAAATGATGTTCAAATGACTACAGGGTACATAGAGCTTAGAGTTACCAGACATTCATCTTTCAGAATAAGAGAAAACCTCCAACGTTAAGTCACATCGGACAATGAAGGAAATGATGTTCAAATGAGTACAGGGTACATACAGCTTAGAGATACCAGACATTCATCTTTCAGGATAAGAGAAAACCTCCAACGTTAAGTCATATCGGACTATGAATGAGACGATGTTCAAATGACTACAGGGTACATAGATCTTAGAGTTACCAGGCAATCATCTTTCAGGATAAGATAAAACCTCCAACGTAAAGTCATGTCGGACGATGTATTAAATGATGTTCAAATGAGTACAGGGTACATAGAGCTTAGAGTTACCAGACATTCATCTTTCAGGGTAAGAGAAAACCTCCAACGTAAAGTCATATCGGACGATGAATGAAATGATGCTCAAATGAGTATAGGGTACATAGAGCTTAGAGTTAGCAGACATTCTTCTTTCAGTATAACTGAAAACCTCCAAAGTTAAGTCATATCGGACGATGAGTGAAATGATGTTCAAATGAGTACAGGGTACATAGAGCTTAGAGTTACCAGACATTCATCTTTCAGTTTAAGAGAAAACCTCCAACGTTAAGTCACATCGGACAATGAATGAAATGATGTTCAAATGAGTACAGGGTACATAGAGCTTAGAGTTACCAGACATTCATCTTTCAGGATAAGAGAAAACCTCCAACGTTAAGTCAAATCCGACGATGATTGACATGATGTTCAAATGAGTACAGGGTACATAGAGCTTAGAGTTACCAGACATTCATCCTTCAGGATAAGAGAAAACCTCCAACGCTAAGTCATATCGGACGATGAATGAAATGACGTTCAAAGGAGTACAGGGTACATAGAGCTTAGAGTTACCAGACATTCATCCTTCAGGATAAGAGAAAACCTCCAACGTAAAGTCATATCGGACGATGAATGAAATGACGTTCAAAGGACTACAGGGTACATAGAGCTTAGAGTTACCAGACATTCATCTTTCGGAATAAGAGAAAACCTCCAACGTTAAGTCACATCGGACAATGAATGAAATGATGTTCAAATGAGTACAGGGTACATAGAGCTTAGAGTTACCAGACATTCGTCTTTCAGGATAAGAGAAAACCTCCAACGTTAAGTCATATCGGACAATGAATGAAATGATGTTCAAATGAGTACAGGGTACATAGAGCTTAGAGTTACGAGACATTCATCTTTCAGGATAAGAGAAAACCTCCAACGTTAAGTCATATCGGACGATGAATGAAATGTTGTTCAAATGAGTACAGGGTACCTAGAGCTTAGAAGTACCCGACGTTCATCTTTCAGGATAAGAGTAAACCTCCAACATTAAGTCATATCGGACGATGAATGAAATGATGTTCAAATGACTACAGGGTACATAGAGCTTAGAGTTACCAGACATTCATCTTTCAGGATAAGAGAAAACGTCCAACGTTATGTCATATCGGACGATGAATGAAATGATGTTCAAATGACTACAGGGTACATAGAGCTTAGAGTTACCAGACATTCATCTTTCAGGATAAGAGAAAACCTCCAACGTTAAGTCATATCGGACGATGAATGAAATGATGTTCAAATGACTACAGGGTACATAGAGCTTAGAGTAACCAGACATTCATCTTTCAGGATAAGAGAAAACTTCCAACGTTATGTCATATCGGACGATGGATGAAATGATGTTCAAATGACTACAGGGTACATAGAGCTTAGAGTTACCAGACATTCATCTTTCAGGATAAGAGAAAACGTCCAACGTTATGTCATATCGGACGATGAATGAAATGTTCAAATGACTACAGGGTACATAGAGCTTAGAGTTACCAGACATTCATCTTTCAGGATAAGAGAAAACCTCCAACGTTAAGTCATATCGGACGATGAATGAAATGATGTTCAAATGACTACAGGGTACATAGAGCTTAGAGTTACCAGACATTCATCTTTCAGGATAAGAGAGAACCTCCAACGTTAAGTCATATCAGACGATGAATGAAATGATGTTCAAATGAGAACAGGATACATAGAGCTTAGAGTTACCAGACATTCATCTTTCAGGATAAGAGAAAACCTCCAACGTTAAGTCATATCGGACGATGAATGAAATGATGTTGAAATGAGTACAGGATACATAACGCTTAAGAGTTACCAGACATTCATCTTTCAGGATAAGAGAAAACCTCCAACGTTAAGTCATATCGGACGATGAATGAAATGATGTTCAAATGAGTACAGGGTACATGGAGTTTAGAGTTACCAGACATTCATCTTTCAGGATAAGGGAAAACTTTCTGAATAACCTTATTCAGCTACCTTACTCTGACTGAGGTGTGAACTATGGATCTCTTGAATGTGAGGCAGATACATTGCCTCCTATGCTATGGAGCCGATAAACATCGTTTTGCTGGATGCACGAGGTTGAGAGAAGTCAACTGTTTATAAACATTTTAACATCTAGCTATTTGAGATAAATGCATATTTCAATAAATTACATTCTAATTATTTTATTGTTTTGCAGTCTCTAAAATTAAATGACGGAAAAGAAGATTTAAGCAGATGTGTAGAAAGAATTAAAGAAATGTAATTCTGTGTAAAATTTTAACTTTTATTTCAATAAAAATTATCAGTGATCTTTTTAGATAGAAAAAATAAAAGAAATAATCGCTTACTGTAGAGGAAAATACCTTGAAAACCTATTTGCCTGTATAAAACTTGCTTGAATTGAATATGGTGTGCAGATGTTACATTTTGTAAAGAAAGATTATGATGAACTCCCATGTTAACCAAGAGTATTAGATAATCCTAATTAACAAAAATACTTCAAGATAGCTTTACATTCTTACATACACATTCCCCTTGTAATATGGAGGAATCCTTTAAAATGTTGTTCAACAAGTAAATTTCCAATACACAGGCCAGGGTGCATGTGATTTTGATTTATTGACCTACTGTAAACGTGTTGAGATTTATGATTGAAATGATGGTGATTCACACATTTTCAAACAGTTTGAGAACATATACAGAAGTTAATCAGTTATTGCATTGTGTAAGATAACTAAAAATACATGAAATACAGGTGGCAAGTACCAAAGGATTGTAAATGAAATAAGTAATAGTGAGGTTGTGTTTAGTTAATCTTAATATACAGGTAGCAGTTTGATAGTGGTGGTTGTTATATTACTACTTATGATACCAATGCCATAACTGTATGACATGTTCAATGTTCCTAAGCTTTACTCGTGGTGAAACTTAACGAATAAATATACATCTTATCCTGATATCTAGATTACGTTATGAAGATACTACCTTCAAGAAACCGGACATATTCTGAAGTAACTTAGTAAAAATTAAATCTGAAATGTTACTGGTGAAAGTCAACTTACGTCTTTTATTTCTCTTGTTTCAATGTTTTCTGGCTTAACCAGTTCAGCTGGATGCCGCAAAACTGGATCTCCAACCTGACAGATATGTACAAAAGGTGGTTTATCCGGAGGAGGGTACCAAAATTCTCTGTATAACCTCCTAAGTTTACGCAGAGTCATTGAGTTTCGGTACCAAGAAGCATTAACAGAACACGAAAATCGTAAAAGATTTCCAGGGTGCCAAATTACAGTTGTCATTGTATTGATAATTAATATGAAGCACAAGTTCCTATTCGGATTTCGTTATCTTAGTGAGGTTATGTTAGCAGTATATGCTAATTGCAGAGCGGCTAGTTCCAACATGTGGAAATCACAGAATACCAACCACAACACAGAAAAGCTACATAGTTAGATTGTGTGGGTAGTCAGGTTTGCCAAAACAAATTATTAGAACGGTACTACACGATTTTCTAAAAACTGTCATCTCTCATTCCAAATCAAGTTTTTGTTTACTCGAAAATTGACCAGCCAATCAAAGAATACAGGAAGCAAGTGGCGCTACTCATAATTTAGAGTTATCGACACGTTGGTCTTCGAATTATTCGATACTAATGTCGTGTTGAATCGGACTTTCTCAGCAACCTCTCAACAGTCTATTTAAGCTTCTGAAATTCTGCTTAAACGGTGCTACTTTGACTAATTCTGTTTGATAATGTTGTTGCGTTGAATCGGACTTACTAGCAGTCCAATTCCGCTTTAAAAATTCCTTAAAAGGTGGTCCTCCTAAAAAAGATAGTTATCAATTTCCACTGCTGAACATATAACTGAATACAAAGGTTTTAATAACAATCCTCATGTGTATATTCAACTATAATTGCTTATATAATGTGAATTTCATTAATGCAAGCCTGCCACTGTTTTCAAAATTAAAACTAAATACAAAAACCTAAAAATTAATTATATTTCTTATGTTACGCAGTAGTCGGCCCTTTATTAAAAAAAAAAGCAATCCCAAAGAAATACCTGTGCTGTCATCTGTTGGCATTCCTCAAATACTTCAGTACGATGAATATACATCAGATGGAGCAGCTAAGGTCAAGTTAACTCAAATAGGAAACCAGGAGACACATTAAGGTTCGCGAAACACCCGGTGGTTAAAGATATATTTTGAGCGCTGCATGCACCGGATTCAATGCCGCCAATATAATTATTTTGCCTGTCGTGTTGCATACTAACTATTATATAAAATTACTTCTGCTTAGTTCAAAATTTAATAGCTATTGTATTATTTTACTTCTTATGAAGTAATTTTCGTAATATTATTGGCCTATTATCGACCTTATTTGAGCTCAATGTACGATATGAATAAGACACTACATTGGCTAACCTGTAAATATTTGAATTAAAGCTTTATCGGCAAGGAGGCCAAGCCAAATTAAGTTCTCAATACAATTTTCATCGATTTGTGAAATTGTAAACATTTGAAAGAACTACGTGGACGTATGGGCAGCATTAATAGTTCATAGTGTAATCTTTCATTGAGTTATTTATTTGACACACATTCAGTTGTATGTCAAGGACTGAGAGGTTTACACTATCCAGAGGGCTCCATTTGCCATCTTAGTCATAAAGTACATTGCTTAAAGTCTTATCAAGTTAAAGCAAGCCATTTATCCGAACAATTGCTCTGCACATTAAGCAAATTACACTTCACAGTCAGATAACTACATGAAATAATCTCTTGTTGGAAGAGACACTGTGCATTAAGCTTTATTTTTAAAACTGCACATTTTCTTCTTCAGCATTTATTACTGTGCATATGCATGCCATTGAAGCATTTAAAAATTCAACGCTGTAATATTCTTGTGTTGTGAAGACAGAGTTAGGCTTAGGACAATTTTAAATGAATGATACAGCTTTAATAGAATTATTATTTTTCATAATTTATTCTGCACTTGTGAATGTTAATTCAACCAAAGTGATTGGAAGTATATAAAATAGTGTCATTTATGAAATTTATGTCAACAGTTGCCAATACTGACTTCTGTACTAATTTGGCATTATTAATCTTATATGAATCGATCACAAATTTCAGGTTTTTCTCTGAATATACTTTAGTATACTTGTGCTGAAATAATGTATGTACTATTGAGCTTTTAAAATTCTTATTAAATATAACCATTAACAGAGCTGCTTTGTTGTCATTTTAAAGAAATAGTGCTATTTTTTGTACATACTTGTTGTTATCATTTCAAATTTATATACATATTTCTTTAGGTTTTTTTTTTTTTCTCTCGCTGTTATTCCAGGGAATTTTTCAACTTTCTGTGTACAAAGAAATTGCATTACATATAACGTTATGGTATCCTTACCTGTTTTCCTGTATCTACAGAATCATTATTTTAGTGTTAAGTTATCTTTATTTTAAGTATTACACTAAGAAGCTTGAGGGAAAGGGTATACAGATGTCTTGTATAATCTCAACAGCATCTTAAGTGATCTCACTCTCTCATTTTTAAAATTTTAATTGTTTTTAAAGACAAAATTATCAATTTGCAACAGGAATAAAGATATAATGCTTTGTGGAAGTCAATTATTCATATTTAACAGGTAAAGTTCAAGTGGATTCTTCCAATTTTTTTCACAAATTGGACAACTTCTTTCGAAATCACATTTCGCACACTGATGAATAGTTTATCGCACATTTCCTCAGCGTATTTGACGCGTATTATCCTAATATGAAATAGTTGATATGTCCTGTAAACTATTCATGTGTGACGAGAAGCGATTTCGAAAGAAGTTGGATTCCATCAGTCAGGGAAAATGAGAGCCGAAAGGAAGGGGAAGTGAAGGTACAATAGCTCGGTCGCAATAGAAGCCTACTACGTTACTGGCCTCGCCGGCCGTAAAGTAGCCGGGCAGCTATTTGGTGAGGTACTTCGAAGCTCTTCAGCTGCCGGTGGATGCAGGGCGCTGCGGCGGTGCGTTTTGCTTCTCGGAGAGCCGAGAGTGACCCCTGAGAGCAAATTTCCTCGTCGCATGATGATGAGATCACCATCAGCAACTGACGTCGCCGCAGCGCTCTGCACCCTCCGGAAGTTGAAGGGCACCGGCGTACCTCGTTGCTGTTCAGTGACTTATACTGGATATCACAGCCCTTAAGACAGAGCATTTTACCTCTTTTGCGAATCCAAGAATAAACAAAAATTATTTCACAATAAAATTGTCCAATATCTTAACGTTTGTTAATTGGAAACTACTAAATTTCTGTATTCTGTATACTTTGGAACAAAATACTGTATTTATTGATGTGCAGCCACAAAGTATATAAATATGGCAGTGCTGCCATCTATGGTGCATGGGCAGTTATCAGAAGAATCGCTCCAGTCGGTTACGTAGTTTACTGCATTATCAATCAATAGAACACGCTTCGTGCACCGTCGCCGGCCAGGTCCACTGTTTATGAAATGTACAGAAGAGTAATGAAATGTGAAAGGGTTTAAATAATAAAAGGGATACTGACATGTTTATTTGTAGTTATCTAAATTTGAGAATAAATTTATTCAAGTAAATAAGGTGGCAGTGGTTTATGTATACTTTGTATATCTACAGCAGCTTATCTTTGAGTGATCTCAAACCTATTAACTTACAATGTCAGAAATGACGAAACAAACTAACAAACACTTAACCACATCATAATATTTCGAGGAAAATGTAGGGTGTTGTACTCATATAATATTCTCTACTCTTCAACAAACTATTGTTATTCCTGTATCTCCGTGTTAATCAGGATACACATTTGTTAAATTACTTGAAAGTGTAACATTAAAATGGTGAGACATATTCAATGAACTGGTCTCTATGTGATGGCTTGAGTTCTGCTCTCCTTATATGGCTGAGACAAAGAAAAATAAATTAGTAAGACGAATAACTAAATCCCATTAAGAAAAGAATAAGTATTTCAGTTGGAAAGAAAATGTAATTGGCGTTCCTTGTGTGCAGTAACGAGCTCCACATTTTGTATATCTCTTATGTTTACTAACTACGAGCTCATTCCCAGACAATTACTTATATACATTTTATTTTTATTAAAATTATGTACAAGGTATGCTACTTTCATAATAAGTTGTTAAACATTTCAAAATGATATAAAATGTTCCAAGTAAAGAGTAGCTTTGGAAGATGGTGAACTTTAATACCAACTTTACTGTTAACACGATTTTTATATTTCAAATATAGCTATCACACACACACGCACACGCACGCGCACATACACACACACACACGCACGCACACGCACTAAGCTTGGGGATCTCAAAATTTGTATTTCAGGTGAAATATTTGATATTAAATTTTTGGGTGGAACGCAAGACTACACCTAGTATAGAAGATAAAAGGAATTTGTTAGTTAAATGCAGTGATGTTTGGGAATTAAACATTTAACAACCAGAAAAATATAATTCTTAGAACCAAAATGATTTTATCAATAAGATATTCATTTAAGTTTATCTTTTACTCGAGAATAGGAGTGGAATTTTAGATGTATAGTATTAAATTCATTCCCCAGAAACTGATTTAGTGAAATTCAAATTCTGGGCAGGTAAACACTAATGCAGAAATTATGGATAACTTAAGTAAATTAAGACATAATAAAATTAAATATTAATAATTTGTGTTATATGTTAAGAGGCTGTAGATTCGGGGTAAGAGGACAGTAAGTATGGGCTAGACCTAACATTTGGACGTTTAATGTCCGAAACTGTTTTGGGATTCCATATTCTACACATACACAAGCAAGACTGGTACCATTTTCGAGTTTGTCGATAATTGTCTGTTTCTTGTTTATTGTTAGCAATTTATGATTATGTTTCTTGATATTGTAGATTTACTAAACGACATCGTATACTTGATTTGTATCTTTAGCTTAATGGCTGAGAAAGGCAAGTGATAAACTAACCCTTGTGACAAGAGCTGCAAGTCCTGTTGTAGGTACAGGAGCCAGTCCAATGTACTAATATATTCCTGCTATTACTAATAAACTTCTATTGTACAGTCAGGGCAAAAATAAAATTAAGCAATTCCAGATGTGTCCCCACCCACCTTTAAGGATGCTTGTCCGGATTTAGCACAATCGCCTTTAAAGAGGTCTGTATAAACGAGGTTTTACTGTATGTATTTCTCTTATAAGCAGCAGCAAGTAGATACCTGCTAAAGAATATTTCATATCTTGATGACTTCTTAAGTATCTTCTGGAAATAGGTGCATTTGTTGTGAGCATTGTCACTGTATACATAACATGGTCATAATATGTCACTTGTACCTCCTCTGAAAGAGAGAAATTTGTTTTCTCCTTCCACTCTCAAGTGTGATGTCAGATTAAACTTTCTTGTGATTAAGATATTATCAAGACAAAAATGTAGATCTCGTTAGAGCTCAGGTGACTACAAACCTTCAGCCATGTACTACCCAGTGCCGGGTTAATCAACATTCTCTGCAGGAAGAATTATGTTTGAATAGTTTGTGTTTTCTGGCTTTCGTACTGTTTTTATATAGAGTTTAAGGATGTGTAACCGCAACCAGCTCAGTTTATATGTTTGGTACTTTCGGTGAGACAAAGACAACCTTATCTTCCATCTCTGTGACGCTCTCACTGTGGAGCACCATCACTGATTGGCTAAGTCATGTGGCTCATATATGTAATATAGATACTGTCCAGCAACGCAAAGAAGGTCCCTGAAATGTATGTGCTGCCTTACACAGACGGACAAGGACAGCGAATGTGTATAACAGAGAATGCCTGCTACACAAGGAGCAAACTGTTACAAAAACATGTGCCCTATTCACTCTATACACTAAAACCGGGAAGACTCATTCATAAAAGTAGAAACCGTCGGGATGATTTTGAATGGTCTGTAACTGTACTGACATGGGCTCTCATAAACCTGTCCAGGAAGGGTATGGGAACCTTCTCCAACCCCCCTGCGTCTCAGGCCCCCGAGACTTTCTCTCATGTGGGGGGCAGTATTTGCTTTTTGTACTAACATGTGTACAACAAACATATACAAGAATTTCAAAATAATTCGTCCATCTCAGATTACCTTTTATATGAAATATTTGTGCATTTCAGCGACAGTACTTTCCCAGCATTAAGTAATGTAAAATATATGAACTGTTTATAAGGATGTATTTGCAATGTTTGGTGGCAACACCTGTTTTTGATAATGATATACTGTGTTTGCCTTGTGTATTACATGCTCCGCTGCGTCATTCTAACCCAAGTATTTGAACTTTTAGATATACCAGAAGTGTGGCTGTGGTTTTACGGAATTCAGCTCCCTTTGATTTCTGTAGAATTTCTTTGTTTTTAATTGGCATTATCTGTGTTTACATATAATCTGGGGGCTTAGATTAAAATCTTCCCCCAACAATTATATTTCCCGGAGTTAACTTTAAAGGACACATGCTTCAAGGAGCACTCACTGGAAGTCTATATCTTGCAGCGCCATCAGGATGGATGAATGTTGCACTATTTCTAGATGTGTTACAACATTTTGTGGATTATTCATGTTCATCACCAGACAACCCATCTCTTTTAATAATGGACAATCATGATGTCCACATATCTTTAGAAGCAATTGACATTGTCAATGAGAATGGGATAACGATTTTAAGAATCCCTTGTCACTGTAGACACTCTCTCCAGCCATTATATGTTTCAGTGTTTGGGCCCTTTAAATCATTTTATAATGCTGCAATTGTGTCATGGATGCTGTAAAATCTTGGAAAAACTGTTTCCACATATGATGTGGCATGTTTTGTTAGTGTAGCACATGATTGGGCAATGACACCAGCAAATGTCATGTCTGGGTTTGAGAAAGCAGGAATATTTCCATTTGACAGACATGTCTTTTCTAATCAAGATTTTCTTGTAAGTGATGTAACTGACAGAGAGATCAATGCTGACTGTGCTAACAAAGTCTGTAATGAACCTATCCCAGGTAACAGCTCAAGACACAACTGGTGTTGAAGAAACATCCAAGTCACATTAGCTCTAAGGACATCCACCGCTACCCAAATGCTGCAGAGAGGATGTAGCCCACTTCCAGAAGGAGATCTTTCATTCCAACAGACACTCCAGAGTCAAATGGTTCAGATGATGAAAAGACAGGTCTCCAAACATATGAGAAGCTGATCACCGAGCCAAAAGAAGGAGACTTTGTCCTGGTAGAGTTTCCAGGAAAACATTCCAAATTCTATGTTGGAGAGGTGCTGCGAGGTAAAGATATGGGTGGTGATTTTGAAGTGAAATTTCTTAGGAAAAGTGAAAAACTGACAGGCAGGTCTTATTATCCAGCTGTTCCAGATATTTCATCAGTTTCTGCTGAGAATATAAGATCCCTGTTGTCAGCTTCTTCTGCACATGGCAAAACCAAAAGGCACAAATCATACCAGAGTGTTCTATAGAGTTTTTGGTGTAATTTCAGTAATATTGTGTAGTGAGAGGTTTCAATGCTCCCATACATTATGTCTCATTGTGGACCACCATGTGTCTCACTGTGGAACATCGATGGGCTAACTTGATGTGCAACATTAATACAATATTGTAACCAACTAAGAGTTTTCAAAAAGTTTTAATGTGAAGCAGAGTAACAAAAACTATTTTTTTTTTTTTTCCTGCTTTCACTGTGGCCCATCTTCCCCTACTAGAGTGAGAGCACACACTTTCATTTGTTTACTGAATTCATTGTGTGTGGGTTACATTCTGGATCTGTTGTATCCACCTTCTTGAACCAAAGTTTACACCAATCTATGATACATTCTTCAGATAATAGTAAGATTTACTCTGAAATAAAGCATGGTGTCCCATTCTAGTCCCTTATTAGTCTTACTAGATATAAATGATTTTCCTTCAGTAATATGGAATTCTGCTAAGACGGTTCTCTTTTTAGATGATACAAGTGTTGTGATTAAAGATTACGAAATAAATCAGCTTCAAGATTTATCAAATAAAACCCTCAAATGTATTAATTAACTGGTTAGATAGCAATCAAATTCACTTACATTTTGAAAAAAGTCAACTATATTAATTTTTATACAAAATATAAAATCATCTCACATCTACAGTTACAATATGAAAACAATGAAATTATGGAAGCTAATAATGTGCAATTCCTCAGTAATGTTATTGTAACATGAAATGCAAATGACATATTGAAAAAAGAATGTAACTTTATTGGACGGACATGTTTCTGGCATCAAAATAATAAAAAAGTTCATATATACATGGGTCTGAAAATTAATTATTTGAGAGTTACAACACAAAATAGAAAATTTTGATACCAGCAAAAAAGTATTGCAAATTAACAATTTGGGAAAATATACACATTTTTAAGAATAGAAAGAGAGCCGTGAATTTCGAAATAGCAATAGTGGATGATGTCATTCAACTCTTTGAACAGCGTCAGGAGAGAGAGGCGGTCACCTGAAGAACTAGTCAAACATCAGCTGATGATGGGGATGCGGGGTCCTTGAAACATGTCCTAATTTTAAATGTAAGTGGAGCTAAAGTGTTTTTATAGTTTGACAAGTGCTTTAAAAAGATTTTATTGATTAAGCTCCACTGTTTGTAAATACTTCTATTTTATAATTTTAACAAAATAGAAAGTTACAAAAATTGTTGGAAGTGGCTTCCTCTTGTTTCAGTGAATGCAGTAAGTAAGCCTTGCATTCCATGTTTTGACTTACTCTGTTGAACATTCCTGATATGTTTCCGCATTATGTCTAATCCAGTTTGGGTACCTTCTCTCAATATGTCAACATCAGTTACAGCAGTCACATAAACCAAGGACTTAAATGTTACCCTTAAAGGAAATCCATACTTCGAAGAAGTAAGAGGAAACCAGTTTGAACAATTTTGTAACTTTTGATTTACATACCAATGTACATATAAACTTTGTTTACTGTTTTGATGTCAGAAACACACATGGCACAATAAAGTTACACTTAGTACAAAAGTGAATCGAGAAGATATTGACACATTGCTTCACTCACACTGTTTATTCACAGTTGACATGTTTCAAGAGCTCTTGCTCCTATCATCAGCTGATACTTGACTAGTGCAAGTTGTAGTGGTTTCCTCTTTCCCCGTTTTGTCAATAGATGGCGTGATGTATTTGTCAAAGATGTCCGGTGGTGGAGTTTCAAAATTCATGACTCTATGACGATTTTTGTAGATGGAGATTTTTTCCCCTACAGAAAGGTCTATGGGGTGATTAACACATTTTATTAGAGATGTTTCCAAGTTGATGTCATGTCTAGTATTCAAAAATGAAAAGCCACTGCTGATTTTTCTGTTTCACCATTTTTAATGTTTCTTAGATGTTCTTTAGTTCTGATGTTAATATTTCTTTTTTTTTTTTCCTATTTAAATTTTAGGGCAAGTTTCACATTTGATCTCATAGATTCCTGGTTTTTCTTTGGTAGTGATTGAATTTTTGGGAGGGCCTTTTAACAAATTTCTGATATTAAACCTATTTTGAGGTGCAAGAGTTATGTTGTGTTTTGAGAAGATTTTTTGGAATTTGTTATAGGCTGATGGGTGGAAGGTGAATTTTTTAAAAAGTTTTTTCTCTTTTTCTCCTGTAGGTTCTAGGGTGGTGGTTTCTTTTTTTTTTTTTTTTTTGGCTTTGTTGAGTCTGTTAACTGTTTTGTCTACTAAATTTGGGTTGAAACCGTTGGATATAGCTACTTTTTATGTGTAGGTATTCTTCTTGATAATCTTCTCTGTTTAGTGGAAAGTTGATCATCCGAAAGATTAAACTGTTGAAAATGGCATGTTGGTGTTGTTTTGGGTTGAAACTGTTGTTCTTGATGTAATTATCTGTGTGTCGGTTTCCTGTAAATATCAAAGGTGAGTTTGTTGTTCATTTTTTTGATCTTGATGTCCAAAAAGGGGAGCACACCATCCTCTTCTGTTTCCAATGTAAATTTTATAGCTGGATTTTGTATATTCAAAAGTTTAAGACCATCTTGTATGAGTTTTTTAGGTACTATTGCAAAAATGTCGGCAACATAGCGATACCATACTTTGAAATAATTTGGAAAAGTTTTTGTGATATGTGTTTCAAAAGCACTCATAAATAAATCTGCCAAGAAGGGAGACAATGGGTTGCCCATAGCTAGGCCTGTTTTTTGTTTATAGATCTGTCCATTAAAGCTGAAAAAATTTTGATTGATACAAATTTCTGTAAGTTGTGAAAGTTCTTCTATTTCTTCAGATGTTATTTGTATTGATTCCAGCCATTTTTTGAGAAGTGGAATAAGCTCATTGGTAGGTATACTTGGATATAAAGAAATGACGTCAAAGGAAACTAAAGCATCTGTAGAGTTGATCTTTGTGTCCTTCAGGAGATTTAACAATTCAAACGATGGTCTTAAACTTTTGAATATACAAAATCCAGCTACAAAATTTACATTGGAAACAGAAGAGGATGGTGTGCTCCCCTTTTTGGACATCAAGATCAAAGTTACACTTGTATATCTTACCCAAACTGAGCTCTGCGTATTTTGTATTCAGATCTTTAAATCAGGTAATTGATAAGAGCATTCTAAGAATGTCTTATTACACTTACTTTCATTGACTAATCACTTACACAATAATGTTCTGGGGTAACTTTGTAGTTGTCAAAAAAGTGTTGTGTCAGGGGCAGGAACACTGCCGCTCTTCAAACTCATTCTCAAAATGTTTGGCATCTTTTCACTAACTTGCGACTATATACTATAATATATAAAGACTAAATTTGAGTCATACCTTATAAAACTTGTAAGTTCACTCACGTCGTTTTACAAAATCAGGAATGTTTTCGAGACTGTTGCAGTTTCATCCTCAGCTGATAAGCGACTCATCACACTTGGTTGTTGTCTGGATCTCTTGTAATTGGCTCCCTCTCTCGGAAGATTCTTTACATAAGTTCAGTAGATCACTCACTGATGGCACATCAAAATTTAGAATATGTGGAATCTGTTTAATAATAAAAATGTTTTCCCATGTTGTAAGTTCAAGGATTGTTGACAATGGCTTTAGTAGTTTGATCTCCTCTCCAATGTGGTGGTTATCATTATTGAAATGAAAAGCAACTGCCCATTTTTTTGTTAGTTTGTATTTTATGCCAACGGTGTTCTGTTAATCTAGTTTTTATATTTCTCTTTGTCAAATCAATATAAAATTTGCCACAGCTTCACAATCTATCCTATATGTGGCTTTGTGTTTTTTAAGGGATTATTTAACAATTTCTTGAGTGAGAACCTGTTTTGTGGTGCTAGTTTGATGCCATAATCTTTAAACAGTCTCAAAACAGTCTGCAACAGTCTCAAAAGCATTCCCGATTTTGTAAATGGACATGACTGAAGTGGTATGACTCAATTTAAGTGTTTATACATGAAATTAGCTTCACTGCTAACAATACCTTTAGTTACAACTATTCAAAATGTACTATAATGTTTGCTGTTAGAATAAAGTAAAGTATTACTCCACATTCCGCAATGAGCTGCATCTCTAGTAACGTCATTGGTTAACATAACATCTGCGCATGCGCGCGTAAACACCAATGCCATCATCAGGGTTTTCTTTTTGCCATTTTTATTGTTACAAAAACAAGTGCATTTTTTAACTTCTGAGAGTCATTGTTCTTACTCTGATTACTTTATAATGTTATTTCTATATTATAACAATAACTTGAGTAGTTTATTGAAAGCAAAAAGTTTAATAAACCACAGAACTATATTCTGGAAGAATACAGGAGTATTAAAAACCAACAACCAATGTGGTTAATTTCTGCCACATGCTTTTTTGACATTTACAATACACAGATTATAGCTGTGTTGTCATTTACAACAGATTCACTAAAAATGCTTATATTCACAGTAAAGGGACTAAATGCACCAACCAAGGAATAATTTACCTGCACTTATTCCAAAAAGATGTGTACTACAATGCAATAATATTATTTAATTCACTTCCAAGCTCAATAAAGGGTTTTCGTATGAGTAAAAGCTAGTTTAGGACAGCTCTACCTTCTATACAGAGGAGGACTTCATTCAGGCAAACAATACTCGTAATAGCTAATGTAGTGTTATAAATAAGACAAACACAAATACTGTGTAGTAAATATATAGAAGTAGACACGTCATGGTATGTTGTTAGTTTGACAAATCTGAAATTACATCAGAGTCCATCATTATGTAAATATGTATATAAATATATGTAACTTTGACATGATCTTTATCCTTGAGCTAGACTACTTGATATAGGATCTATAGATCAAAATACCCATCACCATCATCATCACCATGTTGGTGTGATTTAGTTGTTTATGCAGTTGTCCAATGGACATAACTGACAATGAAGACAAATGCACTTGAAGTTGAACTAATACTGAATGCTCCATTGACTGCTAGTATTTACGTAGAACAATTTCGTTAGGATGTTCCTAACTTCATTAGCTGTTGTCGACTAATGGATGTTGGTTTGGTGAACTTCCTGGAGGTGATAGGGGCATATCTTTCAGTATCTTGATGAACTTGAAATTTGGGTTCTCTTCATAGTGTCACCCGAGCGTCGGAACACCCTATAGAGTGGGCAAGCAGGACACGGGTCGGTGTTCGCCCCGCCTCCTCGTTTCTCTTATAGCGTTAAGAAGGGTTGGCTGGGACAAAAAACATCACTGTGCCGTCTCTTTCTGTTCCACCTGTGTTCTTGAACTTACGGGATATTTCATCTAATGGAGAACCTTCCAGATCGGCAAGCGGACCCTATATAAGCAGCACGTCGGGCAAGAGGAGGAGTCAGTTAGTCAGTCAGTCAGTCAGTCAGAGTTCGTGGCAATCAGCGTAAGAGTGCAGTGCTAGTGTAAGGACGGGAAGACTGTGTATGTGCAACGGAAGAATTTACGTAATTGTGACCATACAGTGGAATTGTAACGGACGAACTGGTGAATCGTAATTGTGTGCATTACGCAATTCCGTGTAATTGGCAAGTGTTTAACTGTAAGTCGGTGGAAATAAAGAACATTGTTGAGTTTGTGTAATTGGACTTTTCATTTCACGAACCCACTAAGTCACAATAGGTTGTATCAAGATTAAAAAATTTTCTTTCATATTTCTGTATGAAACATTTTTCCCACGTGGTTAATGCAGCTGGACCTTGAACACTTTTTAATAAGTGGATTTCTTGTTCCATATCATGATTCTCCTTCCAAAAGTGATAACCTACCGCAGATTTATCTATTTCTTTGTTCCTGAAATTTCTAAAATGTTCTTTAAGCCTAATGTTCAAGTTCCTTTTAGTCTTTCCAATGTAAAAGTTGTCACAGCCTTTGCATTTATCCGGTAGACACCTGATTTTTTGTCTGTAGGTATCTCATTTGTATTATGTAATTTCAAAAGGTATTGTACACTAAATTTGCTCTGTGGGGCCAATATAATGTTGTGTTCTTTGAAGACTTTTTGGATAAGGTATGTTGCTCTGGGATGATATTTAAATTTTCTGAATGAAGTTTCATTGCTGATTGGGGAAAGAGTAGTTACTTGTTTGCATCTTTGTTGTCTTTTGAATTTATCAATTTTCTTTATGACCAATTCAGCACTGAGTCCATTGTGTTCTGCAATGTGAATGATATTATTATACTCTTTGATATATTCCATCTTGTTTAAAGTTACATTTACTAGTCTGTAAGTTAAACTGTTGTGTTGTCTTGGGTTATATCCATCTGCTTTTATGAAAGTTTCTGTGTGTGTTTCCTTTCTATGTATGCAAAATTCAAGTTTTTTATGTTTTCTGGTAAGTTTCAAATCTAAGAAAGAGATTTTATTGCAGGATTTTGTAAATTAAGTAGTTTTAATGCATCATTCACTTATTTCTCATTTACTATTGCACAAATGTCACCCACATGTCTATACCAATGTTTGAAAATTAGTGGGAATGCCTTTTTGATATGGGTTTCCAAAAAGCTCATGAAGAGCTCTCCCAGAAATGGGGAGAGTGTGTTGCCCATAGATAATCCTGATTTTTGTTTGAAATTTTATTTATTGAAATTAAAAAACGACTGTTCAAGGCAGATATTTGTGAAGTGAAGGAATTCTTCTATGACGTTTTGGTGTAACTGTAGGGACTGAAGTCATATGTACGTGTACTCCATCAGTTTGTCTCTTGGCACACTTGGGAACAAAGAGATTACTTCAAAAGATACCATTCGGTAAATGAGAGAAAAGTCAGTGAGAGAAAATCTCAATCATTAACAACATGAACACACCCTGCTACTAACTGCCCAAATAGTTAAACAAAAAATTTAAGGAACTACAAAATTTTGAAAGCCAGAAATACAAAATTCTGGAGAACTTGCGAATCAGGATGATGCTGCCAGAAATTAAACCATATAAGGAGGACACAAAGAAAGGGAAACAGAAGAGACAAAGAATTTTTTCCAACAGACACCATGGTGAACAGGGATCGGACCAGAAGCAATCATTCACAAAGACATGAAATTATGGTTTTGGAGATGTATAAATTTCATCACAAAATGTGAAAACAAGAAAGTTTTACCAACCAAGTGACTTGTGCAAGTTCAAGAAATTTGAACAATTGTGAAAGTGGTATACCTTCAAACAGTGTAGAAAATGGACGAGATCCTCAAATGATTACTGTCATCCACAGGACAGAACGTCTCCGAGGCCTGAGATGCAGGGGGAATAGCGAAGGTTCCCCCACGCTCCCTGGACAGGTTTATGATACAGCATGTCAGTACAGTTACAGACCATTCAAAAACTTCTACTTTTGTGAATGAATCGTGTCGGTTTTAGTGTACAGAGAGAATATAGCGCATGTTTTTTTAACGTTTGTGCTCCTTGTGTAACATGCGTTCTCTGTCACACACATTCGCTGTCCTTGCCCCACTGTGTAAAGGAGCACATTCCTTTCAGGGACCTTCTTTGCGTTGCTGGACAGTAAATAAAACAAAGCATGGTGTGGAAGATCAATGCTCTTTTGAATACAATTTTACTTATCATGTCATCATCATTATTACTATTAAACAATCAAGTCGTAAATATCCGATGATCAATGAGAGAAAAGGGTTAAAATTATTATCAGTTATATGATGCAATATGTATGCGCCGGTAGTCGTCATATTTTACTACACATCTATTGTTACTAAGTGACATCTACAATGGAAACCCACAACTAATCACGTCCGCGACTCGGAAGTTTAGCTAACTTTTTCGTCAAGCATCTAGAGGTAACTTCAAGCTTACTTCGTGTATATATACATATTATGTAGTAAATAATAAGAGAGTGAAAGGTAAAACGTCTCCCTTTTAAATGACGATGTATTATGATAACGTTATACATATAGTTACAGTACTGAGAACAAATGTATTTCCAAAAGACTAAAGCATTAAGGAATTAAATATTCTATACTCGGTATTTGCTGCCCCCTTTAAGAGAAATATATATATATATATATATATATATATATATATATATATATATATATATATATATATATATATAATGAACATACTTGCTTTGGTTGTTGTCGACTTCAATGAACGCCGATAGATGGCAGTGCTGCTCAGCTGGTGTCTGTGGCTGGTGTCGACTTGTAAATTTGCCGACCGGAAATGGTGGGCAGACTATTAAGTATTTATGTATTTCACCAACAGATGACAGCACAGAGGTTAATTAAATTTCTATTAAAAAGGAAACGTAAAGGCAATGTTTGGTCATATATATCACTCACATTATAAATTTATTATTTACCATTTTAATCCACTGTTGCATCACCATACACATTTTTTTTTTAGCTTTCGTGAATGCGAATTGGCGTTTGACAATCCGCAGTAAAAATTCTATCACAGAACGCTGTCTAATACGAATGTCGGTGTCATCCATTTTGCAAGAGGATGCAAACAGATAAACAGCTTTTCTATATCCCATCCCTTCTTGCTCAATTTTCACATGGGAAACCAAATACCCTAAAAAATTTATTCTAACCCTTTCCTCTCATTATTTATTGGTTAAGGTTTCCGTAATATTAAATTACTCATACAACGTTAAGTCATATCTGACGATGAATGAAATGATGTTCATATGAGTACAGAGTACATAGAGCTTACAGTTACCAGACATTCATCTTTCAGGATAAGAGAAAACCACCAACGTTAAGTCATATCGGACGATGAATGAAATGATGTTCAAATGAGTACAGGGTACAGGGAGCTTAGAGTTACCAGACATTCATCTTTCAGGGTAAGAGAACACCTCTAACGTTGTCATATCGGACGATGAATGAAATGATGTTCAAATGAGTACAGGGTACATAGAGCTTAGAGTTACCAGACACACATCTTTCAGGATAAGAGAAAACCTCCAACGTTGTCATATCGGACGACGAATGAAATGATGCTCAAATGAGTACAGGGTACATAGAGCTTAGAGTTACCAGACATTCATCTTTCAGGGTAAGAGAACACCTCTAACGTTAAGTCATATCGGACGATGAATGAAATGATGTTCAAATGAGTACAGGGTACATAGAGCTTAGAGTTACCAGACACTCATCTTTCAGGATAAGAGAAAACCTCCAACGTTGTCATATCGGACGACGAATGAAATGATGCTCAAATGAGTACAGAGTTCATAGAGCTTAGAGTTACCAGACATTCATCTTTCAGGATAAGAGAAAACCTCCAACGTTGTCATATCGGACGACGAATGAAATGATGCTCAAATGAGTACAGAGTACATAGAGCTTAGAATTACCAGACATTCATCTTTCAGGATAAGAGTAAACCTCCAACGTTAAGTCATATCGGACAATGAATGAAGTGATGTTCAAATGAGTACAGGGTACACAGAGCTTAGAGCTACCAGACATTCATCTTTCAGGATAAGGGAACACCTCTAACGTTAAGTCATATCGGACGATGAATGAAATGATGTACAAATGCGTACAGGATACATAGAGCTTAGAGTTACCAGACGTTCATCTTTCAGGATAAGAGAAAACCTCCAACGTTAAGTCATATCGGACGATGAATGAAATGATGTTCAAATGCGTACAGGGTACATAGAGCTTAGAGTTGCCAGACATTCATCTTTCAGGATAAGGGAAAACCTAGAACGTTAAGTCATATCGGACGATGAATGAAATGATGTTCAAATGCGCACAGGGTACATAGAGCTTAGAGTTACCAGACATTCATCTTTCAGGATAAGAGAAAACCTCCAACATTAAGTCATATCGGACGATGAATGAAATGTTGTTCAAATGAGTACAGGGTACATAGAGCTTAGAGTTACCAGACATTCATCTTTCAGGATAGGAGAAAACCTCCAACGTTAAGTCATAACGGACGATTAATGAAGTGATGTTCAAATGAGTGCACGGTACATAGAGCTTAGAGTTACCAGACATTCATCTTTCAGGATAAGAGAAAACCTCCAACGTTAAGTCATACCGGACGATGAATGAAGTGATGTTCAAATGAGTACAGGGTACATAGAGCTTAGAGTTACCAGACATTCATCTTTCAGGATAAGAGAAAACCTCCAACGTTAAGTCATATGAAACGATGAGTTAATGATGTTCAAATGTGTACAGGGTACATAGAGCTTAGAGTTACCAGACATTCATCTTTCAGGATAAGAGAAAACCTCCAACGTTAAGTCATATCGGACAATGAATGAAATGATGTTCAAATGAGTACAGGGTACATAGAGCTTAGAGTTACCAGACATTCATCTTTCAGGATAAGAGAAAACCTTTAACGTTAAGTCATATCGGACAATGAATGAAATGATGTTCAAATGCGTACAGGGTACATAGAGCTTAGAGTTACCAGACATTCATCTTTCAGGATAGGAGAAAACCTCCAACATTAAGTCATATCGGACGATGAATGAAATGTTGTTCAAATGAGTACAGGGTACATAGAGCTTAGAATTTCCAGACATTCATCTTTCAGGATAACAGAAAACCCCCAAAGTTAAGTCATATCGGACGATGAATGAAATGATGTTCAAATGAGTACAGGGTACATAGAGCTTAGAGTTACCAGACATTCATCTTTCAGGATAAGAGAAAACCTCCAACATTAAGTCATATCGGACGATGAATGAAATGTTGTTCAAATGAGTACAGGGTACATAGAGCTTAGAATTACCAGACATTCATCTTTCAGGATAACAGAAAACCCCCAAAGTTAAGTCATATCGGACGATGAATGAAATGATGTTCAAATGAGTACAGGGTACATAGAGCTTAGAGTTACCAGACATTCATCTTTCAGGATAAGAAAAAACCTCCAACGTTAAGTCATATCGGACGATGAATGAAATAATGTTCAAAGGCGTACAGGGTGCATAGAGCTTAGAGTTAGCAGACATTCTTCTTTCAGTATAAGTGAAAACCTCCAACGTTAAGTCATATCGGACGATGAATGAAATGATGTTCAAAGGAGTACAGGGTACATAGAGCTTAGAGTTACCAGACATTCATCTTTCAGAATAAGAGAAAACCTCCAACGTTAAGTCACATCGGACAATGAATGAAATGATGTTCAAATGAGTACAGGGTACATAGAGCTTAGAGTTACGAGACATTCATCTTGCAGGATAAGAGAAAAGCTCCAACGTTAAGTCATATCGGACGATGATTGACATGATGTTCAAATGAGTACAGGGTACATAGAGCTTAGAGTTACGAGACATTGATCTTTCAGGATAAGAGAAAACCTCCTACGTTAAGTTATATCGGACGATGCTTGACATGATGTTCAAATGAGTCCAGGGTACATAGAGCTTAGAGTTACCAGACATTCATCTTTCAGGATAAGAGAAAACCTCCAACGTTAAGTCATAACGGACGATGAGTGAAATGATGTTCAAATGAGTACAGGGTACATAGAGCTTAGAGTTACCAGACATTCATCTTACAGGATAAGAGAAAACCTCCAACGTTAAGTCATATCGGACGATGAGTGAAATGATGTTGAAATGAGTACAGGGTACATAGAGCTTAGAGTTACGAGACATTCATCTTACAGGATAAGAGAAAACCTCCAACGTTAAGTCAAATCGGACGATGAGTGAAATGATGTTCAAATGAGTACAGGGTACATAGAGCTTAGAGTTACCAGACATTCATCTTACAGGATAAGAGAAAACCTCCAACGTTAAGTCATATCGGACGATGAGTGAAATGATGTTGAAATGAGTACAGGGTACATAGAGCTTAGAGTTACGAGACATTCATCTTTCAGGATAACAGAAAACCTCCAACGTTAAGTCACATCGGACAATGAATGAAATGATGTTCAAATGAGTACAGGGTACATAGAGCTTAGAGTTACGAGGCATTCATCTTTCAGGATAAGAGAAAACCTCCAACGTTAAGTCATATCGGACAATGATTGACATGATGTTCAAAGGAGTACAGGGTGCATAGAGCTTAGAGTTAGAACACATTCTTCTTTCAGTATAAGTGAAAACCTCCAACGTTAAGTCATATCGGACAATGAATGAAATGCTGTTCAAATGAGTACAGGGTACATAGAGCTTAGAGTTACCAGACATTCATCTTTCAGGATAGGAGAATACCTCCAACGTTAAGTCATAACGGACGATGAATGAAGTGATGTTCAAATGAGTGCACGGTACATAGAGCTTAGAGTTACCAGACATTCATCTTTCAGGATAAGAGAAAACCTCCAACGTTAAGTCATAACGGACGATGAATGAAGTGATGTTCAAATGAGTACAGGGTACATAGAGCTTAGAGTTACCAGACATTCATCTTTCAGGATAAGAGAACACCTCCAACGTTAAGTCATATGGGACGATGAGTTAATGATGTTCAAATGAGTACAGGGTACAGAGAGCTTAGAGTTACGAGACATTCATCTTTCAGAATAAGAGAAAACCTCCAACGTTAAGTCATATCGGACAATGAATGAAATGATGTTCAAATGAGTACAGGGCACTTAGAGCTTAGATTTACCAGACATTCATCTTTCAGGATAAGGGAAAAACTCCAACGTTAAGTCATATCGGACGATGAATGAAATGATGTTCAAATGTGTACAGGGTACATGGAGTTTAGAGTTTCGAGACATTCATCTTTCAGGATAAGAGAAAACCTCCAACGTTAAGTCATATCGGACGATGATTGACATGATGTTCAAAGGAGTACAGGGTGCATAGAGCTTAGAGTTACGAGACATTCATCTTTCAGGATAAGAGAAAACCTCCAACGTTAAGTCATATCGGACGATGAATGAAATGATGTTCAAATGCGTACAGGGTACATAGAGCTTAGAATTACGAGACATTCATCTTTCAGGATAAGAGAAAACCTCCAACAGTAATTCATTTCGGACGATGAATGAAATGATGTTCAAATGAGTACAGGGTACATAGAGCTTAGAGTTACGAGACATTCATCTTTAAGGATAAGAGAAAACCTCCAACGTTAAGTCATATCGGACAATGAATGAAATGATGTTCAAATGAGTACAAGGTACATAGAGCTTAGAGTTACCAGACATCCATCTTTCACGATAAGAGAAAACCTCCAACGTTAAGTCATAACGGACGGTGAATGAAGTGATGTTCAAGGGGTACAGGGTACATAGAGGTTAGAGTTACCAGACATTCATCTTTCAGGATAAGAGAAAACCTCCAACGTTAAGTCATATCGGACGATGAGTGAAATGATGTTCAAATGAGTACAGGGTACATAGAGCTTAGAGTTACGACACATTCATCTTTCAGGATAACAGAAAGCCTCCAACGTTAAGTCATATCGGACGATGATTGACATGATGTTCAAATGAGTACAGGGTACATAGAGCTTAGAGTTACCAGACATTCATCTTTCAGGATAAGTGAAAACCTCTAACGTTAAGTCATATCGGACGATTAATGAAATGATGTTCAAAGGAGTACAGGGTACATAGAGCTTAGAGTTACCAGACATTCTTCTTTCAGGATAAGAGAAAACCTCTAACGTTAAGTCATATCGGACGATGAATGAAATGATGTTCAAAGGAGTACAGGGTACATAGAGCATAGAGTTACCAGACATTCATCTTTCAGAATAAGAGAAAACCTCCAACGTTAAGTCACATCGGACAATGAACGAAATGATGTTCAAATGAGTACAGGGTACATAGAGCTTAGAGTTACGAGACATTCATCTTTCAGGATAAGAGAAAACCTCCAACGTTAAGTCATATCGGACTATGAATGAGATGATGTTCAAATGAGTACAGGGTACATAGAGCTTAGAACTACCAGGCAATCATCTTTCAGGATAAGATAAAACCTCCAACGTAAAGTCATATCGGACGATGAATGAAATGATGTTGAAATGAGTACAGGGTACATAGAGCTTAGAGTTACCAGACATTCATCTTTCAGGATAAGGGAAAACCTCCAACAGTAAGTCATATCGGACGATGAATGAAATGATGTTCAAATGAGTACAGAGTACATAGAGCTTAGAATTACCCAACGTTCATCTTATAGGATAAGGGAAAACCCCCAACGTCAAGTCATATCGGACGTTGAATGAAATGATGCTCAAATGAGTACAGAGTACATAGAGCTTAGAGTTACCACACATTCATCTTTCAGAATAAGGGAAACCTCCAACAGTAAGTCATATCGGACGATGAATGAAATGATGTTCAAATGAGTGTACAGGGTACATAGAGCTTAGAGTTATCAGACATTCATCTTTCAGGATAAGAGAAAACCTGCTACGTTAAGTCATATCGAACGATGAATGAAATGATTTTCAAATGAGTACGGGGTACATAGAGCTTAGAGATACCAGACAGTGATCTTTCAGGATAACGGAATACCTCGAACTTTAAGTCATATCGGACGATGAATGAAATTATGTTCAAATGAGCCCAGGGTACAAAGGGCTTAGAGTTACATGACATTATTCTTCCAGAATAAGAGAAAACCTCAAACGTTAACTCATATCGGACGATGAATGAAATGATGTTCAAATGAGTACAGGGTACATAGATCTTAGAGCTACCAGACATTCACCTTTTAGGATAAGAGAAAACCTCCAACGTTAAGTCATATCGGACGATTAATGAAATGATGTTCAAAGGAGTACAGGGTGCATAGAGCTTAGAGTTAGCAGACATTCTTCTTTCAGTATAAGTGAAAACATCCAACGTTAAGTCATATCGGACGATGAATGAAATGATGTTCAAAGGAGTACAGGGTACATAGAGCTTAGAGTTACCAGACATTCATCTTTCAGAATAAGAGAAAACCTCCAACGTTAACTCATATCGGACGATGATTGACATGATGTTGAAAGGAGTACAGGGTACATAGAGCTTAGAGTTACGAGACATTCATCTTTCAGGATAAGAGAAAACCTCCAACATTAAGTCAAATCGGACGATGAATGAAATGTTGTTCAAAGGAGTACAGGGTGCATAGAGCTTAGAGTTACCAGACATTCATCTTTCAGAATAAGAGGAAACCTCCAACGTTAAGTCACATCGGACAATAAACGAAATGATGTTCAAATGAGTATAGGGTACATAGAGCTTAGAGTTACGAGACATTTATCTTTCAGAATAAGAGAAAACCTCCAACGTTAAGTCATATCGGACAATGAATGAAATGATGTTCAAATGAGTACAGGGTACATAGAGCTTAGAGTTACCAGACATTCATTTTTCAGGATAAGAGCAAACCTCCAACGTTAAGTCATATCGGACGATGAGTGAAATGATGTTCAAATGAGTACAGGGTACATAGAGCTTAGAGTTACGAGACATTCATCTTTCAGGATAAGAGGAAACCTCCAACGTTAAGTCATATCGGACGATGAATGAAATGATGTTCAAAGGAGTACAGGGTGCATAGAGCTTAGAGTTAGCAGACATTCTTCTTTCAGTATAAGTGAAATCCTCGAACGTTAAGTCATATCGGACGATGAATGAAATGATGTTCAAAGGAGTACAGGGTACATAGAGCTTAGAGTTACCAGACATTCATCTTTCAGAATAAGAGGAAACCTCCAACGTTAAGTCACATCGGACAATAAATGAAATGATGTTCAAATGTGTACAGGGTACATAGAGCTTAGAGTTACCAGACATTCATCTTTCAGGATAAGAGAAAACCTTTAACGTTAAGTCATATCGGACAATGAATGAAATGATGTTCAAATGCGTACAGGGTACATAGATCTTAGAGTTACCAGACATTCATCTTTCAGGATAAGAGCAAACCTCCAACGTTAAGTCATATCGGACAATGAATGAAATGATGTTCAAATGAGTACAGGGTACATAGAGCTTAGAGTTACCAGACATTCATTTTTCAGGATAAGAGCAAACCTCCAACGTTAAGTCATATCGGACGATGAGTGAAATGATGTTCAAATGAGTACAGGGTACATAGAGCTTAGAGTTACGAGACATTCATCTTTCAGGATAACAGAAAGCCTCCAACGTTAAGTCATATCGGAAGATGATTAACATGATGTTCAAATGAGTACAGGGTACATAGAGCTTAGAGTTACCCGACATTCATCTTTCAGGATAAGAGAAAACCTCTAACGTTAAGTCATATCGGACGATGAATGAAATGATGTTGAAAGGAGTACAGGGTACATAGAGCTTAGAGTCAGCAGACATACTTCTTTCAGTATAAGTGAAAACCTCCAACGTTAAGTCATATCGGACAATGAATGAAATGATGTTCAAAGGAGTACAGGGTATATAGAGCTTAGAGTTACCAGACTTTCATCTTTAAGAATAAGAGAAAACCTCCAACGTTAAGTCATATCGGACAATGAATGAAATGATGTTCAAATGAGTACAGGGTACCTAGAGCTTAGAGTTACCAGACATTCATCTTTCAGGATAAGAGAAAACCTCTAACGTTAAGTCATATCGGACAATGAATGAAATGATGTTCAAATGCGTACAGGGTACATAGAGCTTAGAGTTACCAGACATTCATCTTTCAGGATAAGAGAAAACCTCCAACATTAAGTCAAATCGGACGATGAATGAAATGTTGTTCAAATGAGTACAGGGTACATAGAGCTTAGAATTACCCAACGTTCATCTTTCAGGATAAGGGAAATCCCCCAACGTCAAGTCATATCGGACGTTGAATGAAATGATGCTCAAATGAGTACAGAGTACATAGAGCTTAGAGTTACCACACATTCATCTTTCAGAATAAGGGAAAACCTCCAACAGTAAGTCATATCGGACGATGATTGAAATGATGTTCAAATGAGTGTACAGGGTACATTGAGCTTAGAGTTATCAGACATTCATCTTTCAGGTTAAGAGAAAACCTGCTACGTTAAGTCATATCGAACGATGAATGAAATGATTTTCAAATGAGTACAGGGTACATAGAGCTTAGAGATACCAGACATTATTCTTCCAGAATAAGAGAAAACCTAAAACGTTAACTCATATCGGACGATGAATGAAATGATGTTCAAATGAGCCCAGGGTACAAAGAGCTTAGAGTTACGAGACATTATTCTTCCAGAATAAGAGAAAACCTAAAACGTTAACTCATATCGGACGATGAATGAAATGATGTTCAAATGAGTACAGGGTGCATAGAGCTTAGAGTTAGCAGACATTCTTCTTTCAGTATAAGTGAAAACCTCCAACGTTTAGTCATATCGGACGATGAATGAAATGATGTTCAAAGGAGTACAGGGTACATAGAGCTTAGAGTTACCAGACATTCATCTTTCAAAATAAGAGAAAACCTCCAACGTTAAGTCATATCGGACGATGATTGACATGATGTTGAAAGGAGTACAGGGTACATAGAGCTTAGAGGTACGAGACATTCTTCTTTCAGGATAAGAGAAAACCTCCAACGTTAAGTCATATCGGACGATGAATGAAATGATGTTCAAAGGAGTAAAGGGTGCATAGAGCTTAAAGTCAGCAGACATTCTTCTTTCAGTATAAGTGAAAACCTCGAACGTTAAGTCATATCGGACGATGAATGAAATGATGTTCAAAGGAGTACAGGGTACATAGAGCTTAGAGTTACCAGACACTCATCTTTCAGAATAACAGTTAACCTCCAACCTTAAGTCACTTCGGACAATGAATGAAATGATGTTCAAATGAGTATAGGGTACATAGAGCTTAGAGTTACGAGACATTTATCTTTCAGGATAAGAGAAAACCTCCAACGTTAAGTCATAACGGACGGTGAATGAAGTGATGTTCAAGTGAGTACAGGGTACATAGAGCTTAGAGTTACCAGACATTCATCTTTCAGGATAAGAGAAAACCTCCAACGTTAAGTCATATCGGACGATGAGTGAAATGATGTTCAAACGAGTACAGGGTACATAGAGCTTAGAGTTACGACACATTCATCTTTCAGGATAACAGAAAGCCTCCAACGTTAAGTCATATCGGACGATGATTGACATGATGTTCAAATGAGTACAGGGTACATAGAGCTTAGAGTTACCAGACATTCATCTTTCAGGATAAGTGAAAACCTCTAACGTTAAGTCATATCGGACGATTAATGAAATGATGTTCAAAGGAGTACAGGGTACATAGAGCTTAGAGTCAGCAGACATTCTTCTTTCAGGATAAGAGAAAACCTCTAACGTTAAGTCATATCGGACGATGAATGAAATGATGTTCAAAGGAGTACAGGGTACATAGAGCATAGAGTTACGAGACATTCATCTTTCAGGATAAGAGAAAACCTCCAACGTTAAGTCATATCGGACTATGAATGAGATGATGTTCAAATGAGTACAGGGTACATAGAGCTTAGAACTACCAGGCAATCATCTTTCAGGATAAGATAAAACCTCCAACGTAAAGTCATATCGGACGATGAATGAAATGATGTTGAAATGAGTACAGGGTACATAGAGCTTAGAGTTACCAGACATTCATCTTTCAGGATAAGGGAAAACCTCCAACAGTAAGTCATATCGGACGATGAATGAAATGATGTTCAAATGAGTACAGAGTACATAGAGCTTAGAATTACCCAACGTTCATCTTATAGGATAAGGGAAAACCCCCAACGTCAAGTCATATCGGACGTTGAATGAAATGATGCTCAAATGAGTACAGAGTACATAGAGCTTAGAGTTACCACACATTCATCTTTCAGAATAAGGGAAAACCTCCAACAGTAAGTCATATCGGACGATGAATGAAATGATGTTCAAATGAGTGTACAGGGTACATAGAGCTTAGAGTTATCAGACATTCATCTTTCAGGATAAGAGAAAACCTGCTACGTTAAGTCATATCGAACGATGAATGAAATGATTTTCAAATGAGTACGGGGTACATAGAGCTTAGAGATACCAGACAGTGATCTTTCAGGATAACGGAATACCTCGAACTTTAAGTCATATCGGACGATGAATGAAATTATGTTCAAATGAGCCCAGGGTACAAAGAGCTTAGAGTTACATGACATTATTCTTCCAGAATAAGAGAAAACCTCAAACGTTAACTCATATCGGACGATGAATGAAATGATGTTCAAATGAGTACAGGGTACATAGATCTTAGAGCTACCAGACATTCACCTTTTAGGATAAGAGAAAACCTCCAACGTTAAGTCATATCGGACGATTAATGAAATGATGTTCAAAGGAGTACAGGGTGCATAGAGCTTAGAGTTAGCAGACATTCTTCTTTCAGTATAAGTGAAAACCTCCAACGTTAAGTCATATCGGACGATGAATGAAATGATGTTCAAAGGAGTACAGGGTACATAGAGCTTAGAGTTACCAGACATTCATCTTTCAGAATAAGAGAAAACCTCCAACGTTAACTCATATCGGACGATGATTGACATGATGTTGAAAGGAGTACAGGGTACATAGAGCTTAGAGTTACGAGACATTCATCTTTCAGGATAAGAGAAAACCTCCTACGTTAAGTCATATCGGAAGATGATTGACATGATGTTCAAATGAGTACAGGGTACATAGAGCTTAGAGTTACCAGACATTCATCTTTCAGGATAAGAGAAAACCTCCAACGTTAAGTCATATCGGACGATGAATGAAATGATGTTCAAAGGAGTACAGGGTGCATAGAGCTTAGAGTTAGCAGACATTCTTCTTTCAGTATAAGTGAAAACCTCGAACGTTAAGTCATATCGGACGATGAATGAAATGATGTTCAAAGGAGTACAGGGTACATAGAGCTTAGAGTTATCAGACATTCATCTTTCAGAATAAGAGGAAACCTCCAACGTTAAGTCACATCGGACAATAAATGAAATGATGTTCAAATGAGTATAGGGTACATAGAGCTTAGAGTTACGAGACATTTATCTTTCAGCATAAGAGAAAACCTCCAACGTTAAGTCATATCGGACAATGAATGAAATGATGTTCAAATGAGTACAGGGTACATAGAGCTTAGAGTTACCAGACATTCATTTTTCAGGATAAGAGCAAACCTCCAACGTTAAGTCATATCGGACGATGAGTGAAATGATGTTCAAATGAGTACAGGGTACATAGAGCTTAGAGTTACGAGACATTCATCTTTCAGGATAACAGAAAGCCTCCAACGTTAAGTCATATCGGACGATGATTAACATGATGTTTAAATGAGTACAGGGTACATAGAGCTTAGAGTTACCCGACATTCATCTTTCAGGATAAGAGAAAACCTCTAACGTTAAGTCATATCGGACGATGAATGAAATGATGTTGAAAGGAGTACAGGGTACATAGAGCTTAGAGTCAGCAGACATACTTCTTTCAGTATAAGTGAAAACCTCCAACGTTAAGTCATATCGGACAATGAATGAAATGATGTTCAAAGGAGTACAGGGTATATAGAGCTTAGAGTTACCAGACATTCATCTTTAAGAATAAGAGAAAACCTCCAACGTTAAGTCACATCTGACAATGAATGAAATGATGTTCAAATGAGTACAGGGTACATAGAGCTTAGAGTTACGAGACATTCATCTTTCAGGATAAGAGAAAACCTCCAACGTTAAGTCATATCGGACGATGAATTAAATGATGTTCAAATGAGTACAGGGTACATGGAGCTTAGAGTTACCAGACATTCATCTTTCAGGATAAGAGAAAACCTCCAACGTTAAGTCATAACGGACTATGAATGAGATGATGTTCAAATGAGTACAGGGTACATAGAGCTTAGAGTTACCAGGCAATCATCTTTCGGGATAACATAAAACCTCCAACGTAAAGTCATATCGGACGATGAATTAAATGATGTTCAAATGAGTACAGGGTACATAGAGCTTAAAGTTACCAGACATTCATCTTTCAGGATAAGAGAAAACCTCCAACGTTAAGTCATATCGGACGATGAATGAAATGTTGTTCAAATGAGTACAGGGTACATAGAGCTTAGTATTACCAGACATTCATCTTTCAGGATAAGGGAAAACCCACAACGTTAAGTCACATCGAACGATGAATGAAATGATGTTCAAATGAGTACAGGGTACATAGAGCTTTAAATTACCAGACATTTATCTTTCAGGATAAGAGAAAACCTCCAACGTTAAGTCATATCGGACGATGAATGAAATGTTGTTCAAATGAGTACAGGGTACATAGAGCTTAGTATTACCAGACATTCATCTTTCAGGATAAGGGAAAACCCACAACGTTAAGTTACATCGAACGATGAATGAAATGATGCTCAAATGAGTACAGAGTACATAGAGCTTAGAGTTACCAGACATTCATCTTTGAGAATAAGGGAAAACCTCCAACAGTAAGTCATATCGGACGATAAATGAAATGATGTTCAAATGACTACAGGGTACATAGAGCTTAGAGTTACCAGACATTCATCTTTCATGATAAGAGAAAACCTCCAAAATTAAGTCATATCGGACGATGAATGAAATGATGATCAAATGAGTGTACAGGGTACATAGAGCTTAGAGTTATCAGACATTCATCTTTCAGGATAAGAGAGAATCTGCAACGTTAAGTCATATCGAACGATGAATGAAATGATTTTCAAATGAGTACGGGGTACATAGAGCTTAGAGAAACCAGACATTCATCTTTCAGAATAAGGGAATGCCTCCAACGTTAAGACATATCGGACGATGGATGAAATTATGTTCAAATGAGCCCACGGTACAAAGAGCTTAGAGTTACAAGACATTATTCTTCCTGAATAAGAGAAAACCTCAAACGTTAAGTCATATCGGACGATGAATGAAATGATGTTCAAATGAGTACAGGGTACATAGAGCTTAGGGTTACCAGACATTCATCTTTCACGATAAGAGAAAAGCTCTAACGTTAAGTCATATCGGACGATGAATGAAATGATGTTCAAATGAGCCCAGGGTACATAGAATTAGAATTACAAGACATTATTCTTCCAGGATAAGAGAAAACCTCCAACGTTAAGTCATATCGGACGATGAATGAAATGATGTTCAAAGGAGTACAGGGTACACAGAGCTTAGAGTTACCAGACATTCTTCTTTCAGTATAAGTGAAAACCTCGAACGTTAAGTCATATCGGACGATGAATGAAATGATGTTCAAAGGAGTACAGGGTACATAGAGCTTAGAGTTACCAGACATTCATCTTTCAGAATAAGAGGAAACCTCCAACGTTAAGTCACATCGGACAATAAACGAAATGATGTTCAAATGAGTATAGGGTACATAGAGCTTAGAGTTACGAGACATTTATCTTTCAGGATAAGAGAAAACCTCCAACGTTAAGTCATATCGGACAATGAATGAAATGATGTTCAAATGAGTACAGGGTACATAGAGCTTAGAGTTACCAGACATTCATTTTTCAGGATAAGAGCAAACCTCCAACGTTAAGTCATATCGGACGATGAGTGAAATGATGTTCAAATGAGTACAGGGTACATAGAGCTTAGAGTTACGAGACATTCATCTTTCAGGATAACAGAAAACCTCCAACGTTAAGTCATATCGGACAATGAATGAAATGATGTTCAAAGGAGTACAGGGTATATAGAGCTTAGAGTTACCAGACTTTCATCTTTAAGAATAAGAGAAAACCTCCAACGTTAAGTCATATCGGACAATGAATGAAATGATGTTCAAATGAGTACAGGGTACCTAGAGCTTAGAGTTACCAGACATTCATCTTTCAGGATAAGAGAAAACCTCTAACGTTAAGTCATATCGGACAATGAATGAAATGATGTTCAAATGCGTACAGGGTACATAGAGCTTAGAGTTACCAGACATTCATCTTTCAGGATAAGAGAAAACCTCCAACATTAAGTCAAATCGGACGATGAATGAAATGTTGTTCAAATGAGTACAGGGTACATAGAGCTTAGAATTACCCAACGTTCATCTTTCAGGATAAGGGAAATCCCCCAACGTCAAGTCATATCGGACGTTGAATGAAATGATGCTCAAATGAGTACAGAGTACATAGAGCTTAGAGTTACCACACATTCATCTTTCAGAATAAGGGAAAACCTCCAACAGTAAGTCATATCGGACGATGATTGAAATGATGTTCAAATGAGTGTACAGGGTACATTGAGCTTAGAGTTATCAGACATTCATCTTTCAGGTTAAGAGAAAACCTGCTACGTTAAGTCATATCGAACGATGAATGAAATGATTTTCAAATGAGTACAGGGTACATAGAGCTTAGAGATACCAGACATTATTCTTCCAGAATAAGAGAAAACCTAAAACGTTAACTCATATCGGACGATGAATGAAATGATGTTCAAATGAGCCCAGGGTACAAAGAGCTTAGAGTTACGAGACATTATTCTTCCAGAATAAGAGAAAACCTAAAACGTTAACTCATATCGGACGATGAATGAAATGATGTTCAAATGAGTACAGGGTGCATAGAGCTTAGAGTTAGCAGACATTCTTCTTTCAGTATAAGTGAAAACCTCCAACGTTTAGTCATATCGGACGATGAATGAAATGATGTTCAAAGGAGTACAGGGTACATAGAGCTTAGAGTTACCAGACATTCATCTTTCAAAATAAGAGAAAACCTCCAACGTTAAGTCATATCGGACGATGATTGACATGATGTTGAAAGGAGTACAGGGTACATAGAGCTTAGAGGTACGAGACATTCTTCTTTCAGGATAAGAGAAAACCTCCAACGTTAAGTCATATCGGACGATGAATGAAATGATGTTCAAAGGAGTAAAGGGTGCATAGAGCTTAAAGTCAGCAGACATTCTTCTTTCAGTATAAGTGAAAACCTCGAACGTTAAGTCATATCGGACGATGAATGAAATGATGTTCAAAGGAGTACAGGGTACATAGAGCTTAGAGTTACCAGACACTCATCTTTCAGAATAACAGTTAACCTCCAACCTTAAGTCACTTCGGACAATGAATGAAATGATGTTCAAATGAGTATAGGGTACATAGAGCTTAGAGTTACGAGACATTTATCTTTCAGGATAAGAGAAAACCTCCAACGTTAAGTCATAACGGACGGTGAATGAAGTGATGTTCAAGTGAGTACAGGGTACATAGAGCTTAGAGTTACCAGACATTCATCTTTCAGGATAAGAGAAAACCTCCAACGTTAACTCATATCGGACGATGATTGACATGATGTTGAAAGGAGTACAGGGTACATAGAGCTTAGAGTTACGAGACATTCATCTTTCAGGATAAGAGAAAACCTCCTACGTTAAGTCATATCGGAAGATGATTGACATGATGTTCAAATGAGTACAGGGTACATAGAGCTTAGAGTTACCAGACATTCATCTTTCAGGATAAGAGAAAACCTCCAACGTTAAGTCATATCGGACGATGAATGAAATGATGTTCAAAGGAGTACAGGGTGCATAGAGCTTAGAGTTAGCAGACATTCTTCTTTCAGTATAAGTGAAAACCTCGAACGTTAAGTCATATCGGACGATGAATGAAATGATGTTCAAAGGAGTACAGGGTACATAGAGCTTAGAGTTTTCAGACATTCATCTTTCAGAATAAGAGGAAACCTCCAACGTTAAGTCACATCGGACAATAAATGAAATGATGTTCAAATGAGTATAGGGTACATAGAGCTTAGAGTTACGAGACATTTATCTTTCAGCATAAGAGAAAACCTCCAACGTTAAGTCATATCGGACAATGAATGAAATGATGTTCAAATGAGTACAGGGTACATAGAGCTTAGAGTTACCAGACATTCATTTTTCAGGATAAGAGCAAACCTCCAACGTTAAGTCATATCGGACGATGAGTGAAATGATGTTCAAATGAGTACAGGGTACATAGAGCTTAGAGTTACGAGACATTCATCTTTCAGGATAAGAGAAAACCTCCAACGTTAAGTCATATCGGACGATGATTAACATGATGTTTAAATGAGTACAGGGTACATAGAGCTTAGAGTTACGAGACATTCATCTTTCAGGATAACAGAAAGCCTCCAACGTTAAGTCATATCGGACGATGATTAACATGATGTTTAAATGAGTACAGGGTACATAGAGCTTAGAGTTACCCGACATTCATCTTTCAGGATAAGAGAAAACCTCTAACGTTAAGTCATATCGGACGATGAATGAAATGATGTTGAAAGGAGTACAGGGTACATAGAGCTTAGAGTCAGCAGACATACTTCTTTCAGTATAAGTGAAAACCTCCAACGTTAAGTCATATCGGACAATGAATGAAATGATGTTCAAAGGAGTACAGGGTATATAGAGCTTAGAGTTACCAGACATTCATCTTTAAGAATAAGAGAAAACCTCCAACGTTAAGTCACATCTGACAATGAATGAAATGATGTTCAAATGAGTACAGGGTACATAGAGCTTAGAGTTACGAGACATTCATCTTTCAGGATAAGAGAAAACCTCCAACGTTAAGTCATATCGGACGATGAATTAAATGATGTTCAAATGAGTACAGGGTACATGGAGCTTAGAGTTACCAGACATTCATCTTTCAGGATAAGAGAAAACCTCCAACGTTAAGTCATAACGGACTATGAATGAGATGATGTTCAAATGAGTACAGGGTACATAGAGCTTAGAGTTACCAGGCAATCATCTTTCGGGATAACATAAAACCTCCAACGTAAAGTCATATCGGACGATGAATTAAATGATGTTCAAATGAGTACAGGGTACATAGAGCTTAAAGTTACCAGACATTCATCTTTCAGGATAAGAGAAAACCTCCAACGTTAAGTCATATCGGACGATGAATGAAATGTTGTTCAAATGAGTACAGGGTACATAGAGCTTAGTATTACCAGACATTCATCTTTCAGGATAAGGGAAAACCCACAACGTTAAGTCACATCGAACGATGAATGAAATGATGTTCAAATGAGTACAGGGTACATAGAGCTTTAAATTACCAGACATTTATCTTTCAGGATAAGAGAAAACCTCCAACGTTAAGTCATATCGGACGATGAATGAAATGTTGTTCAAATGAGTACAGGGTACATAGAGCTTAGTATTACCAGACATTCATCTTTCAGGATAAGGGAAAACCCACAACGTTAAGTTACATCGAACGATGAATGAAATGATGCTCAAATGAGTACAGAGTACATAGAGCTTAGAGTTACCAGACATTCATCTTTGAGAATAAGGGAAAACCTCCAACAGTAAGTCATATCGGACGATAAATGAAATGATGTTCAAATGACTACAGGGTACATAGAGCTTAGAGTTACCAGACATTCATCTTTCATGATAAGAGAAAACCTCCAAAATTAAGTCATATCGGACGATGAATGAAATGATGATCAAATGAGTGTACAGGGTACATAGAGCTTAGAGTTATCAGACATTCATCTTTCAGGATAAGAGAGAATCTGCAACGTTAAGTCATATCGAACGATGAATGAAATGATTTTCAAATGAGTACGGGGTACATAGAGCTTAGAGAAACCAGACATTCATCTTTCAGAATAAGGGAATGCCTCCAACGTTAAGACATATCGGACGATGGATGAAATTATGTTCAAATGAGCCCACGGTACAAAGAGCTTAGAGTTACAAGACATTATTCTTCCTGAATAAGAGAAAACCTCAAACGTTAAGTCATATCGGACGATGAATGAAATGATGTTCAAATGAGTACAGGGTACATAGAGCTTAGGGTTACCAGACATTCATCTTTCACGATAAGAGAAAAGCTCTAACGTTAAGTCATATCGGACGATGAATGAAATGATGTTCAAATGAGCCCAGGGTACATAGAATTAGAATTACAAGACATTATTCTTCCAGGATAAGAGAAAACCTCCAACGTTAAGTCATATCGGACGATGAATGAAATGATGTTCAAAGGAGTACAGGGTACACAGAGCTTAGAGTTACCAGACATTCTTCTTTCAGTATAAGTGAAAACCTCGAACGTTAAGTCATATCGGACGATGAATGAAATGATGTTCAAAGGAGTACAGGGTACACAGAGCTTAGAGTTACCAGACATTCTTCTTTCAGTATAAGTGAAAACCTCCAACGTTAAGTCATATCGGACGATGAATGAAATGATGTTCAAAGGAGTACAGGGTACACAGAGCTTAGAGTTACCAGACATTCTTCTTTCAGTATAAGTGAAAACCTCGAACGTTAAGTCATATCGGACGATGAATGAAATGATGTTCAAAGGAGTACAGGGTACACAGAGCTTAGAGTTACCAGACATTCTTCTTTCAGTATAAGTGAAAACCTCGAACGTTAAGTCATATCGGACGATGAATGAAATGATGTTCAAATGAGTATAGGGTACATAGAGCTTAGAGTTACGAGACATTTATCTTTCAGGATAAGAGAAAACCTCCAACGTTAAGTCATATCGGACAATGAATGAAATGATGTTCAAATGAGTACAGGGTACATAGAGCTTAGAGTTACCAGACATTCATTTTTCAGGATAAGAGCAAACCTCCAACGTTAAGTCATATCGGACGATGAGTGAAATGATGTTCAAATGAGTACAGGGTACATAGAGCTAAGAGTTACGAGACATTCATCTTTCAGGATAACAGAAAACCTCCAACGTTAAGTCATATCGGACGATGAATGAAATGATGTTCAAAGGAGTACAGGGTGCATAGAGCTTAGAGTTAGCAGACATTCTTCTTTCAGTATAAGTGAAATCCTCGAACGTTAAGTCATATCGGACGATGAATGAAATGATGTTCAAAGGAGTACAGGGTACATAGAGCTTAGAGTTACCAGACATTCATCTTTCAGAATAAGAGGAAACCTCCAACGTTAAGTCACATCGGACAATAAATGAAATGATGTTCAAATGAGTATAGGGTACATAGAGCTTAGAGTTACGAGACATTCATCTTTCAGAATAAGAGAAAACCTCCAACGTTAAGTCATATCGGACAATGAATGAAATGATGTTCAAAGGAGTACAGGGTATATAGAGCTTAGAGTTACCAGACTTTCATCTTTAAGAATAAGAGAAAACCTCCAACGTTAAGTCATATCGGACAATGAATGAAATGATGTTCAAATGAGTACAGGGTACCTAGAGCTTAGAGTTACCAGACATTCATCTTTCAGGATAAGAGAAAACCTCTAACGTTAAGTCATATCGGACAATGAATGAAATGATGTTCAAATGCGTACAGGGTACATAGAGCTTAGAGTTACCAGACATTCATCTTTCAGGATAAGAGAAAACCTCCAACATTAAGTCAAATCGGACGATGAATGAAATGTTGTTCAAATGAGTACAGGGTACATAGAGCTTAGAATTACCCAACGTTCATCTTTCAGGATAAGGGAAATCCCCCAACGTCAAGTCATATCGGACGTTGAATGAAATGATGCTCAAATGAGTACAGAGTACATAGAGCTTAGAGTTACCACACATTCATCTTTCAGAATAAGGGAAAACCTCCAACAGTAAGTCATATCGGACGATGATTGAAATGATGTTCAAATGAGTGTACAGGGTACATTGAGCTTAGAGTTATCAGACATTCATCTTTCAGGTTAAGAGAAAACCTGCTACGTTAAGTCATATCGAACGATGAATGAAATGATTTTCAAATGAGTACAGGGTACATAGAGCTTAGAGATACCAGACATTATTCTTCCAGAATAAGAGAAAACCTAAAACGTTAACTCATATCGGACGATGAATGAAATGATGTTCAAATGAGCCCAGGGTACAAAGAGCTTAGAGTTACGAGACATTATTCTTCCAGAATAAGAGAAAACCTAAAACGTTAACTCATATCGGACGATGAATGAAATGATGTTCAAATGAGTACAGGGTGCATAGAGCTTAGAGTTAGCAGACATTCTTCTTTCAGTATAAGTGAAAACCTCCAACGTTTAGTCATATCGGACGATGAATGAAATGATGTTCAAAGGAGTACAGGGTACATAGAGCTTAGAGTTACCAGACATTCATCTTTCAAAATAAGAGAAAACCTCCAACGTTAAGTCATATCGGACGATGATTGACATGATGTTGAAAGGAGTACAGGGTACATAGAGCTTAGAGGTACGAGACATTCTTCTTTCAGGATAAGAGAAAACCTCCAACGTTAAGTCATATCGGACGATGAATGAAATGATGTTCAAAGGAGTAAAGGGTGCATAGAGCTTAAAGTCAGCAGACATTCTTCTTTCAGTATAAGTGAAAACCTCGAACGTTAAGTCATATCGGACGATGAATGAAATGATGTTCAAAGGAGTACAGGGTACATAGAGCTTAGAGTTACCAGACACTCATCTTTCAGAATAACAGTTAACCTCCAACCTTAAGTCACTTCGGACAATGAATGAAATGATGTTCAAATGAGTATAGGGTACATAGAGCTTAGAGTTACGAGACATTTATCTTTCAGGATAAGAGAAAACCTCCAACGTTAAGTCATAACGGACGGTGAATGAAGTGATGTTCAAGTGAGTACAGGGTACATAGAGCTTAGAGTTACCAGACATTCATCTTTCAGGATAAGAGAAAACCTCCAACGTTAAGTCATATCGGACGATGAGTGAAATGATGTTCAAACGAGTACAGGGTACATAGAGCTTAGAGTTACGACACATTCATCTTTCAGGATAACAGAAAGCCTCCAACGTTAAGTCATATCGGACGATGATTGACATGATGTTCAAATGAGTACAGGGTACATAGAGCTTAGAGTTACCAGACATTCATCTTTCAGGATAAGTGAAAACCTCTAACGTTAAGTCATATCGGACGATTAATGAAATGATGTTCAAAGGAGTACAGGGTACATAGAGCTTAGAGTCAGCAGACATTCTTCTTTCAGGATAAGAGAAAACCTCTAACGTTAAGTCATATCGGACGATGAATGAAATGATGTTCAAAGGAGTACAGGGTACATAGAGCATAGAGTTACGAGACATTCATCTTTCAGGATAAGAGAAAACCTCCAACGTTAAGTCATATCGGACTATGAATGAGATGATGTTCAAATGAGTACAGGGTACATAGAGCTTAGAACTACCAGGCAATCATCTTTCAGGATAAGATAAAACCTCCAACGTAAAGTCATATCGGACGATGAATGAAATGATGTTGAAATGAGTACAGGGTACATAGAGCTTAGAGTTACCAGACATTCATCTTTCAGGATAAGGGAAAACCTCCAACAGTAAGTCATATCGGACGATGAATGAAATGATGTTCAAATGAGTACAGAGTACATAGAGCTTAGAATTACCCAACGTTCATCTTATAGGATAAGGGAAAACCCCCAACGTCAAGTCATATCGGACGTTGAATGAAATGATGCTCAAATGAGTACAGAGTACATAGAGCTTAGAGTTACCACACATTCATCTTTCAGAATAAGGGAAAACCTCCAACAGTAAGTCATATCGGACGATGAATGAAATGATGTTCAAATGAGTGTACAGGGTACATAGAGCTTAGAGTTATCAGACATTCATCTTTCAGGATAAGAGAAAACCTGCTACGTTAAGTCATATCGAACGATGAATGAAATGATTTTCAAATGAGTACGGGGTACATAGAGCTTAGAGATACCAGACAGTGATCTTTCAGGATAACGGAATACCTCGAACTTTAAGTCATATCGGACGATGAATGAAATTATGTTCAAATGAGCCCAGGGTACAAAGAGCTTAGAGTTACATGACATTATTCTTCCAGAATAAGAGAAAACCTCAAACGTTAACTCATATCGGACGATGAATGAAATGATGTTCAAATGAGTACAGGGTACATAGATCTTAGAGCTACCAGACATTCACCTTTTAGGATAAGAGAAAACCTCCAACGTTAAGTCATATCGGACGATTAATGAAATGATGTTCAAAGGAGTACAGGGTGCATAGAGCTTAGAGTTAGCAGACATTCTTCTTTCAGTATAAGTGAAAACCTCCAACGTTAAGTCATATCGGACGATGAATGAAATGATGTTCAAAGGAGTACAGGGTACATAGAGCTTAGAGTTACCAGACATTCATCTTTCAGAATAAGAGAAAACCTCCAACGTTAACTCATATCGGACGATGATTGACATGATGTTGAAAGGAGTACAGGGTACATAGAGCTTAGAGTTACGAGACATTCATCTTTCAGGATAAGAGAAAACCTCCTACGTTAAGTCATATCGGAAGATGATTGACATGATGTTCAAATGAGTACAGGGTACATAGAGCTTAGAGTTACCAGACATTCATCTTTCAGGATAAGAGAAAACCTCCAACGTTAAGTCATATCGGACGATGAATGAAATGATGTTCAAAGGAGTACAGGGTGCATAGAGCTTAGAGTTAGCAGACATTCTTCTTTCAGTATAAGTGAAAACCTCGAACGTTAAGTCATATCGGACGATGAATGAAATGATGTTCAAAGGAGTACAGGGTACATAGAGCTTAGAGTTATCAGACATTCATCTTTCAGAATAAGAGGAAACCTCCAACGTTAAGTCACATCTGACAATGAATGAAATGATGTTCAAATGAGTATAGGGTACATAGAGCTTAGAGTTACGAGACATTTATCTTTCAGCATAAGAGAAAACCTCCAACGTTAAGTCATATCGGACAATGAATGAAATGATGTTCAAATGAGTACAGGGTACATAGAGCTTAGAGTTATCAGACATTCATCTTTCAGAATAAGAGGAAACCTCCAACGTTAAGTCACATCGGACAATAAATGAAATGATGTTCAAATGAGTATAGGGTACATAGAGCTTAGAGTTACGAGACATTTATCTTTCAGCATAAGAGAAAACCTCCAACGTTAAGTCATATCGGACAATGAATGAAATGATGTTCAAATGAGTACAGGGTACATAGAGCTTAGAGTTACCAGACATTCATTTTTCAGGATAAGAGCAAACCTCCAACGTTAAGTCATATCGGACGATGAGTGAAATGATGTTCAAATGAGTACAGGGTACATAGAGCTTAGAGTTACGAGACATTCATCTTTCAGGATAACAGAAAGCCTCCAACGTTAAGTCATATCGGACGATGATTAACATGATGTTTAAATGAGTACAGGGTACATAGAGCTTAGAGTTACCCGACATTCATCTTTCAGGATAAGAGAAAACCTCTAACGTTAAGTCATATCGGACGATGAATGAAATGATGTTGAAAGGAGTACAGGGTACATAGAGCTTAGAGTCAGCAGACATACTTCTTTCAGTATAAGTGAAAACCTCCAACGTTAAGTCATATCGGACAATGAATGAAATGATGTTCAAAGGAGTACAGGGTATATAGAGCTTAGAGTTACCAGACATTCATCTTTAAGAATAAGAGAAAACCTCCAACGTTAAGTCACATCTGACAATGAATGAAATGATGTTCAAATGAGTACAGGGTACATAGAGCTTAGAGTTACGAGACATTCATCTTTCAGGATAAGAGAAAACCTCCAACGTTAAGTCATATCGGACGATGAATTAAATGATGTTCAAATGAGTACAGGGTACATGGAGCTTAGAGTTACCAGACATTCATCTTTCAGGATAAGAGAAAACCTCCAACGTTAAGTCATAACGGACTATGAATGAGATGATGTTCAAATGAGTACAGGGTACATAGAGCTTAGAGTTACCAGGCAATCATCTTTCGGGATAACATAAAACCTCCAACGTAAAGTCATATCGGACGATGAATTAAATGATGTTCAAATGAGTACAGGGTACATAGAGCTTAAAGTTACCAGACATTCATCTTTCAGGATAAGAGAAAACCTCCAACGTTAAGTCATATCGGACGATGAATGAAATGTTGTTCAAATGAGTACAGGGTACATAGAGCTTAGTATTACCAGACATTCATCTTTCAGGATAAGGGAAAACCCACAACGTTAAGTCACATCGAACGATGAATGAAATGATGTTCAAATGAGTACAGGGTACATAGAGCTTTAAATTACCAGACATTTATCTTTCAGGATAAGAGAAAACCTCCAACGTTAAGTCATATCGGACGATGAATGAAATGTTGTTCAAATGAGTACAGGGTACATAGAGCTTAGTATTACCAGACATTCATCTTTCAGGATAAGGGAAAACCCACAACGTTAAGTTACATCGAACGATGAATGAAATGATGCTCAAATGAGTACAGAGTACATAGAGCTTAGAGTTACCAGACATTCATCTTTGAGAATAAGGGAAAACCTCCAACAGTAAGTCATATCGGACGATAAATGAAATGATGTTCAAATGACTACAGGGTACATAGAGCTTAGAGTTACCAGACATTCATCTTTCATGATAAGAGAAAACCTCCAAAATTAAGTCATATCGGACGATGAATGAAATGATGATCAAATGAGTGTACAGGGTACATAGAGCTTAGAGTTATCAGACATTCATCTTTCAGGATAAGAGAGAATCTGCAACGTTAAGTCATATCGAACGATGAATGAAATGATTTTCAAATGAGTACGGGGTACATAGAGCTTAGAGAAACCAGACATTCATCTTTCAGAATAAGGGAATGCCTCCAACGTTAAGACATATCGGACGATGGATGAAATTATGTTCAAATGAGCCCACGGTACAAAGAGCTTAGAGTTACAAGACATTATTCTTCCTGAATAAGAGAAAACCTCAAACGTTAAGTCATATCGGACGATGAATGAAATGATGTTCAAATGAGTACAGGGTACATAGAGCTTAGGGTTACCAGACATTCATCTTTCACGATAAGAGAAAAGCTCTAACGTTAAGTCATATCGGACGATGAATGAAATGATGTTCAAATGAGCCCAGGGTACATAGAATTAGAATTACAAGACATTATTCTTCCAGGATAAGAGAAAACCTCCAACGTTAAGTCATATCGGACGATGAATGAAATGATGTTCAAAGGAGTACAGGGTACACAGAGCTTAGAGTTACCAGACATTCATCTTTCAGGATAAGAGAAAACCTCCAACGTTAAGTCATATCGGACGATGATTGACATGATGTTCAAATGAGTACAGGGTACATAGAGCTTAGAGTTACCAGACATTCATCTTTCAGGATAAGAGAAAACCTGCAACGTTAAGTCATATCGGACGATGAATGAAATGATGTTCAAGGGAGTACAGGGTGCATAGAGCTTAGAGTTAGCAGACATTCTTCTTTCAGTATAAGTGAAAACCTCCAACGTTAAGTCATATCGGACGATGAATGAAATGATGTTCAAAGGAGTACAGGGCACATAGAGCTCAGAGTTACCAGACATTCATCTTTCAGAATAAGAGAAAACCTCCAACGTTAAGTCACATCGGACAATGAATGAAATGATGTTCAAATGAGCACAGGGTACATAGAGCTTAGAGTTACCAGACATTCATCTTTCAGGATAAGAGAAAACCTCCAACGTTAAGTCATATCGGACGATGAATGAAATGATGTTTAAATGAGTACAGGGTACATAGAGCTTAGAGTTACCAGACATTCATCTTTCAGGATAAGAGAAAACCTCCAACGTTAAGTCATATCGGACGATGATTGACATGATGTTCAAATGAGTACAGGGTACATAGAGCTTAGAGTTACGAGACATTCATCTTTCAGGATAAGAGAAAACCTCTAACGTTAAGTCATATCGGACGATGATTGACATGATGTTCAAATGAGTACAGGGTACATAGAGCTTAGAGTTACCAGACATTCACCTTTCAGGATAAGAGAAAACCTCCAACGTTAAGTCATATCGGACGATGAATGAAATGATGTTCAAAGGAGTACAGGGTGCATAGAGCTTAGAGTTAGCAGACATTCTTCTTTCAGTATAAGTGAAAACCTCCAACGTTAAGTCATATCGGAAAATGAATGAAATGATGTTCAAAGGAGTACAGGGTACATAGAGCTTAGAGTTACCAGACGTTTATCTTTCAGGATAGGAGAAAACCTCCTACGTTAAGTTATATCGGAAGATGATTGACATGATGTTCAAATGAGTACAGGGTACATAGAGCTTAGAGTTACCAGACATTCATCTTTCAGGATAAGATAAATCCTCCAACGTTAAGCCATATCGGACGATGAATGAAATGATGTTCAAAGGTGTACAGGGTGCATAGAGCTTAGAGTTAGCAGACATTCTTCTTTCAGTATAAGTGAAAACCTCGAACGTTAAGTCATATCGGATGATGAATGAAATGATGTTCAAAGGAGTACAGGGTACATAGAGCTTAAAGTTACCAGACATTCATCTTTCAGAATAAGAGAAAACCTCCAACGTTAAGTCACATCGGACAATTAATGAAATGATGTTCAAATGAGTATAGGGTACATAGAGCTTAGAGTTACGAGACATTCATCTTTTAGGATAAGAGAAAACCTCCGACGTTAAGTCATATCGGACAATGAATGAAATGATGTTCAAATGAGTACAGGGTACATAGAGCTTAGAGTTACCAGACATTCATCTTTCAGGATAAGAGAAAACCTCCAACGTTAAGTCATAACGGACGATGAATGAAATTATGTTCAAATGAGTACAGGGTACATAGAGCTTAGAGTTACCAGACATTCATCTTTCAGAATAAGAGAAAACCTCCAACGTTAAGTCATATCGGACGATGAGTGAAATGATGTTAAAATGAGTACAGGGTACATAGAGCTTAGCGTTACGAGACATTTATCTTTTAGGATAACAGAAAGCCTCCAACGTTAAGTGATATTGGACGATGATTGACATGATGTTCAAATGAGTACAGGGTACATAGAGCTTAGAGTCAGCAGACATTCTTCTTTCAGTATAAGTGAAAACCTCCAATGTTAAGTCATATCGGACGATGAATGAAATGATGTTCAAAGGAGTACAGGGTACATAGAGCTAGAGTTACCAGACATTCATCTTTCAGAATAAGAGAAAACCTCCAACGTTAAGTCACATCTGAGAATGAATGAAATGATGTTCAAATGAGTACAGGGTACATGGAGCTTAGAGTTACCAGACATTCATCTTTCAGGATAAGAGAAAACCTCCAACGTTAAGTCATAACGGACTATGAATGAGATGATGTTCAAATGAGTACAGGGTACATAGAGCTTAGAGTTACCAGGCAATCATCTTTGAGGATAAGATAAAACCTCCAACGTAAAGTCATATCGGACGATGAATTAAATGATGTTCAAATGAGTACAGGGTACATAGAGCTTAAAGTTACCAGACATTCATCTTTCAGGATAAGAGAAAACCTCCAACCTTAAGTCATATCGGACGATGAATGAAATGTTGTTCAAATGAGTACAGGGTACATAGAGCTTAGTATTACCAGACATTCATCTTTCAGGATAAGGGAAAACCCCCAACGTTAAGTCATATCGGACGATGAATGTAATGATGTTGAAATGAGTAGAGGGTACATAGAGCTTAGAGTTACCAGACATTCATCTTTGAGGATAAGGGAAAGCCTCCAACTTTAAGTCATATCGGACGATGAATGAAATGACGTTCAAATGAGTACAGGGTACATAGAGCTTAGAGTTACCAGACATTCATCTTTCAGGATAAGGGAAAACCCCTAACGTTAAGTCATATCGGACGTTGAATGAAATGATGCTCAAATGAGTACAGAGTACATAGAGCTTGGAGTTACCAGACATTCATCTTTCAGAATAAGGGAAAACCTCCAACAGTAAGTCATATCGGACGATGAATGAAATGATGTTCGAATAACTACAGGGTACATAGAGCTTCGAGTTACAAGACATTCATCTTTCAGGATAAGAGAAAACCTCCAAAATTAAGTCATATCGGACGATGAATGAAATGATGTTCAAATGAGTGTACAGGGTACATAGAGCTTAGAGTTATCAGACATTCATCTTTCAGGATAAGAGAAAACCTGCAACGTTAAGTCATATCGAACGATGAATGAAATGATTTTCAAATGATTACGGGGTACATAGAGCTTAGATATACCAGACATTCATCTTTCAGGATAAGAGAAAACCTCCAACGTTAAGTCATATCGGACGATGAATGAAATGATGTTCAAATGAGCCCAGGGTACATAGAGCTTAGAGTTACAAGACATTATTCTTCCAGAATAAGAGAAAACCTCAAACGTTAAGTCATATCGGACGATGAATGAGATGATGTTCAAATGAGTACAGGGTACATAGAGGTTAGAGTTACCAGGCAATCATCTTTCAGGATAAGATAAAACCTCGAACGTAAAGTCATATCCGACGATGTATTAAATGATGTTCAAATGAGTACAGGGTACATAGAGCTTAGAGTTACTAGACATTCATTTTTGAGGGTAAGAGAAAACCTTTAACGTTAAGTCATATCGGACGATGAATTAAATGATGTTCAAATGAGTACAGGGTACATGGAGTTTAGAGTTACCAGACATTCATCTTTCAGGATTAGGGAAAACTTTCGGAATAACCTTATTCAGCTACCTTACTCTGACTGAGGTTTGAACTATGGATCTCTTGAATGTGAGGCAGATACATTGCCTCCTGTGCTATGGAGCCGATAAACATCATTTTGCTGGATGCACGAGGTAGAGAGAAGTCAACTGTTTATAAACATTTTAACATCTAGGTATTTGAGATAAATGCATATTGCAATAAATCTCATTCTAATTATTTTATTGTTTTCCAGTCTCTAAAATTCAATGACAGAAAAGAAGATTTAAGCAGATGTGTAGAAAGAATTAAAGAAATGTAATTCTGTGTCAAATTTTAACTTTTATTTCAATAAAAATCACAAGTGATCGTTTTAGATAAAAAAATAAAAAAAAAATGTGCTTACTGTATAGGAGAATACCTTGAAAACCTATTTGCCTGTTTAGAACTTGCTTGAAATGAATATGGAGTGCAGATGTTACATTTTGCAAAGAAAGGTTATGATGAACTCCCTGTTAACCAAGAGTATTAGATAATCCTAATTAACAAAAATACTTCAAAATAGCTTTACATTCTTACATGCACATTCCCCTTGTAATATGGTGGAATCCTTTAAAATGTTGTTCAACATTTGTGATTGTGATTTTTTGACCTATTATAAATGTGTTGAGATTTATGCTTGAAATGATGGTGAATCACAAATTTTCAAACAGTTTCAGAACATATACAGAAGTTAATCAGTTATTGCACTAAGATAACAAATAAGACATCAAATACAGGTGGCAAGTACCAAAGGATTGTAAATAAAATAAGTAATAGTGAGGTTATGTTTAGTTAATCTTAATATACAGGTAGCAGTTCGATTGTGGTGGTTGTTATATTACTACTTATGATACCAATGCCATAACTGTATGACATATTCAATGTTCCTAAGCTTTACTCGTGGTGAAACTTAACGAATAAATATACATCTTATCCTGCTATCTAGATTACGTTATGAAGATACTACCTTCAAGAAACAGAACATATTCTGAAGTAACTTAGTAAAAATTAAACCTGAAATGTTACTGGTGAAAGTCAACTTACGTCTTTTATTTCTCTTGTTTCAATGTTTTCTGGCTTTACCAGTTCAGCTGGATGCCGCAAAACTGGATCTCCAACCTGACATATATGTACAAAAGGTGGTTTATCCGGAGGAGGGTACCAAAATTCTCTGTATAACCTCCTAAGTTTACGCAGAGTGATTAAGTTTCGGTACCAAGAAGCATTAACAGAACACGAAAATCGTAAAAGATTTCCAGAGTGCCAAATTAGAGTTGTCACTGTATTGATAATTAATATGAAAGCACAAGTTGCTATTCGGATTTCGTTATCTTAGTGAGGTTATGTTAGCAGTATATACTAATTGCAGAGCGGCTAGTTCCAACATGTGGTAACCACAGAATACCAACCACAACACAAAAAGCTACATAGTAAGATTGTGTGGGTAGTCAGGTTTGCCAAAACAAATTATTGGAATTGTACTACACGATTTTCTAAAAACTGCCATCTCCCAAGCCAAATCGAGTTTTTATTTACTCGAAAATTGACCTCTAAGAGGTAATAAATGGCTGATTCCTTTGGTTGCATTACCGCATATGTGTGTACTAGCCTAACGCCAATGAGGACCACAGCAAGCAAGTGGCGCTTGTCTTAATTTGGAGTTAACGACACGTTCGTCTTCTGAATTATTTGATAATACTGTCGTGTTGAATCAGACTTTCTCAGCAGCATCTCAGCAGTCTAATTAAGCTTCTAAAATTCTGCTTAAACGGTGCTACTTTGACTAATTTTGTTTGATAATATTGTTGCGTTGAATCGGACTTACTCAGCAGTCCAATTCCGCTTCAAAAATTCCATCTTGGTCGTTCTTCTTAGGCATGAAGATATGGATCTCCACTGCTGAACATATAATTGAATACGAAGGTTTCAATAACAATCTTTATGTGTATATGCAACTATAATTGCTTATATAATGTCAATTTCATTAATGCAAGCCTGCCACTGTTTTCAAAATTAAAACTAAATACAAAAACCTAAAAATTAATTATATTTCTTATCTTACGCAGTATTCGGCCCTTTATTAAAAAAACAATCCCAAACAAATACCTGTGTTGTCATCTGTTGGCATTCTCCAAATACTTCAGTACGATGAATACAGATCAGATGGAGTAGCTGTACGAATACGTGCATATTCCCCAAATTTTCATTGCACACAATTTGGTGTTCTCTGATAAGCGATACTACAATGTCCCTAGCGTATTCTCAGGATTTGCAACTAACTTTAAGTTCGCCATGCCGGCATGAATAATTAAGCAGTAAGACTGTGATGCAGAAAGACAACATGAAACGAAAACAAAAGTTAAAGCAGGTTTCAACGAACTTAATAGTGAAAGAAAATTGTGAACATATTGGGCAAGAAATGCGAATGAGTCAAGGGGTTGGCAAAATGCATCACCGCAGTTTCTTCCTCAATATATATCTTTTATATAAGAGAGAAGTGCGCACAAATTCTGCAAAAAAGAAACAAATTCAGTAATGGGATCACTAGACACAAATGCCAGTATGTTATGCAGAATTACATTCAAGATGTTCCACGGCTTTTGCACGTACTAACGTCATACTATTTGCAGAGTTGGCAACACAGTTGTTTTGGAAATCATAAAATCGCTTGTTTTTCTTAGTTTATGTTGGTACCCATGTACCACTCGCGAGTTCACAAAATGTCTGTCTTGAGTGATGTCTTGCCTGTTTCTATTATTTCTGTTTTATACAAAATTGAACCTTATTTCTTCCTACTTTCTTATCCATTCTTGGAGAAGTCTTTTCCCTGTTCCTAGATGGCAGGATGAACTCCAGAAGTAAGTCTTCTATAAAACAGCTCTTTTGCAAGCTCACAGTCTAATCAGATATTGTATGACTTGGAGCACTTAGGACAGCCTTCAAAATGCCTGATTTGACAGTTTTCAACTTTTTTCATGTGATATCTATTATATATTTAGCATTAAGGACTATTTTTGCATCAAACATGGCCACTGCTCTTTGAAGTTACAATATAGTTATTGACCTGATGTCAAAAAGGGTTTTTGTAGAAGTTGCTGCTCTAGATTTAGTGTGTAACCTGAACGACCTGGCTGTGTCTATTGTGTGGACTGTAATTAGAGGTTCCGGCCCTAGGTATAGGCAATCCGCCTCCCACTACCTATCGACCTCCATTGAGGAAGGTAATCTTGACGGTTTGTCTTTGCTCACATTTCCAGATGTTTATTGTTTCTGTAGCTCACGTGTGAAGTAAGATCTCATGACGATAATTCAGCATGTAGATGTTCACATCTTCACGGTGGCAGTACCAACATAACAGCTGCGTTGCATCGTTGTTCACTTTTTATTTACGTTGGTACGATGCATATAAAGACAATGGATGTTAGAGTAGCTACAAGAATAAGAATGGACATGGGTTGAGCCAATACCGTTATTCAACTGTCTTGGCGTTGTCAGTTCCACGGCAAGCGGGCGACAGAGATGGAAGATATATCTGTCTTTGTCTCAACCTAGCAAGTATCATACAGATGCTGACAGAGAAGTTCGCTTAACATTTCAGCATGTGTGTGACAACATATACATGTTTATCGCAAAATCTGAAGCTTAAAACCTTGAACTGGAGTACAGTTCACTTACGCAGCTATCGTTCATATGCACAAAAAAACAAAATGACTCAAATTAGATGCGTTCTGCCAAAGAAGGTGTTTGCTACAGTGAAACAAAACAGTGACATTTCAACAATTTGTGAATATAGTTTCTATTTTAATGCGATATTTGTATACTGTCTGTAATGGACACCAAACAGACTTTTGTTTCATTAAAATACTTAATAAATACGGAGGATATGAATGTACATCTATGAAGCATTTTTACACCATGAATCTCAAATACTAATGTTGTGTATTGTGCGCAGAAATTTAAGTCTTGCAGCAACAGTGTCCCTTTTTTCAAGCAGAATTTTGCGACCATCATTGGTTCTCCTATATTTGAACCCAATAGATTTCAGAATATTATGCGTAGAAGATACAGCATCCGTATACCATATTATCTCCCTCATTTAATTGGTCAGCCTTTTGGCAGTTGGATATTCACCCTTGTCGTTTCCCTGGAGATCTAAATATAGAGACTTCTAATTTGGTAAACGGTTTGTCTTCTTTAACAATGTTCGTCACAGAATGAGCACTCACGTGACAAGCTTGTAACATTAATTCTCAACTCTGAGCGAAATTTGTACTTTAAAAAATGTTTTTAAATGACATCTGTTTGGAAAAGCAATACACATTACATATGTGTAGCCTATTTATCTAAAATCTTATTGGTTGTTTACCAGTTACTACTAGCAAGACAAAGTTATGTAAAAACTTTGACTTTAGCGCAATTCCTCAAACCTTCTTCTCGAATCCCCTGCAGTAGTAACTTCCTAAGTCAACAGATGGCAGCACTGCATCCTCTTGCAAAATGGCTGACATCGACATTCGTATTACACAGAGTTCTGTGATTGAATTTTTGACTGCGGAAGGTGAAACGTCATTTCGCGTTCACGAAAGGCTAAAAAATGTGTATGGTGATACAACGGTGGATGTCAGCACTGTTAGACGATGGGTTCGTCGCTGTAACGAAGCTGAAGGGCAAACTCCATTTGCAGATGAAAAGCGAAGCGGCAGGACGGTGACTGCAGTGACTCCATGCAACATTCAGCGAGTCGATGACATCATTCGTGGTGATCGCCAGGTAACAACAGGTGAATTGTGTCGCATTACCTCCCTCAGTAAAGGCAGTGTGATGACGATTATTCAACAACTGGGTTACTCAAAATTTGTTTACGTTCGGTACCAAGAATGTTAACCGCCCAAAACAAAGAAACAAGGAAAACAATAGCCTCCGAACACTTGCAGCGCTTCAATTTGTAGGAAGAGAGTTTCTGGAAAAAAATTGTTACCGGAGACGAAAGGTGCGTTCATTTTTTGAACCTGAATCAAAGAGGCAGACAATGGAATGGCATCACACAACGACAGCGAAGAAAAAAAAAAAAAAATTAAAAACTCAGCGGTCGGCAGGGAAAGTTATGGCGACAGTGTTTTGGGATGCAGAGGGTGTGCTTATGATTGATTTTTTGGAGCAGGGATGTACAATAAATTGTGTCCAATACGTCAGAACTCTCAAAAAGCTGAAAGCACATCTTCGTCGAGTTCGCCCAACAAAACTGTGACGGATGTTCTTCTTTTGCATGACAATTCAAGAACACACACCAGCCGTTACACCACTGCAGAAATTGAGAAATTGGGATGACAAGTCTTACCTCACCCCCCCCCATACAGCCCTGACCTAACACCACCAGACTTTCATCTGTTCGGGCCACTAAAGGAAGCTCATCGTGGGATTCATTTTGAAGATGAGGAGGCTGTGAAATCGTCCGTGCGTCAATGGCTTAGCAAGCAATACCTAACATACGATTGTTGTATACTGGTTAGCTAATTAACCTCTAAATTGACCAAAACGAAAGGTGGCAGACATGATAAAGCTTAGCGTATTAGCCACTAGATGTCAGTGCATAGTGCATTTCAAATTTCAAAGTTATCATTTATGTTTACGGAGTTAAACGAAACTTACCGAATGAGGACTTGGAACCCGATCGCTTTTCTTATCGCGCACATATAGAAAACAGAGCGATCTCCCGTAACAACTGTACTCATTTGTCAGACAGCTAATACCTATCTTACCGAGTTGAAAAGTATTAGATTAATGTTTCGATTTACAAGATGACTACGTTGAAATATAAAGTCAAAGAAGTAAACCTTTGCTTATAACAGTGAGTTTATTATTCAGCTGATAGGTTTAGAACGCTCTTGAATGACCTATCAGTACACTTGTGAAAGCACCTTCTGAGCAGAGTGGACAGCTTTGGTGATAACACAAATGTGAGAAAGCCCTTTGAAGGACAGAGAAGTAAACTTTCAGTTGTGCATTAGTTTAAAGTAAATATGTATTAAAGGCTCCTCAAAACAAAGATAGGAAGGCAAGTAAAAGAGTAAGCTAATTTATTGTATTACCCACCGTTACTCGCTCCCGCTCTATATACAATATACGAGGATGGGTCAAAAAGTAATTCCTCCTATTTCTTTCTCTTTTAATTTCCAAGAAAATTGAATCCAATTTACATAGCTTGAAAACTACAACATTGACGATTAATTTGTCACTATTCAGTATAATCTCCGTCCTTTTCCACAGTTTTGGTACACCTTTTAACTAGGCCACGTATTCCAGTGTGGTAAAACACACGGTCTTGCTTCCTAAGCCATTGACGCACGGACGTTTTCACAGCCTCCTCATCTTCAAAATGAATCCCACGATGAGCTTCCTTTAGTGGCCCGAACAGATGAAAGTCTGATGGTGCCAGGTCAGGGCTGCAAGACTTGCCATCCCAATTTCTCAATTTCTGCAGTGATGTAACGGCTGGTGTGTGGACTTGCATTGTCATGCAAAAGAAGAACATCTGCCATAGTTTTTGTTGGGCGAACTCGGCAAAGACGTGCTTTCAGCTTTTTGAGACTTTTGACGTATTGGACAGAATTCATTGTGCATCCCTGCTCCAAAAAATCAATCATAAGCACACCTTTTGCATCCCAAAACACTGTCGTCATAACTTTCCCTGCCGACCGCTGAGTTCTGAGCTGTTTTTCCTTCGGTGACGTTGTGTGATGCCATTCCATTGACTGCCTCTTCGATTCAGGTTCAAAAAAATGAACCCACGTTAGGTCTCCAGTAACAGTTTTCTCCAGAAGCTCCTCTCCCTCTAAATTGAAGCGCTGCAAGTGTTCGGAGGCTATTGTTTTCCTTGTTTCTTTGTTTTGGGCGGTTAACATTCTTGGTACCCAACGTGAACAAACTTTTGAGTAACCTAGTTGTTGAATAATCGTCACACTGCCTTTACTGAGGAAGGTAAGATGTTTGTCCTTGAGCGGTCTCAGATGAGCGCAGTCCTGCGGTGTTGTATTGCATTCCAAGTGCTTTGTGACGAGTACCAAACCTATCAATCTCTAATAAATACTATTCGCGCTAAGACAAAAGTCAGATGTTGCCAAAACTGATCATGGTGGTAGGAGAGAGTAATGTATTTAACATAACGGTAAAAACCTCATATTTTTAGCTCTAATAATTCTCCTAATACACCATTATATTATAACAATGCATTACGACGTAAGCATTGTAATGAATATCATTATTGGTTGGCATGTATGCGTGAACGTATATCTGAAATTATTCAGACCTGAAACGTAAACATTTGACATGACGTCGCAAAAGAAATATGTACTTTGAATAAGCCAAGGTGTTTGTTAAATTAAATGAGAGGAAACAATACACTTCTTGCTAGTCTGGCAGAACGTGTCTGGTCACATTATATCTTTGTTTATGAATGGTTCGTAATCTCTATTTACTCTAGAGATTTCAAAGCTGTATTATTCTGTTACTCTTCCATGAAAAAGTGTATCGGCTGTATCAATGAGACGTGATCCACTTTCCCCCTTACTACTGCTAGAACAATCCAATAGAGTTAATGTGGGCTCAAATTATGTTGCAAACAGAAATAAGTTTTTAAACTGACTGACGTTGAACGACTTAATTGACAAGGAACACAACAAGACTAGGAAAACTGCGTGAGACATCAGATAAACTACAAGAAGACAACTTTCAGAAAGAAATAGCATGTAACGAGATTTTGGAACCTATAATCGTAAATTTGCAGTACTCAGACGTTGAAGACAATGACAATGACGAATTATCTCTTAACGTAAGTAACATTCACAGCTATACGGATACACCGCTGGTATTTTTGTTGGATTAGAAAAATAAGTAATTCAGAAACTATAATTAACTTTAAACTAAATATTTAAACCATTTGCGTAATATACGAATTTCCATGTTGAAATTGCGATTTCAACAACTGCATTATTATAAAACTTTGAAAAATTCAGTTTGCGATAGCGTCAAGAACACTCGCAAGTGTGCGAGAGAGAGAGAGAGGGAAATATAAAAACAGTGGAGATAACGAGGTGGCAACGCTGAAGGCTCTAACTCATTTGATTCGCCACAGGCGAGAACTCTTCCCATTTGAAACACATAATAGATTTGTTTTTCACACAAAATTTGATACAGATTATTTGTTCCATTTCTTGGAATAGTCAAAAATCGAAGTCGAGGCAAAACAGGTCCAAGCAAAATAACTGTCAACATTTAGGTGAAAATTCAACATGGCCGAGCTTGTCAACATAAGTGAGAGACATGAATGCCAACATAACGCCATAAAACAATCGAATATACATAGCCAGCGACATAATGAAGCTGTCTATCGAATGACGAGTCAATAAACTTGATATCAACACGAATGATCGACGTAGTTAAGGTATGAATTCGTGAACATGAGGTCCTTGGTTCAAGTCCTGTCGGCCAAATCCTGAAGACGCCTGTGAGCAAATCAGCGTGTCTTTCACATCCAGTATAGAATAGGACGCTCAGCAATTGACAGCACATGGCAGACACGCTACATAGAAAAGTGCCTTTGATGATGAAGATGATGATGATGATGATGATGATGATGATGATGATGATGATGATGATGATGATGATCATAATAATAATAATAATAATAATAATAATAATAATAATAATAATAATAATAATAATAATAATAATAATAATAATAATAATAATAATAATAATAATAATAATAATAATAATAATAATAATAATAATAATAATAATAATAATAATAATAATAATAATAATAATAATAATAATAATAATAATAATAATAATAATAATAATAATAATAATAATAATAATAATAATAATAATAATAATAATAATAATAATAATAATAATAATAATAATAATAATAATAATAATAATAATAATAATAATAATAATAATAATAATAATAATAATAATAATAATAATAATAATAATAATAATAATAATAATAAAGTATCGTAGACAGGATTTTTTACGGTCATGATCAGAAAATAAAATTATTTCTTATTATAAGATTGGCATCTGTAATATTCAAATATTTATCTGTAACATTTAGCCATAACCATGTGACAGATAAAACGTGCATCGCTCGTGATCTAAGTATCGTAGAGACAGGCTTTTTGTACGGTTATGATCAGAAAATAAAATTCTTTCTTATTATAATATTGGCATATGTAATATTCAATTATTTATCTGTAACATTCAACCATAACCATGTGAAAGATAAAACGTGCCTCGATCGTGTTCTAGGTACCGTAGAGACAGAATTTTTGTACGGTCATGATCAGAAAATAAAATTCTTTCTTATTATTAGATTGGCATCTGACATTTTCCAAACATTTATCCGAGTGTAATTAATTAATATAATGTTCTCAGTTCAGGCGCGTGAGATGTGTGTACCACATTCGGCAGCGCTGCTAAGTGGGGCAAGCTTAGGATTGGCTGGAGTCTGCAGTACGGCCCGCCTCCGTATGCCTTTTACATTTGCAGAGATTATGGTTTCTATTATTATCGCCACGCAACCACATTTACTGGAGTGATGCAAGGATCGTCCTAATGCAGTATTATTGCATCATTATAGCATGCAAGGGTTTGAGTAGTGTAATTAAACATAGAAGTGGTAAAGTCCTTGAGAACGTTGGGGGGGGGGGGGGGGTGGAAACAATATTTCTGAATGTATTCAACTATTTGTTTGAGCTTATGATATTCTTGTTGCTAAGGGTCTCATTAAACATCGAAAGCAACTGATGCGTCTTTGTTTGCTGTTTCCAATGCAAGGAAGGTGAAGGAGCAGAGAACTGTAAAAACTTCGGAAAAGTAATGTAATGTTTTAGGCAAAGTGAGGACTTTGTTCAAAGCGTCATATATTTCTTAAAACCTTATCTTAGTTATGGTGCTTTCTGCAGTAAACAGTAAGAAAGTATATTCAATAATATTTCTTCATAAAGAATTAGTACATCTGCAGTTTTAATTAGTTTTTATCAAGTGAGAATGTATTTATTACTCGGTGAAAGATACCAGGTGGTTAACTGGGAGGTAGTGATGACAGTTTCTTGAGCTCACAAAAGCAAACAGCTTTGGGAAAGAGATGTCAATCGCGTAGAATGCACTGTTTATGTGTGGATTCATTCTGGGCTAAGGAAGAACAACTGCAAGCAATATTTCAAAAACAAATGCACATCATTCCATTGTGCATTCTTAGTATTCCTGTTATCTGTGCCGTACATGCCTTCAGTTGTTCCTAACATAACATTGAAGTTGTGAGTAAACAAGTAATAAAGGAAACCACATGGAAATACAAGAAACAAGTAATTCACTTTAAAATGTCATGTTTTATTATAAATAGTAAAGCTGGATTCAGTTATATACAAATACTTGAGTGCATTTCTCATTTAAATAAATAGTCATAAAGAAATGCACACCGCTAATATTTCAATAACATTTAAGATTATGTTTTGCTAATACTCTACTGTTTTTGAGCATACAGCAGAACCAGAGATATACAGAGCGATTGTATGTTTGTGTACGTCATAACAAGTGTAGAATCAAAAGTCGTCTTTCCATTGTTCCTGCTGGATTTGTTGATGGTCGTGATGTTTTATCAGCAGCCTCGGCAATTCATTTGTCCAGTTTTAGGGTGTAGTGTGCAACAAACTGTAATGTGAGACAAAATGCAATTATTGTAGAGTCAAAAAATTGTAATAAACTAAGGTTATTGTTCTTTGGTTATTCAATTTGTCTTCTTTACGCTTTGAACTAGTTTTGTATACTGAAAGGCCAAGTTTGAGGTCAGAATTTATTAATTCTGCAACATAAAAGCCCGCCTCGGTAGCGTACATGGTAACGTGACTGCCTCACGTTCAAGAGCTCACGAGTTCAAAACTCGGTCAGTGAGTTACCTGGATAAGGTTTTCTCCGGAGTTTTCCCTTACACTGGAAGACGAATGTCGGGTAACTAAGCTCTATGGACCCTGGGCTCATTTGAGCATCATTTCACCCATTCATTTCATTATACCATATGTCTTAACGTTGGAGGATGTAAATTACAAAAAAACACATGTATATCTACTGGATCTTATAGAGGCGGGATATATATATAGCGAGATTTCACTAAAATAATGTTTCAAAGATCCTCTAAATCTCAAAAAATAAATTTTTAGTAAAAGGACAAAGTGTGTGAATAGCATAGATATTGGGCGAAACATACGTTCAATGCAAAAATTAGTAGTTAAAGTTCTCCATCTTTCAAGAATGCCATATGGAATTTTGAAGAAAATTTCCACATCCCAAAGTAACCTCTACATAAAATATATTTTAAAAATATTGATTTTTTTTAAACTGCTCTAAGGATTTGAATTAAAATACCATATGTTTAAGATATTTTGTGACAAATGATATGTGACAAATCATTTATTATATATTCTTTGTTGTTTGTTTGAATTTTCAACGCTTATACTTATACCAAATGGAAATTCATTATACTTTTCTCCATTTTGCGATACAAAGAGAATGGAGAGATTTATAACACTTGACTATCTTCCAAAGCCTACTGTATTTCATAATTTCCTTCCACTTGCAAGGAAGTATATCATAAAACCGTTTTACAAATGTTTGTAAAAATAATTTGTTTAAGAATCGTTTTCTTAAACGCTGTTTTGAATTGATAATTTGTATTTCCATTTCAAATTTTTGATAGTTTTTACCAGGTGTATAGTACAGAAAGGAATAAATGTAAAACAAAATATGAAATGAGTTTACTCTTAAATATTCATAAATGTATACTCACTTCTTGGTTTGGCTTCAGCGGTTGTCATCACCTGGAAATAAAAATGTTCATTAGCAGTAATAATATACAGTGGGAAATTTAATCAAGTTAAGGCAATGAATTGAATGCAAGTATGCTAAAAGTGCCAACATTATTCTATTTTTACTGTATTTATAACCAATATCTTCATTTGATTACTTCCCACGGCATTTTAAACCCTCCTGAATATAGCACTGTAATGCAGAACCCAATTGTAAATTTTGTCTCAAAATATTTTCAGCCTGGCAATGGTTAGAAGAAAATTTGTTTAAACAATTAGTTAATACAAACAGAAAATAAGTTCGCGTGTTTTGGTTACAATTTAACACTTTTTGATGGCATGAAGTGTGTAAGTATAATACAACAATAGGAAACATTAATAAAATAATGAAGCCTTTCCTAATATAGCGATCGTCTGTATAAAAGCGTAACTGCATTAATAAAAGAAAGCATAGAGTCTTATATGAGAACAGTGAGAGGTAGTTTATGACACAATCTCCTAGAAAAACAAGTGCTAGCTACAGTGTACAACAAATGAATCGTGATAGATGCTCCGATATATCGTTGCAAGGGGAAATGAATTTATGATTATTACTATTATTTAGCCTCGCTATCAGCATAATTTCTAACTGTTTATATATTTATCACTTAAACTAGAAAACGTTATGTTAAATCTCGCAAAAACAGGCAACACTTCGTTGTAAATTGGTGAACTGACTGAATGCTGACATTGCAGGTTAGGTTTGGAAACTCGAACGGCCAGTTAATTTAATTTACCTCCCTGTTTTGTTTATGACATTATCTACAACGATCTACAAATGTTTCTTTAGCATCGATTACCCTTAGATAATATAATAGTTACCGGAAACTAAAGTAACGACTGCTTGTTGTATTATCGTAAGAACTAGGTGCAAAAAAACTTAAATAAATATTATTAGTAATGAATTAGGCACAACTATTTGTACGTTTACCACATAAAACAGATTTTGACTAATAGAACAGTAAACAAGCATGAAATAACTAATTAAATTTACTAAATGATAGCATTCTTTTAATGAAACGTGAAGTTAAATATTTCTTAGTTTACACTCATTTATCAACGGCAAATACCCTTAAAACTTTTTATATAATTTCTCTCTTATGTACTTCTTAAGCTCCCACATTGGTTTATGATGATTATTGTAATCATGATTCTAATTAAAAGAAAAAATAGGCCATGACGAGCTCTCTACTTTGTAAATGCAAGGAACATTTAATATCTGTAAACATTTAAAAAGAATTTTACAATACCCAATTATCTTATATCTCGTATAGTCTGCTGTATTTTAAAGACAATAACCAAGCTTTTTGCTCAATATTATGATTACTTATATAATGTAGAAATATGCAAAGAGTACTTAATATAACGCTTTTCTATAGAGCAAACACCAAACATACCTGCAGCATCACCATGGCGACGAGAAGTACAGCTGCTACAAAGTAACCCTTCATGTTGGTAGTTTGTACAAAGGCTTCAGTATAATCCAAAACGGCCTCATCTCCACTTTATATACACGGAACATTGTTGGGGGATTTACTGGTGAGATCTGAACTGTGCCACATTTCCTAGAGCTGAGATGTCAAGTTGTTTATCAGCTGATCGGTTATTACCCGTTCTTGCTTTCCAAGCGCCGGTGTGACGTATTGCTGTACACAGCTCCAGCGATTCTAGGAAGCTGCCTCAAGGCTGTAAACTTGAATGACCTTACAGATTGTCTTATGAAAGTCGTGATCATCTAGTGGTATCCCACAACCATGCTTTATTATTGTGTACCTATATCATTTACTCTTATTACTTTATCTAGCAGAAATGCAGTATTCTAGCCCAAAATCCGACATCCATATTACACCCGGAATACATGTTTTGAGAATGATAATAATGTTTTTTTTTTTTCAAAAATGTCTCAAAAACCCTATTAGTCAGGTAAATCTGAAAGCTTCTACCTTATATTGAAGCCTGTTCATTCTAGATTATTTTAAATGCAGAATTTTTGAAGTGAGAACTTCTTTAGGCTCGTTTAGCACTTTTTGTCTGTAGGGAATTAAACTGAGCCGTCACGCTGGAATATGTGACGCTCATTCGGGTAAAGTCAACTCGAGTCGGCTCAATCCCCACTCACACTCATTCGTTATTTCAGTCTTATGTGGTCCATGCCGCTATACACCATAGATTTTCTGTCGCACTCAACAGCGTATCAACAACACGCATCCAGGTATGTTTTAACATATTTCAAATACTATGAAAATTTCAGAAACCCTACAGGAGTTTCATTAAAAACATAATTGTCTTAGGGCCGTTCTTACAAACGTCTGTCAAGTGTCAGTAACCGATCCGGTCAGATAACCTTCTGTCATTTAACAAGTCGGCAACATGTCCAATTCCACTTTAAACAATAATAATAGTCAAAACGAACAGATAATATCACCGAAGTTCGGTATTTGGATAGTTAAAACCATAATAACGAAAAATAAAACGAGTGTGCTAATTGGAAATAAAAGTGTTAGGAATTCCTGAAGGAGATGTTTCATTTAAGAACTGGTTACTTTTATTGACATTTTCTCTTTATTGTGAGTAGTAAAACGTAAAACATCAATAAATTAAATGTAATAGCACGTAAATGATAAAATTATCACGTATTAAAATGACATTTGTCGTTTATTTTCATTCACAACTTATAGGTTATGTTACACAAATAAAAATATTTGCTAATTAATGTCCACTTATCTTAAGAAGTTGATGTTAATACTTCTATTTTCTTTATACAAAATCGAGATCATTTTCATAGACATTTGCCCACATCTTCACTCATCACAATTCGTTGTCAAGGATACCATGTATTTACGCATTACCAACATTTGAAGACGAAACAAACCTAAAAACAGAATCAATTTCCGGTATGTCAAAATTCATTACGCGATTTTTATTTTTTAAAATAAATATTTTTTCCCACATTATTAAATCTAAGGGAACATTTAATTGTTTTAATAATTTAACTTCGGGATTTATTTCATGGTTAAATGACCAAAAATGATCTGCTACGTTTCGTCTTTCCAATATAAACCTGATCACAATCTAGACAATTAAATTGATAAATACCAGATTTTTTATTATTAGGAATTTTATCTTTTTTAGAAAATTATAATAACTTTTTAATACTATATTTATTTTGAGGAACTAAAGTTACACCAACTTCTTTACAAATTTTTGAAAATGTTTATTAACCCAAGGATAATAATTGTTGACAATAATAATTGTTGATGATATTTTTCCTATTGTTCCTGAAAAACAAATTAATGATGCTTTAAAATTACTAAATTTACAAGATAAATATATAAAATTCACATTAGAAACTGAAACTAATTGATTTCTTCCTTTTCTAGATTTGAAAATAATAAGAAATAATAAAAAATTAGATTTTGTTACTTTTAGGAAATCTACTCATATTGATAATTACATAAAAAATAAAAGTTTTAACCCTTCTTCACATAAATTTGCTGTTTTTAATAGTTTGATTTATAGATTAATAAATATACACCTGAATAAAGAAGAATTTAATAAAGAATATAAACATATTATTAATAATGCTTTAATTAACGGTTTTAATAAAGATTTTATGCAAAAGAAGATTGAAAAATTTAAATATCAAAAAAACTATTAATGAAATTTCTACTTTTAAAAAATAAAAGATGATTATAAATTTAAAAAATTTACTTCCCATCCTTGGGTTAATAAACTTTTTCAATTTTTTTAAAGAAGTTGGTATAACTTTAGTTAATCAAGATAAATATAGTATTAAAAATTTATTACAATTTTCTAAAAAAGATAAAATTCCTTTAATAAAAAATCTGGTATTTATTAATTTAATTGTTTAGATTGTGATCAGGTTTATATTAGAAAGACGAAACGTAGCACATCATTTTTTGGTCATTTAACCATGAAATAAAACCAGAAGTTAAAGTATTAAAACAAATAATTGCTCCCATAGATTTAAAAGTGTGGGAAAGAATATTTATTTTAAAAAATAAAAATCGCGTAATGAATTTTGACATACCGGAAATTGATTCTGTTTTTAGGTTTGTTTCGTCTTCAAATGTTGGTAATACGTAAATACATGGTATCCTTGACAACGAAGTGTGTTGACTGACGATGTGGGCAAATGTTCATGGAATCAATTTTAACAAGAAGAAAGAAGTATTAACATCAACTTCTTAAGATAAGTTAACATTAATTAGCAAATATTTTTATTTGTGTAATGTTTATTACTCCACTGTAACTAGCTTCATTTTCTGTGTTATTTATAGGTTATGTTTTTCCACAAACTGAAAGACCGACCAAGGGTCAAAAGATTTGATATATAAATTTGATTTTTTTATGGAAAAAAAGTTAGATATATATTATTTCGTTTGGAAAATAAAAATTTAAAGACAAAACATCGGACAAAAGCATTTGAATTGAATTGAAAATGTATTCATATCAGTATTAATTGTGACAAAACATTTGAAATGAATGTGATATGTAATAAAATACGTCCGAACGTGTAATATATGTGTGAGTATATGTACGAATATGTAATAACATGTGTAAAATGTGTACGTAACTAAACATTTCCGAATATTCCAAAAAATATGCAAATAAGCAAATGAATATCATATAATTATGTTATAGGATATGTATGAACGTGTATTTTTTATTAAAAATAAAAATGCAATGAAATATGTGAATCACCAAGAAAAAAATATGGAAAATGATTGTGTAATAGCACGTATTTTAATATAAAATTAAATACATGTAAAACAGTATATTATGTGATTTGATTTTACTTCCTTTATACATCCTTTATGTATGCACGGTCACAAGTCCATCGTCATTCAGTTGTTTCAGAGCGCACTTAGCGTAAGGCATGAAATGTTTACCTCGGAACTGGTCTCTTTGTGCAAGAATGAGTGTCAACATTAAACTTTTGAAAATCATTTTTAAGAATTATTTATAATGAATAGTCTTTAATATTTCGAGATTTAACTGTATTGGAACAACACAGTGAAGCGAAATAATTATTAATTTTTAGATGAGTCGTATTTATTACACATCTGCTTCACTTTCGTACCTATTTTGACGATATGTTTCGCAAATCATTGTTTGCATCTTTGACTCTTATGCGACTAAAGCATGATCCAGTGGTGTGGGTAATTCTGGAGTTGTTGCTGCCATCTGTTGATTTAGTGATGAACTTAAATGTGGGATTCTCTTCTGGCGGGATTTCAAAGTTCATAAGTTGGTTTTTATGCTTTTCTATGTATATTCTCTCCCATATGACGAGTTCACTATGTTTTTGTACGTATTTTAGTAATTCTGTGCTATCTTCAATTTCATGATTTTCAGACCAGAAATGAGCTGCTATTGCGGACTTATCAATATTTTTGTATCTTAAGTGCCTGAAGTGTTCTTTCTTTCTAGTGCCTATGTTTCTTTTTGTCCTCCCTATGTAAATTTTTTCACAGTCTTTACACTTAATCTTGTAAATGCCTGACTTTTCCTCTGGTTTTATCTTATCAGTATTATTACTGATTATTAGTATTATTACAGATTATTATTACAGTATTATTACAGATCACAGCTCTCACACCAATAAAACAAGAAATTAAATTTGCTAAATTTACTTACCACCCCTGGGCCACAAAAAAGTTCCAAAAAATATTCAAGAAATACAATATAACATTGGCACCAAAAGACAATTACAACATTAAAAACCTACTTCACAGTAATAATACTGATAAGATAAAACCAGAGGAAAAGTCAGGCATTTACAAGATTAAGTGTAAAGACTGTGAAAAAATTTACATAGGGAGGACAAAAAGAAACATAGGCACTAGAAAGAAAGAACACTTCAGGCACTTAAGATACAAAAATATTGATAAGTCCGCAATAGCAGCTCATTTCTGGTCTGAAAATGATGAAATTGAAGATAGCACAGAATTACTAAAATACGTAAAAAAACATAGTGAACTCGTCATATGGGAGAGAATATACATAGAAAAACATAAAAACCAACTAATGAACTTTGAAATCCCGCTAGAAGAGAATCCCACATTTAAGTTCATCACTAAATCAACAGATGGCAGCAACAACTCCAGAATTACCCACACCACTGGATCAAGCTTTAGTCGCATAAGAGCCGTAGATGCAAACGATGATTTGCGAAACATGTCCTCAAAATAGGTACGAAAGTGAAGCAGATGTGTAATAAATACGACTCATCTAAAAATTAATAATAGTCTTTAAATTTTCACTTCTGTCGTGTGCTCTTAGGCACATGCTTTTTTTTTTTTTTTTTTTTTTTTTTTTTTTTTTTTTTTTTGTATACCTCCCTTTTCATTTTTATTCCGAGCGGAAACAAAACCTAATCGCCCGCAGTTGGAGGATGAATAGGACTGGCACAGCGGACGAACCGAATGGATAGAAAAACGGCAGAACATTCAATTACTGTGCGTAATGTAACAATGAGAACAATTTAGCATATTTCTTCACTTGTATATTAATATCTTTATGCATCTCACAGACATTTCCTACGTATGAATTGCTTCTTTCCCACAGCGTCCACACAGATGGACTTTGATATTCCATATATTTGTTTTTCATCCGTTTTCGGTTTTTGCATCTCCGGCATGGCCAACTTTAGGTTAGATGGAAAACCTTGTAATACGCTAGATACATTGTAGTATCGCGTATCATCATGGAACAGCAACTTGTATGAAATGAAAATTTGGGGGATATGTATAGGTACTCCATCTGAACACACATGACGACTGGACATTGCTGATCTACATGTCAGACCTTCCGTCTCAAGCTAGATCAGGGCTAGGCCCTCTACTGGCAGTGGAGTGTTTTGTAAGGAAGGATAATATACGGCAGAAGATGAGGTTGAAGTTATATATAAGTCATCTGATGTGTTATTTTATGTGCCTAGAAGCAGCCTCGGGCGTTTGTAGTGCTCTCCAGGACCTGGGAAAGACTGAATGTCCCCGGAGAGCTACACACCCATCAGGAACTTATTCTAAGTCGAATAAGGACTATCTTGAATCGACACAATATTGTCAGAGCGGAGCAATTCGGCTTTCGCTCTCAGCATTTCGCTCAACACCAACTACTTCGTCTGGTCGATGAAGTTACACAGCCTATATCAGGAAGCAGTTCGTTTCAGCACTACTCCTAGATGTCACCAGAGCATTCGACAGCGTATGGCACGAAGCCTTACTCTCCCGTCTCATCAGCAACCAAACCCCTTCCTACTTAATACATATCATTCACTCCTACCTCACCGACAGAACTTTTGCTGTCTCTCACGACGGAATCTTATCGTCATCCCATCCCATCAGAGCTGGCGTTCGCCAAGATAGTGTCCTGGCACCCACTCTCTTCCTTCTATACATCAACACCCTACCATCCCTGCCACGCTGCTCGTTGTCTCTCTTTGCTGACGATACAGCTGTCACCTCCACGTCATCAGAGCTCAACCTGTGTACTCGCAGGATTCAACAATATGCTGACCTCCTCACCACCTGGTTCAAACGTTGGCGCCTAAGCGTCCACCCACAGAAGAGCCAGGTCATCACCTTCTCTCGAAGACGAATAGTGGACCTTCAACCAATTCGCTTAGCTGGTGAGGACGTTAATTGGAAAACTTACGTTAAGTATCTTGGCGTTCTACTTGACATCAAATTGACGTGGAGATACCACATTACATATGTGGCTAATAAAGTTAGCAAAAGAATGGGTATGCTCTACCCTCTGTATAACCCACGATCAGTGATGTCTTTGCCTACAAAACTGCTCCTGTATAAGCAAGTACTCCGGCCAGCCATCACATACGCCAAGTCTCACCTACACCGCCTTGAAATTCTACAATCCCGATGCCTCCGCATTGCCGCAGACTCCCCTTGGTACATCCCCAATCTAGTTATCCGACGTGACCTACGTATTCCCACAATAACAGACTCCTCCATCTAAACTGCATTCATCCAACACCAACTCCAATACTTAGACCATAATACGAGAATCGATTGCAGGAAAAATGGCGGTGCTCGTGGCCCAGCTTGTTATGTTGTGGTTATATCTACAGAGTAAAGTGTGTGTTTGTTTACTTTGTGTGTTTGAAGAATTAATGTAATTCATATTACAGTGGCAATTAGTGACTAACGAGTTAGTTTATAGTTGAGTATTTAACATAAGGTGATAACGTTTACCTAAATATATACAGTGAAGCATTGTCGAAATGCATCGTTGTTGTATTCCCAGCTGCAATCTAATTATGGTAGTATACCTCACACAACACTTACATTTCCGAAGGTAAAATCGTAATGGGATAAGCGGACCAGGAACATACATCGTAAAGATTTTAAAGTAAATGACAAAACTGTAGTTTGTATTCATCATTTTGAACAGTGCTTTGAGGTTAAGGAAGACATCTTCCCAGTAAATGATGGTGAACCAATTCGTGCCCTTCGAAAAGTAACAAAATTAATAGATGATGCCTACCCCACGATTTTTAAGAATCACATATTAAATCACACATTAAAGCTCAACCAGAAAAGACGAAATCCTGAAGAATGCATCCAACACATTTTACAGAGAGTAAAGATAATTTTAATATTTGGTGTGCTCAAGATGTTATTGACAGTTTTGAACCGAAGTGGTGAGGAGATTTTAACCCATTGATAGTCATTATTAAAGACGGTTAGTTATGTTCTTTTCTATAACATTCAAGATCCCAGCTTCACTGATGTTCCTTCACTTAATGAGTTTCAAAGTATTTCATAACCTAGAAGCAATATTATGAGCCTACCAGTGGGAAATTTTAAATGGCTCTTGCAGTGTGAGGCAACTGACACCTTCAAACGTGACAATTGGAGTAAACTGGACAATCTGGTGAGTCCTCTTAAATATTATAGTATAAGCAGTACCTATGTCCTTACCAGAAAAGGTTATGATGTAAACAATGTAAAAGAAACTTTAGTACTTGCTACAGACGATAGGACGATTGAGACCAATATGATAAAGTTTGCTTATGAGTTGTCATGCCTTATAAATTAAATTTTGATTGGAAGTATAAGGTGGAAAATGCATAGTACTGGTCGTGCTACTATATAATGTAATAAGCTCTTAGGATTTGTCATGATGCTCTTTATTTATGTTATTACACGTTTCAGTTGAAAGTATAAAGTGATAAATGCTTAGGAGTTACCTCGCTGCTCCGTAATATGGATTATATTATGTCCATTGTGTATAGTTTCCTATTCTACGTAACCAGAGCCGCTGGGCTTCGACGGGCGCCATCTTGGAATCTACATTATGGTCTGAGTATTGGAGTTGGTGTTGATTCATCGCACTGAAGTATTTGAAGAATGCCAACAGATTGGAGAACGGGTATTTATTAGTTTTTTTTTTTTTTTTAAATATAGGACCGAATACTGCGTGCCATAAACAGTATAAATAACTTTTAAATTTTGCATTTAGTTTTAATTTTGCAAACGGTAGGAAGCTTGAATTAATGAAACTGACATTATATAAGCAATTATAGTTGAATATATACACTAAGGATATCATTGAAACCTTTGTATTCAATTATATGTTTTGCAGCGGACATAACGTGACAGTAACACATTTTAGCAGAATTTTTGAAGCTTAATTACACTGCTAAGTAAATCGGATTCAACACAATAATATTTTCAAATACTTTCAAAGACAATCGTGTTATTAACTTCAAATTAAAATAAGCACCACTTCCTTCCTCTACACCTGATTGGCTTTAGACTAGTACACACATATGCGTAAATGCTACCTACAGAATTAGCCATTTATTACTTCTGACAGGTTAAATTTCGAGTACACTAAAACTCGATTTGGACTGCAGATGAAAGTTTTTAGACAAAAGTGCAGTACAATTCTAATAGCTTGTTTTGGTAATCCTGATTACCCACACGTTCTTGCTATGTTTTTTTTTTTTGTTTTTTTTTTGTTTTTGTGTTGTACTTGATGTTCTGTGGTTACCCACCTGTGGGCATTAGCTACTCTGTGATTAGCATTAAAATAAACACGAAGAACAGCTTTTTACTAACATAACCTCACTAACATGACAAGGCTTTCCCTTATCCTGAAAGATGAATGTCTGGCAACTCTAAGCTTTCTGTACACTGTACTCATCTGAACATGATTTCATTCATCGTCCGATATGACTTAACGTTGGAGGTTTTCCCTTATCCGGAAAGATGAATGTCTGGTAACCATAAGCTCTATGTACCCTGTACTCATTTGAACCTCATTTCTTTCAACGTCCGATATGACTTAAAGTTGGTTTTCTCTTATCCAGAAAGATGAATATCTGGTAATTCTCAGCTCTATGTACCATGTACTCATTTGAACATCATTTCATTCATGGTCCGATATGACTTAACGTTGGAGGTTTTCCCTTATCCAAAAAGATGAATATCTGGTAACTCTAAGCTCTATGTACCATGTACTCATTTGAACATCATTTCATTCATGGTCCGATATGACTTAACGTTGGAGGTTTTCTCTTATCCTGAAAGATGAGTGTCTGATAAATCTAAGCTCTGTGTATCCTGTACTCATTTGAACATCATTTTATTCATCGTCCGATATGACTTAGCGTTGGAGGTTTTCCCTTATCCTGAAAGATGAATGTCTGGTAACCATACGCTCTATGTACCCTGTACTCATTTGAACCTCATTTCTTTCAACGTCCGATATGACTTAAAGTTGGAGGTTTTCTCTTATCCAGAAAGATGAATATCTGGTAATTCTCAGCTCTATGTACCATGTACTCATTTGAACATCATTTCATTCATGGTCCGATATGACTTAACGTTGGAGGTTTTCTCTTATCCAGAAAGATGAATATCTGGTGACTCTAAGCTTTATGTACCATGTACTCATTTGAACATCATTTCATTCATGGTCCGATATGACTTAACGTTGGAGGTTTTCTCTTATCCTGAAAGATGAGTGTCTGATAAATCTAAGCTCTGTGTATCCTGTACTCATTTGAACATCATTTTATTCATCGTCCGATATGACTTAGCGTTGGAGGTTTTCCCTTATCCTGAAAGATGAATGTCTGGTAACCATACGCTCTATGTACCCTGTACTCATTTCAACCTCATTTCTTTCAACGTCCGATATGACTTAAAGTTGGAGGTTTTCTCTTATCCAGAAAGATGAATATCTGGTAATTCTCAGCTCTATGTACCATGTACTCATTTGAACATCATTTCATTCATGGTCCGATATGACTTAACGTTGGAGGTTTTCTCTTATCCAGAAAGATGAATATCTGGTAACTCTAAGCTCTATGTACCATGTACTCATTTGAACATCATTTCATTCATGGTCCGATATGACTTAACGTTGGAGGTTTTCTCTTATCCTGAAAGATGAGTGTCTGATAAATCTAAGCTCTGTGTATCCTGTACTCATTTGAACATCATTTTATTCATCGTCCGATATGACTTAGCGTTGGAGGTTTTCCCTTATCCAGAAAGATGAATATCTGGTAATTCTCAGCTCTATGTAACATATACTCATTTGAACATCATTTCATTCATGGTCCGATATGACTTAACGTTGGAGGTTTTCTCTTATCCAGAAAGATGAATATCTGGTAACTGTAAGTTCTATGTACCATGTACTCATTTGAACATCATTTCATTCATCGTCCGATATGACTTAACGTTGGAGGTTTTCTCTTATCCTGAAAGATGAGTGTCTGATAAATCTAAGCTCTATGTACCCTGTACTCATTTGAACCTCATTTCTTTCAACGTCCGATATGACTTAAAGTTGGAGGTTTTCTCTTATCCAGAAAGATGAATATCTGGTAACTCTCAGCTCTATGTACCATGTACTCATTTGAACATCATTTCATTCATGGTCCGATATAACTTAATGTTGGAGGTTTTCTCTTATCCAGAAAGATGAATATCTGGTAACTCTAAGCTCTATGTACCATTTACTCATTTGAACATCATTTCATTCATGGTCCGATATGACTTAACGTTGGAGGTTTTCTCTTATCCTGAAAGATGAGTGTCTGATAAATCTAAGCTCTGTGTATCCTGTACTCATTTGAACATCATTTTATTCATCGTCCGATATGACTTAGCGTTGGAGGTTTTCCCTTATCCTGAAAGATGAACGTCTGGTAACTCTAAGCTCTATGTATCCTGTACTTATTTGACTATCATTTCATTCATCGTCCGATATGACTTAACGTTGGAGGTTTTTCCCTTATCCTGAAAGATGAATGGCTGGTAACTCTAAGCTGTATGTGCCCTGGACTCATTTGAACATCATTTTCTTTATCGTCCGATATGACTTAACGTTGGAGGTTTTCTCTATCCTGAAAGATGTCTAATAACTCTAAGCTCTATATACCCTGTACTTATTTGAACATCATTTCATTCATCGTCCGATATGACTTAACGTTGGAGGTTTTCTCTTATCCTGAAAGATGAATGTCTGGTAACTCTAAGCTCTATGTACCCTGTACTCATTTGAACATTATTTCATTCACCGTCCGATATGGCTTAACGTTGGAGGTTTTCTCTTATCCTGAAAGATGAATGTCTGGTAACCCTAAGCCTTATGTACCCTGTACTCATTTGAACATTATTTCATTCGTCGTCCGATATGACTTAACGTTGGAGGTTTTCTCTTATCCTGAAAGATGAATGTCTGGTAACTCTAAGCTCTATGTACCCTGTACTCATTTGAACATTATTTCATTCATCGTCCGATATGACTTTACGTTGTCGGTTTTCCCTTATCCTGAAAGATGAACGGCTGGTAACTCTAAGCTCTATGTATCCTGTACTTATTTGAATATCATTTCATTCATCGTCCGATATGACTTAACGTTGGAGGTTTTCTCTTATCCTGAAAGACGAGTGTCTGGTAACTCTAAGCTCTATGTACCCTGTACTCATTTGAATATCATTTCATTCATTGTCCGATATGACTTAACGTTGGAGGTTTTCTCTTATCCTGAAAGATGAATGTCTGGTAACTCTAAGCTCTATGTACCCTGTACTCATTTGAATATCATTTCATTCATCGTGCGATATGACTTAACGTTGGAGGTTTTCTCTTATTCTGAAAGATGAATGTCTGGTAACTCTAAGCTCTATGTACACTGTACCCATTAGAACATGATTTCATTCGTCGTCCTATATGACTTAACGTTGGAGGTTTTCTCTTATTCTGAAAGATGAATGTCTGGTAACTCTAAGCTCTATGTACACTGTACCCATTTGAACATGATTTCATTCGTCGTCCGATATGATTTAACGTTGGAGGTTTTCTCTTATCCTGAAAGATGAATGTCTGGTAACTCTAAGCTCTATGTACCCTGTACTCATTTGAATATCATTTCATTCATCGTCCGATATGACTTAACGTTGGAGGTTTTCTCTTATTCTGAAAGATAAATGTCTGGTAACTCTAAGCTCTATGTATCCTGTACTCATTTAAACATCATTTCCTTCATCGTCCGATATGATTTAACGTTGGAGGTTTTCCCTTATCCTGAAAGATGTCTAGTAACTCTAAGCTCTATGTACCCTGTACTTATTGGACATCTTTCCATTCATCGTCCGATGTGACTTAACGTTGGAGGTTTTCCCTTATCCTAAAAGTTTCGACGAGCTTATGAAGATCTGTTTTGTCCATAGAACTGTCTCACTGGACCCCTTTGTCCTGCAACCCAACTGTCATGAGAGATTTCACAGCCCTGCTAGGTGAGGGTTTGTTCACCTCAACACTGTGATAAGGGGCATTGTCTAACTCTACAACAGAAGATGGAGGCAAATTGGCTGCCAGCTTTTCTCGAACCCATTTTTCAAAGTTTACATGGTTCATTTGTCCATGGTAGTCACCTGCAGTTGTTTCGGCCTTGTAAACGAGAATAGCATCTTCCAGAAACCCATTTACACTACCTGCATAAACCTATTCCCCGCACTAGTACTGGCATGAATGCCAAATTCCTCTTCACTTTGCCAGCACTTGCTGAATGTGATGTTACTATCCACCCAGCTGTTATCGGTATATAATATACTTCTTCCACTTTCTCGTAAATGTTTTTTTTTTTTTTTTTTTCAATGAGATACTTGTGTGTCATAGCCACAATGTCAGGACGTTCTATAAATATCTACCTTTTTCTGACATTTCCTGCATTTGAAAGTCATGTATCATTCTTCGAATCACACACCTTCAAATCAAAATCACCAACATTCAGTATGGAATGTGCAAGTCTTGTTTTCCGCTGTTTCCCCGGGGTCGTTAGAACACTCTTTTCACCACTTAAACTTAAATCTTGCACCTTTTTGAGAATTATTGGGATAGTTCTTTGAGAAACCCCTGTATAAACAGCAGCTCTTGCAGTTGCTAGACTTAAAGGAAGTTAATACAAAAGTGAATCGAGAATATATTGACACATTGCTTCACTCACACTGTTTATTCACGGGACATGTTTCAAGAGCTCTTGCTCCTATCATCAGCTGATACTCGACTAGTGTAAGTTGTAGTCGTTTCCTCTTTCTCCGTATTGTCAATAGATGGCGTGATGTACTTGTCAAAGATGTCCGGTGGTGGAGTTTCAAAATTCATGACTCTATGACGATTTTTGTTAGTGAAGATTTTTTCCCATACGGAAAGGTCTATGGGGTGATTTACATATTTTATTAGAGATGTTTCCAAGTTGATGTCATGTCTAGTATTCACAAAATGAAGAGCCACTGCTGATTTTTCTGTTTCAACATTTTTAATGTTTCTTATATGTTCTTTAGTTCTGATTATTATTATTATTATTATTATTATTATTATTATTATTGTTGTTGTTGTTGTTGTTGTTGTTGTTGTTGTTGTTGTTGTTGTTGTTGTTGTTGTTGCTGTTGCTGTTGCTGTTGCTGTTGCTGTTGCTGTTGCTGTTGCTGTTGCTGTTGCTGTTGCTGTTGCTGTTGCTGTTGCTGTTGCTGTTGCTGTTGCTGTTGCTGTTGCTGTTGCTGTTGCTGTTGCTGTTGCTGTTGCTGTTGCTGTTGCTGTTGCTGTTGCTGTTGCTGTTGCTGTTGCTGTTGCTGTTGCTGTTGCTGTTGCTGTTGCTGTTGCTGTTGCTGTTGCTGTTGCTGTTGCTGTTGCTGTTGCTGTTGCTGTTGCTGTTGCTGTTGCTGTTGCTGTTGCTGTTGCTGTTGCTGTTGCTGTTGCTGTTGCTGTTGCTGTTGCTGTTGCTGTTGCTGTTGCTGTTGCTGTTGCTGTTGCTGTTGCTGTTGCTGTTGCTGTTGCTGTTGCTGTTGCTGTTATTGTTATTGTTATTGTTATTGTTATTATTATTATTATTATTATTATTATTATTATTATTATTATTATTATTATTATTATTATTATTATTATTATTATTATTATTATTATTATTATTATTATTATTATTATTATTATTATTATTATTATTATTATTATTATTATTATTATTGTCGCGAGCATTGTTGCGGCCGGGCGCACAAAGGGACAGATAACGCGTCGCGGAGATAAGGGACAGATAGTGCAGCACTGAGATAAAAGACTTGCCGAAACAGATAAAGTTAGATGACTGAAAGGTTTGTGTTTCGTCTGATAATTTCTGGAACAGTGAATAGAGAACATTCCACAAACGTCTAGAAGTGCGAGTGAGGTATGTAAGAGAAGCTCGCCAAGGGAGTCGAGAGTCGTAATTGGAACTGAGAATCAGCTGTTTTGAAAGTGAAATCTTTTGTTTGTGGTCAACGACTTTGAAGATTGTACTTGTGTATATTGCGCAATTCTGCTACTGTAAGGGTTGACCCATAGCCCGCTCACATCCCTTAAAGCCTCGGCATTCAGTCGGATTCCTACACATTTAAGCGACTGAGCGGTGTTTGCCTTTTTGCCGCTTGGAGCTCTCAAAGCTGACCCCTAAGTGGCTTTGCCGACATTTAGTTTTGTGGTGACAGTTGAACAAATTTTATGGTCTCAATTAGTATTGAAAGTGAATTTTACATGAAGTGCTGTTGACACCAATCTAAAGTAAGCGAACAAGAATACTGGGCATAAATAAGAGACAATAAGAAAACTGGGTATAAATAAGAGACAATAAGAAAACTGGGTATAAATAAAAGACAATATACGTAATCATAAGTATGAGCACAACATGTCATTGTTTATTATTATTACTTTTACTGTTGTGCCGTAAATGGTGGCAGTTCATTATCTTAGAAGGTAGATTTTCCATGACAGCTTTATAGCACAAAAATTTACAATAGACAGCACTATATCTCAAAGCTCTCCGTTTTTCCAAAGTCCTTCTCCGAACCATACATAGCAGTGCTCCAAATATAAGAATTATGTATTATATTATATTATTTTATCATCATTATCATCATTATAACTGCCGTAATAGCAATAATTACAACAAATAGCATAGCAGCAATTATGAGCTCAATACCTTATATTTAAGATGGTGTATTGTTGCGTACCCTTCTGTAAAAGTAAGAAAGGAAAATCAAAAGGGGCCAGTTTCCATGAATTTCCAGTAGCTAAAAGCTATATCGCGCTCTAATTTCGTGGTAAATGATAAATCTAATTCAACTGCCGTGTGCAGTTTGCATTTTACTGAGGACGACTGCGTTGCAATTCAGACTGAGGAAGACATAATTTCCAAACTAAAGAGATTGGAAAGGGAGAATAACACCTTGAGATGTAAATTATGGGGAGCAAATAAAAGGCACAAAGAATGTGTAAACAAGCAGCAAGCAAATGAAGAAAGATTACTTTATTATGAAACCAATAATTTTCATAAATCAATTCAATTATTGATAAAAGACACCATTGTACACTGCAACACAGCTTCCAGACACAATAATCGTAATATTAGGCGAATTAAATAACATTAAAGGTAATGTGAATTTCCATCTTATAAGACCTACTAACGTATATTGTTAAACTTCTTATTTACTTAGTTTTTTTTTCTTTTCTTCCTAGACAGCCTCGTTTCATGCAACAGTCCACATATCACTGACATATATAGGAGGTTTTATAGTTGAAAAACAGCGGCCGAATTCTCTTGTGCCATCTGTCTTACTAAACTGTCTACCGCCAAGTGTACAGCATCCGTTTGTGAATCTAATATTCAAAAGGGACGAAAACTCCACGTTCTATTACCCATATCCAGAGTTTGTTTCTCTTTTGGCAGTTATAGAGAAATTTATAACAACTGCTGTACCTAAGCTACGTAAAGTATGTGTGAGAAAAAGCCTAATGAAGGACATAATGCTAGCAATGCAACATTGTTCTTATCTCGTGTGTGCAGAGAACTGATATGCAAACATTATATTCCTGTGATATTAAGGTGCATTGCTTCTGCGACAACGGAAGTGTTTGAAAAACGTAAATTCCTAAACTGTAATCCACTGCTTCGGAAAGTTCTGCGTTTGTAATGCCAACACATTGCAGCTGTACACTGGAACAGGGTTGCACAGGGGTCATCAGCCAGCGCCATACGGCGAGTAGTGGAGAAATCTGTAACTTTTAGTCATAACACTTTAGCTGGCGAGTGCCGAGGCTTTAAGGTATGTGAGCGGGCTATGGTTGACCAAAGTGTGTTTCTATGAAAATAAAGAGCATTCTGGTATTTCTGCAAACTGGACTTTTAATTATACGAAGCCACAGTCACTTTACTATTAGAGGAACATTCACTGGACTCTAAATACTAGTCATATATACACAAACACATTTAGAACACTCATCAAATATACAGTTAGTATCGTGGCCTAATGATTGAAAGAGTTGCAAACTTCATTCTAAGCTTCTGATAAAACATGACTGCAAAAATTGTAAATATAAATGTATTTTAGAATACTTCTGTTCTCAAAAATAATTATTTAGTCATTCGAAATAGGTAAAATAAAAACCAGAGCCAACATTTTTCTGCAGATAATATAATATAGTGAAATCAAAATAAAAGTTTACGAACACAATTAAATTGTTTTATATACATTGTAAATAATTATATATTATCTTCGGCACGATAAGATATGAAAACTAATGCCATCTATGATAACGAGAATGAAGCACACTTCACGTTAACGCACAGAAAATTAGAAAACGCCTGTAAAATAACACATCAGATTGCTTAAAAAAAGCTCCTACCTAACTCTCTACCGTATATTATGCTTCCTTACATAAATGATATACCTAATCGTACAAAAAGTGAAATCATAATGTACGCAGATGATACAGGAAACACTATAGAGAACTTGGAAAATGTAACAAATTACAACACTAACCAAATTATCCTGCACCTTAAACAAAACAGCGTTTTTATAAATACAGAGAAAACTAACTATATACGTTTCCAAACCATTCAAAATAGAAAAGAAGTTAAAGAAGAAGACTCGACAAAATTTTTAGGGTTAGTGGTAGACAAACATCTGAAATGGGACAAACATACAAAATAAAATATGTTCAGGATTATTTATAATGAAAAGAATTCGAAATTTAAAAAATATAGATCTTAAAAAGACTATTTATTACTGTCAAATCTACCCACACATTTTATGGAACACTAGTATGGGGTCGCAGTACAAAGAAAAATATAGAACGAACATTTAGGCTACAAAAACGAGCAATTAATGTTATGTCTAAAATACAGGGAATCGTGCAAAGAAAGTTTTAAAGTAATAAATATATTCACGCTATACTTCATGTACATATACGAAACAATAGTATACCTAACAAATAAAAATTCTACAACAGAAACAAATCAACAAATTTTTTTTTATTTATCCAGATTTATTGAACCCTATTTTACACAGTGGTATATTAGGATGGAGTTGATACATAAAAATATACAATTTTAACAAAAATATTTTAAATACTAGAAGGAAGAAAATATGTTTTAATCTGATGCATATTAATTTAAACTATTTCACACGTTTAAACACTGAGTTTATAAACATTATGAAGTACTTATACTGTTGTGGCTTCATTAGCAAAGATGTGAGCGGAGCAGAAAATTCAGTTCCTAGAGAGTCTAGCTTGAATATTAATTCTTGTCTTTCTCTCCAGAAAATGGGACAACAGAAAAGGAGATGAACCACAGTTTGAAATTCTTCACCACACGTGCACTTGGGGTTAGATGTTAAGTGAAAACGTGATAAGTATTCACCAAATTTACCATGTACACTTAAAAATTGTGTCAAAACAAAATTTGGTACAAGAGCTTCACATTTGCCTCTGTCATATACACCAGGGAAAAATAATGTTTTTGTTAAACTTCCATTTGGAGTTGTTAGCCATTGTTGGTTCCATTCTTCAAGAATATGTTAATGTATTATTCTCCTTACAGTAGAAATAGGACATAAAGAGTATGTCACAGGAAGATTGGATTCTGCAGCCTTCTTAGCCAAGCAATCAGCTCTCTGGTTACCAAAATTCCACTGTGTCCTTTAACCCATCCCATGCAAAAATGTCCTGGATGGTTTTGAAGCAAGGTTCTGATTTCATGTGCTAACGAAATTGTTGTATTTATCATTAATAGCAAGTAGAGCTGATTGTGAATCACTGTTCCCATTAACAGTACACCATTTTATAGCTTCTTTAATTGCTAAGAGCTCCGACTGGAATACAGAACATTCAGGTGACAATTTAAACATGGAGTGAGTTAGTTCCGTTTGGTTTTCATAAACAACAAAAGCACATCCTACTGCAGATATATTACAAATTGGTAACGCGAACCGTCTGTATATATGTAATAATCATGAAAATTGCATATTTCCTTTAAACAGGTTACAAAACTTGATGGGTGTCCTGCTGTGGTAGTGTGCTCCGGGATTTGTAGTTTTAAGTGAGACAGATAAGACGCACATTCACGTTCATGTCTTAAATTCGTAACAGTTGCTGTTGATAAACCAGTGAGAGCCAAAGGTTCGATGTTAGCTATAATCTGAGCTGCATCAGTGGAGATTGTACGATATCCTCGAATTATGCGAAGGAGGAATCCCCTTTGAATTTGTGCAAGTTTTTTAACTGCCCAGTTTTTATTAAGAACATCCTGGAATGCAGATACACCATACAAAATTAGGGGCACTACAGCATCTTGATATATAATTTTAAGAATACTAGAATTCAGACCCCAGGTGGGTCTTGCTGTTGAATCAACAAATTCATGACCATAACACAAAAAGAAAAAATAATTATCATATACAGTTTTTTGTTGTAATTTACATCCTCCAACGTTAAGACATATAGGACAATGAATGGCATTGATGAAATAATGCTCAAATGAGTCCGTGGTCCATGGAGCTTAGATTTACCCGACATTCGTCTATGAGGATAAGGGAAAACCCCGGGAAAAACTTATCCAGGTAACTCACCCTGACCGAGATCCGAACTTGGGACCTCTTGAACGTGAGGCAGACATGCTACCACTACGCTACCAAGCGGGCTACCATATACAGGCACATGCGTTACAACTATACAATATGAAACCTACAGCAGCGGCAACCGAGCTTTACAATAAATTACCTGAATATTAAATTAATTGGGAGTCGATTAATGACACTAAACAACACTTACTTTTAAATTTTCCCGGAACTAGTTTCTGAGGCCTTCCCTCTATCTTCAGCCGGACATCGACTTGTTCTCATTGGTGTAGCTGGCAATATTTTGTCATCGGTCTCCTCTGGTGGCGGTTCGAGGAACTTGCTGAACAGATCTTTCTGGGGGATGTCAAAATTGAATACTTTGTTCCTATTTTTTGAAATAAAGATTTGTTCTCATGTGGACAGTTCTTGTTTTCCTGTTGTATGTTTTAGTAATTTTGGTTCTGGATTTATGTTGTGGTTTTTTTCCCAAAAATGCGTGGCAACTGCTGATTTTTCTAATTCTTTGTATTTTATGTTCCTAAAGTGTTCCTTTGCTCTTTTTTCTAAATTTCTTTTGGTTTTTCCAATATAAATTTGACTACAGTCACAGCATTCAATTTTATATATACCAGAATTTTTGTTAGATGGAATGGCATCTTTGATGTTTGAGCAAATTAGGTTTTTTAAGGAGTAATGGTTCACTGGAGCTAGTTGAATGTTTTGTTTTTTGAAGATCATTTTAGTTTCTGTAGCTGAGAGGGTTGTGGTTTCCTTTAGTAGTTTCTTTTTATTTGCTAAGTTCACTTTTTTGTCTACTAGTGATTTGGGAAAGTCATTTTTCTGTGCTATTTCAATAATTTTGTTGTATTTTATTTTGTATTCTTCTGCTGTGAGAGGGATGTTGACCAGTCTGTGTGCTAAACTATTAAAGATTGCCTGTTTGTGGGATCTTGGATTGTAGCCATTAGCTTTTATGTAGTTGTCTGTCTGTGTTGCTTTTCTGTAAATGCCAAAGTTTATTCTATTTTTATTTCTGATTATTTTTAGATCTAAAAATGGTAAATACTCGTCTTTTTCAACTTCTACAGTGAACTTGATGCTTTTTTCTTGAATATTTAAAAGTTTTAGTGCATCACTGATGTGTTTTTTGGCACTATGGCAAATATGTCATCTACATATCTTTGCCAGAGTTTGAACATCCATGGGAAACCTTTAGTGATCCTTATTTCTAATGCACTCATGTACAGATCGGCCAGGAAGGGTGATAAGGGGTTGCCCATTGCTAAACCAGAAGTTTGATGGGAATATTTTGTTTGAAACTGGAAGAACCTGAATATATTAAAAATATAACAGAAATAAACCGATTTAAAAGGGACCTAAAAGAGTTCTGCATAACATGTTTCTATTCGCTAGAGGTATATCTAAATATATAGTAATAATTATTGTTGTAGAATGGTGCGTAAACTAAAATGTTACTATGTAACTATCATATGTAAAGCAACTACATAGAGATGTCACCCTCTACCCTCTTCGCTCCTCCCTCCTCCCTCTTCGCCCCTCCCTCCTCCCCCTTCGCTCCTCCCTCTCCCTCTCCCTCTCCCTCTCCCTCTCCTTCTCCTTCTCCTTCTCCTTCTCCTCCTTCTCCTTCTTCTCCTTCTTCTCCTCCTTCTCCTTCTCCTTCTCCTTCTCCTTCTCCTTCTCCTTCTCCTTCTCCTTCTCCTTCTCCTTCTCCTTCTCCTTCTCCTTCTCCTTCTCCTTCTCCTTCTCCTTCTCCTTCTCCTTCTCCTTCTCCTTCTCCTTCTCCTTCTCCTTCTCCTTCTCCTTCTCCTTCTCCTTCTCCTTCTCCTTCTCCTTCTCCTTCTCCTTCTCCTTCTCCTTCTCCTTCTCCTTCTCCTTCTCCTTCTCCTTCTCCTTCTCCTTCTCCTTCTCCTTCTCCTTCTCCTTCTCCTTCTCCTTCTCCTTCTCCTTCTCCTTCTCCTTCTCCTTCTCCTTCTCCTTCTCCTTCTCCTTCTCCTTCTCCTTCTCCTTCTCCTTCTCCTTCTCCTTCTCCTTCTCCTTCTCCTTCTCCTTCTCCTTCTCCTTCTCCTTCTCCTTCTCCTTCTCCTTCTCCTTCTCCTTCTCCTTCTCCTTCTCCTTCTCCTTCTCCTTCTTCTTCTTCTTCTTCTTCTTCTTCTTCTTCTTCTTCTTCTTCTTCTTCTTCTTCTTCTTCTTCTTCTTCTTCTTCTTCTTCTCCTGCTTCTCCTTCTCCTCCTCCTCCTCCTCATTATTATTATTATTATTATTATTATTATTATTATTATTATTATTATTATTATTATTATTATTATTATTATTATTATTATTATTATTATTATTATTATTATTATTATTATTATTATTATTATTATTATTATTATTATTATTATTATTATTATTATTATTATTATTATTATTATTATTATTATTATTATTATTATTATTATTATTATTATTATTATTATTATTATTATTATTATTATTATTATTATTATTATTATTATTATTATTATTATTATTATTATTATTATTATTATTATTATTATTTATATTATTATTATTAATGTGAAATGTTACGTAATTGTGTAATATTGTATGTATTTTAATATGTAATGTAAATTTAACTGACGTATCCAACAAACATGCATTGTGTTATGAAAGGATGAAAATAAATACAAATACAAAGTACAGTGCGGACAATGGTTCTGTGCCGGTGAAGACCGTGTGTGCAGTCCAGGTGCCGAGCCTACACTCTCGGTCATGCGCAGTACACTGAAATGGCTAGTATCATGGAGAGGTTTGACCGGGTAACTTCTAACGCTTCGGTACCGGCACGTTAAGATTTTAAAGTTTTAGAAATTGTGATTTTAAATCGCACTGGCGATTAGCGTTTTGTCTGTGTGTGTATTTTATTATTTAGACTAAAATGCCTCCAATTAAAAGCAAACTTGGTGGGAAAACACTTCGCAGCCAAATACGCGAAGTTATTAATAATGTCCATCCCTTCTGAAACGAGAAGAAAGGGTGGGGGCAGCAACAAAAGTATCTGAAAGAAAATTTCGTAAAATAATTAAAGGAGAGAAACTTGAGGATCAAGGGACCTCTTTGAAACATTTAGAAAGTACATCGTGTGCCAGAAACAATCACTGTCATTGATGACTTTGATAGATGTGCAATTCGCCAAACAATTTATAATTTGTATATTCAGGAGAAAACTCTTCTCACTGAAACATCAAGATTCCATTAACTTTAAAGGGGGAAGCACTAGTTTAAAGACTATCTTAAGTGGCATAGGTTTCAAGTAGAAAAAAACAAGGGACGACAAGGTCTTGTTATAGGACAGGTACGAGGCTGGGTCAAAAGTAATGCCTCCTATTTTTTTCTCTTTTAATTGCCAAGAAAATTGAATCCAATTTACATAGCTTGAAAACTACAACATTGACGATTAATTTGTCACTATTCAATATAATCTCCGTCCTTTTCCACAGTTTTGGTCCACCTTTTAACTAGGGCATGTATTCCAGTGTGGTAAAACACACGGTCTTGCTTCCTAAGCCATTGACGCACGGACGTTTTCACAGCCTCCTCATCTTCAAAATAAATCCCACGATGAACTTCCTTTAGTGGCCCGAACAGATGGAAGTCTGATGGTGCCAGATCAGTGAGGTATGACTTGCTATCCCAGTTTCTCAATTTCTGCAGTGGTTAGTGGTCTTGCATTGTCATGCAAAAGAAGAACATCCGCCATAACTTTTGTTGGGCGAACTCGGCGAAGGCGTGCTTTTAGCTTTTTGAGAGTTCTGACGTATTGGACAGAATTTACTGTGCATCCCTACTCCAAAAAATCAATCATAAGCACACCCTCTGCATCCCAAAACACTGACGCCATAACTTTCCCTGCGGATCGCTGCGTTTGGAATTTCTTTTTTCTTCGGTGACGTTGTGTGATGCCATTCCATTGACTGCTTCTTTGATTCAGATTCAAAAAAATGAACCCACGTTTCGTCTCCAGTAACAATTTTTTCCAGAAACTCCTCTCCCTCCAAATTGAAGCGGTGCAAGTGTTCGGAGGCTAATGTTTTCCTTGTTTCTTTGTTTTGGGCGGTTAAAATTTTTGGTACCCAACGTGAACAAACTTTGGAGTAACCCAGTTGTTGAATAATCGTCATCACACTGCCTTTACTGAGGGAGGTAATGCGACACAATTCACCTGTTGTTACCCGGTGATCACGAATGATGTCATCGACTCGCTGAATGTTGTATGGAGTCATTGCAGTCACCGGCCTGCCGCTTCGCTTTTCATCTGCCAATGGTATTTGCCCTTCAGCTTCGTTACAGCGAAGAACCCATCGTCTAACAGTGCTGACATCCACCGTTGCATCACCATACACATTTTTTAGCATTTCGTGAATGCGAAGTGGCGTTTCACCTTCCGCAGTCAAAAATTCAATCACAGAACGCTGTCTAATACGAATGTCGATGTCAGCCATTTAGCAAGAGGATGCAGTGCTGCCACCTGTTGACTTAGGAAGTTACTACTGCAGGGGATTGGAGAAGAAAGTTTGAGGAATAGCGCCAAATTCAAAGTTTTCACATAACTTGCATATTTAAGGGGGAAAAATAGGAGACATTACTTTTTGACGCACTCTCGTATATGAGAAATTACCGCGTGTCATATTTACGTGCCATAAAAAGGCTTAGAGACGAAGGAAGGTTGGTTATCTTTGAAGCTGAACCATACGAGAATCAAGAATCGGCTAACTCACTTCCATGCGCTACAAGCCACAAAGGCATCACTCCAGATTTTTATTTTCCTGTAAATTAAAACATTTGTGAAAGCAAAGAAGTAAAACAGTAAAGAGGATCTATTGTTTCTCAGTGGTTAAGATGAGCAACTGTTCATATACGAGGGTTGTTCAATAAAGAATGATCAGAATTCCTTTGGACAACTTTTCTTTACTCATCCTCATAATTTTGATGGTCATTCTCAAAATAGTCGCTCGTGAATGCGATGCACTTGTCCCAGCATTTGTGCCAGTCTTCGAAGTCATGCTGGAAACCATGTTTTGAAACATTCTTCAAAATCGCCTCCGCAGCCTTCACCACTGCTTCTGATGATGGATAATGCCTCCCGCGAAGGCGTTTCTTCAAGTTAGGGAATAGAAAAATGTCACATGGGGCTAAATCAGGACTATAGGGAGGGTGAGGGATGCACTTCACGTTGAGTTTTGCAAGATATTCAGCAACAACATTGGTAATATATGGCCGCGCATTATCGTGGTGCAGCATCCAGCCTGCTTCACGGAAATGTGGTCTTCTGCGCCTGATATGGACTTGCAATGTTTTCAGGTCATCCCTGTAGTATTGTCCAGTTACTAATGTGTGTGCAGGTACAACATGCTGATAAACCATTTCACGAATAACAAGAATGAGATGGCCATAACTTTCCCAGCAGAAGCAACCACTTTTGCTGTTTTTGGAGGTTGGTGATGAAGGAGATTTCCACACTGAGCTTTGATGTTTGCTTTCATGATCAAAATGATGTAGTCAAGTTTCATCAGCAGTGATTACGTTTGAAAGAAACTCCGGGTCTTTCTCTAACATCAACTTTAACTGCACGCAGACCTGCATGCGAATGTTATTTTGTTTGGGAATCAACAGTCTTGGAACCCATCGCGCACAAACACGTCTCATGTGTAATGTTTCTGTCACTAACGTGTGGGTGGCACGCAATGAAATGTTCAGTACTTCAGAAAGTGATCTTAAGGTAATTCGTCGATCCTCTCTCACAATGGCAGCAGCAGTGTTGATGTTTTCGTCCTTAAGAGCAGTAACTGGAGCACCGGGTCCACTTTCCTTTGAAATTGATTGTCTCCCCTCCTTCAACATTTTAAACCACCTTTGAGCTGTGCTGTAGGGAAGAACAGACTCTCCATAGGCCTCCTGTAACATTGTATAGACCTCAACTGAAGATTTTTAGAGTCGAAAGCAGAATTTCAAAGCCGCATATTGTTCCTCGCATGTTACCTCCATTACAGCTGTAGACGATACTGAACATGTCTGAACTTGCCTGGTTCTCAGAGGCGGGAGACAGGAGTACCAACAATGAAACTACTACGGTGTGTTTGTTTCACATTAAGCTAACAGAATATAATAAGATTGAATATTAGTGTGAAAAATTATGACCGTAAAAAAATTATGACCATTCTTTATTGAACAGCCCTCGTACCATAAGGTATGCCTTTTAGTAAAGAGGAGTCTCCGAAATATGGCCGTGCTGCATTGTCTTCCAGCTTCTCCCGCTAGCAGAAGATGCAGGTGACGATAAGACCATGCGCGAACAAAGAAGGTCACCGGCACAGAACTATCGTCGATACTGCAGAGGGCCTAGACATGAACTGGCTTCAGACCGAAGGTGTGACATTGAGATCTTCATTGTCCATTCGCGATGGTGTTGAGAAATGCATTTTGATTACAATGTGAACCTATTTTCATTGAATTAATATAGATATTTCATAGAAATAAGAAACTGTTACAGCTTTGTGTATCTTCTGGGTAGCTTTTGGTGAAGGATAGTTGCATTGTTAGAAATTACTGGATTTATTCAACAACCCACGCATTCGGGAGGTCCAAGTTTGCTTCCTATGGCAGGCCAATCTGCCCCATGACATTTTAGGAGCTTTCTCGGTTCGCTAGGTAGATTATATACATTCCCTGAATTTCCTGTCCCTCAATTTCATCTCCATTATCATTTCACATTTTCTCTCATCTGGTGGTGATAGATAGGATAGATGTGCCGGCTGGAGTCTTGGCGCTGCATGGTAGGATGAAACACGGAGAACAACACCTCTAGGTTTCAGATACAGTGCGATCCATATAAACGTGAACCATTTCAATATGTCATAACTTTTGAACCACTAATAGTAACCACGTGCAGCTTTGGGAGAATATAATACACAAACTTAGGTAGCTAAAAATTAGGAATGAACATAAGCCGGGGTTAGGTGTGACTGTTCTATAGCTACTAGCCAGTGCGGTGCGTGCAACCATACGGACAACTTCTTAGCGTGCTCTAAAGATACCAATTAAAGAATTATTTTGTTTCTCCCATGTTACAGAGCTATTTTTTCTGATGATTACTGTCCAAACACCATGTTTGTAGCACAAATATGACAATGAAAACATTTTATTAGCTCTAGTTTCTATGATATCCACAAGTTGGAAGTATTACATATTAATGGATTGAGAGAAAAGGATACATTTTAATTACATACACGCTAACAATAATAAAAGTGCATTTGATTTTTTAACTGGTAATTACATGCTAAGAGTTCTAAATTGCTGGAAAAATACTCGCAGATAGTCGTGTCTGAAGAGAATCATGTGGTGGCCTATTGACTTCGTCGTCTTTTAGCTTGCCTCTTGTGATGGAGTTCCGCAGAATCCCTATACAAAGACCAAGCATTACTTCAATCCAACGACCCTGACATCTTTGTTCCATAACAGAAATGTCCTGATGGAATCTCTCCCCATGTTCATCACTAACAGCTCCACAGCTAGGAGGCCACGCCGTGGCTCAGTGGTTAGACCGCTTGGCTCTCACCAAGGAGGCCCGGGTTCGATCCCAGGCGACCGCAAAGTGAGATTTGTAGTGGACAACACGGCGTTGGGGCGGGTTTTCTCCGGAATCTCCGGTTTGCCCCGCCATCTCATTCCACCGGTGCTCCATCTTCATCTCATGTATTATCAGTGTCATCGCCTGCGGTGCCGTATGTAGTAAAAGCGGGCGTTAAACACTACACATTTCACATTTTCCACAACTAGGAGGGAAAAAGTCTAGGTGGGAGTGGAGAAAATGGATCTTAAGGGACATGTTGCATCCAAGTTACGGTATTTTTGCAGGAGCACTGTCACCAAATGCTTGTAGTTGTCATCTACGGTATTTTGACAGGTGTGCCAACTCCAAAAACAAACAAAAAATCCCCCTAATTTAAAATCTTCACTCTAAAAAATGAAATGTTACTTTATCTTCAAAACAAGAGATAATCTATCATTTTTATGGTGATTTTTGAATTCAGCCGATGGAAATCCATGTAAATTCACTATTTTTAAGCCCGAAACATTTTCATTGTTGCCTAGTGTTATCAAAGAAACTAGTTACGAGTTCCATGGTATCATTAGATGTATGGCATGTTGCTCCATCTTGCTGGAAATAACTTTCTCTCAATTCGATACCATCTCCGTAAAACTTCAGAGAATATGGTGAGACGAGTACAAACATGTATAGATGCTGGTGGAGGACACTACCAACATTTTCTCTGAGATGTAATTAGTGTAATGTAATCTCCCAATTAAGTGTTATATTCTCTCCAAGTTACACGTGTTTCCTATTATTGGTTCAGAAGTTATGGCTTGTTGAAATGGTTCGGGTTTATATGATCGCACTGTTGAAATCGCAATATTGAAAATATTATATAACATCTGACTATCTGGAAGAACAGGCTTTTCGATAACAAAGGAATTATCAACAACTATGGAGTTATTTTTTAAAATAATGCCTCACACACGCGCGCGCGCGTACAAAATACAACTTAAATGTTATGATCAACATGTGAATTATGAAAAATAACACAAAATACATGCCGAGCAATATTTCATTTGCTCTGGGAATATTTTCAAAATGTATTCGGCAACACCTGCGGTGCTGCGGGCAATTTAACAGCTGTTTAGATTCAAGGAACTACTTCCGCGAGCTCATTCAATACTGAATATTCCCGTATTTACCCATTCGTAACCTTGAATACCATGCTTCGTATGTTTACAGAAGTAATCGTAACTTTTCCATAGTTAGGAAGCACTGATCGATTTTGTCACGTGAAGCTTCTGTAGTGTGTGAAGAAACGTTTATTCTTTTGTTTTATGTAGCGATTTTAACTACAATTGTAAGTATATTTAAATAGCATTAACTGTAGTATTTTACATAGTTTAGTATTTAGTGATGACAAATAGGAAATTTTTGTGAACTTTTAAGTTATTAACAAAACTGTGTGAATTGCATACTTTCTCTATGTTACACAAATATAAATATTTGCCACTAAGGCTTCATTTATCTTAAGAAATTGGTGTTAATACTTCTTTCTAATGGAGATCGATTTCAGAAACAAATCGCTTCCGTCTTCAGTCCAAAAAAAAAAAAAAAAAAAAAAAAAAAAAAAAAAAAAAAAAAAAAAAACCTCCGATGTCAAGGAAATCTCGGTTACCATGTTTTCCTTGTGTTTTTTATGTTTTTTATGTTATGTTTCCTTATGTTTATGTGACTTTGTGGGTTCGTAGAATTAAAAGGCCGAGTTGCAGAAATTAAAAATCTCCTTTATTTTCGTAGAAATACTCTTGTAGATTACAGCAGCATTACGTTACCTCCAACATCAGTCTACCAAGGTCGATGACCATAAGTGACTGCAGATTACATCATTCACTCTCGTTACACCTCCAGCTGTCTGGTTTCACAACAACTGTTTCACAACTACAACTGTCCTGCTAGCGTGTCACAATCTATTTTATATCTCCATTCATGATTACCAGACTGTTCTGTCAAACACTATAGGTTTCTGGAAAACAAGGCATCTAATTACATGATTCGAACATTCTATCACCTTCGAGCAGGGGCGACTGGTGGCTCTGAAAACCGGTGGTTCACAATTTATCCATGCAATTTAATTGTTTTAAAGTAACAAACGGTTGTTTAAGCCTGCCACTATACACTGCTGTATACACAAGTTAACGGTAATTCACAGCGTATAACACAACATGCGTATTTCAGAAACACTCTAGAGCATAACACTCTTCTATTTATGCAGCTAAAAATGGACTTGATATCTCTTCATGGCAGACTTCAAGTGTACATTGCAAGATTTCGATCTGGATTGTCTTGGAGGTCCCCTTAAACACTGTAGCATTCTCCAGATAGGTTTTTCAGAACACAATCTAGCTCTGCACGAAGTTTATCAGTCCTCGAAAACTACCAGGATTGCTTGACGTAGCTGAATCATAATGTCCTCGTAGAGCTAACTCAAAGGTTCCACAAAACCTAATGCAGTTAACAATAATGTTTAAAACACACCTACTTTGAGCCACTTTCTGGCTGTGTTCTTCAATTGTTCTCCGATATGCACTGTCCATCTGCTTTGCTATATTTACATTGCCAAGCATAGCAAAACTGTGTTTTTTATGTGCAGTTTTTAAGTGACGTGTTTTTAGCGCGATCATGAAGAGAGCGCAAGGAAAGCTAAACAGGCTATTTTTAATATTACAACCACACCTCAAATTATATTTCTCGTATACATTGTTGTTAAAATTCCTGTTCAAATAGCTTGTTTTTGTTTTGACTACCTATGTGATTTTTATATTTGGCGTGGGACTTCCAGGTTGCTTATTTTCGGTTTTTTCTTCTAAGTTCATTTCTAAAAAGGATGTGCTAATAGACCCTTTATGGAACTCATTGTTTCTCCTTATATAACACAATATACTTGTATTTAAATAAGTCACTCTTATTCACTACTCAAAGCACGACACAGCTAACAAAACACGGCACAAAACATGTGGCTATGCTCTGGTAGGTAATAGTAATCTGTGGTAATATTTGACCGATGCGAACATTTAATATGAGAATAATAGGTGGCGCTGAAAACAGAAGGAGAAAGCTTGGCATTCACTATTCCCTGGCTGCTAGGTTAACCAACCTTATGCAGCCATAAGCCCCGCCCTTCCCCCCTAATTGCCTCGACACGCCCTAGGTTCATCCTGCCCTATACCTCCCCATTGTATACCAGTGGTTTGCAACTGAGAGTGAACTACTTGGCACCTGCAAACAATACAGCGCGCTGAGGGCCACTGCACTAGACAAGGTCGAACTGAACAGCAAATGGAACATGCCCTTGCATTAAAGGGAGACCCAGCAATTTAGTTGTAGCGCAAACATGCTACCCCATTGAGAAGCCACCGCTGCCTTCGAGAAACGTAACTTAATCTACGCCAGCCAGGCCTTTGCCTCAGTTATCTTGCTTACCGGCGTTATCTGTTTACACAAGTTCGTTATCTACGTGAAACCTAACCATCTATTATCTATTTGTGCCGAAACTTCAATGCCCGTTACCACGACAATATTGCCAACATCTGAAAACGTAAACAAACCTAAAAACAAAATCAACTACCGGTGTTTTAAAATCCATTTCGCGATGTTTATTTTTTAAAATAAATATCTTTTCCCTAACCAATAAATCTATCAGACCATTTAATTGTTTTAATAATTTCACTTCTGGATTTATTTCATGGTTAAATAACCAAAGATGATCTGCCACGGCCGATTTATCAGTTTGTTTATACTTAATGTTACGAAAATGTTCTTTCGTTCTGGTTTCCAAATGACGTTTTGTCCTTCCAATATAAGCCTGATCACAATCTAAACAATTAAATTGATAAATACCTGATTGTTTATTATTAGAAATTTTATCTTTTTTAGAAAAATATAGTACATTTTTAATACTATATTTATTTTGAGGAACTACAGTTATACCAACTTCTTTAAAAAACTTGAAAATCTTTATTAACCCAAGAATGTTAATATGTTGTTCATGCACTGTGGGCCATTTGTAGGGAAAACTGGAATGTCTGAGTGGAGAGGGGAAGCAAGAATGTCTCATAGTGGGCGCAGTCTTGTAATGCAAGAAGGACCTACGTATGACTGTACAATTGATAGAGTACTGAAGAGTCGTCTTAGTTCTTTGAGTTATGTGAATGAATTTAATACGACTTCTTAGTAATGATATCGAAAAGCAAAGAAAGGTGTTAAAATCTTTATCTGCTACTTTAATGAACATATGCAAGAGGTTGGTCTGGAAAGTAAACGACCTCAACATGAAGATGGCAGCACTCGTAAATAAAAGCTAGTGATAGAGTCGACATGAAAAATTCAATGCCATAGCCGAGACATACATTTTTCCTGTACTATATGGACGGGTTACAGAGATAGGAGCATCGCTGGGAGAAGTGTGTAGAGTTACAAGGAGACTATGTTGAAAAACGTCGAGTACTATTTGGACGAGTTACAGAGATGGGAGCATCGCTGGGAGAAGTGTGTAGAGTTACAAGGAGACTATGTTGAAAAACGTCGAGTACTACTTGGACGGGTTACAGAGATGTGAGCATCGCTGGGAGAAGTATGTAGAGTTACAAGGAGACTATGTTGAAAAACGCCGAGTACTATTTGGACGGGTTACAGGGATGGGAACATCGCTGGGAGAAGTGTGTAGAGTTACAAGGAGATTGTGTTGCAAAACGCCGAGTACTATTTGGACGGGTTACAGGGATGGGAGCATCGCTGGGAGAAGTGTGTAGAGTTACAAGGAGACTATGTTGAAAAACGCCGAGTACTATTTGGACGGGTTACAGAGATATGAGCATCGCTGGGAGAAGTGTGTAGAGTTACAAGGAGACTATGTTGAAAAACGCCGAGTACTATTTGGACGGGTTACAGAGATATGAGCATCGCTGGGAGAAGTGTGTAGAGTTACAAGGAGACTATGTTGAGAAACGCCGAGTACTATTTGGACGGGTTACAGAGATGGGAGCATCGCTGGGAGACGTGTGTAGAGTTACAAGGAGACTATGTTGAAAACCGCCGAGTACTATTTGGACGGGTTACAGAGATGGGAGCATCGCTGGGAGAAGTGTGTAGAGTTACAAGGAGACTATGTTGAAAAACGCCGAGTACTATTTGGACGGGTTACAGAGATGGGAGCATCGCTGGGAGACGTGTGTAGTGTTACAAGGAGACTATGTTGAAAAACGCCGAGTACTATTTGTACGGTTTATAGAGATGGGAACACCGCTGGGAGAAGTGTGTAGAGTTACAAGGGGACTATGTTGAAAAACGCCGAGTACTATTTGTACGGTTTACAGAGATGAGAACATCGCTGGGAGAAGTCTGTAGAGTTACAAGGAGACTATGTTGAAAAACGTCGAGTACTATTTGTACGGTTTACAGAGATGGGAGCATCACTGGGAGAAGTGTGTAGAGTTACAAGGAGGCTATGTTGAAAAACGCCGAGTACTATTTGGACGGTTTATAGAGATGGAAGCATCGCAGGAAGAAGTGTGTAGAGTTACAAGGAAACTATGTTGAAAAACGTCGAGTACTATTTGGACGGTTTACAGAGATGGGAACATCGCTGGGAGAAGTGTGTAGAGTTACAAGGTGACTATGTTGAAAAACGCCGAGTACTATTTGTACGGTTTATAGAGATGGGAACACCGCTGGGAGAAGTGTGTAGAGTTACAAGGGGACTATGTTGAAAAACGCCGAGTACTATTTGTACGGTTTACAGAGATGAGAACATCGCTGGGAGAAGTGTGTAGAGTTACAAGGAGACTATGTTGAAAAACGTCGAGTACTATTTGTACGGTTTACAGAGATGGGAGCATCACTGGGAGAAGTGTGTAGAGTTACAAGGAGACTATGTTGAAAAACGCCGAGTACTATTTGGACGGTTTATAGAGATGGAAGCATCGCAGGAAGAAGTGTGTAGAGTTACAAGGAAACTATGTTGAAAAACGTCGAGTACTATTTGGACGGTTTACAGAGATGGGAACATCGCTGGGAGAAGTGTGTAGAGTTACAAGGTGACTATGTTGAAAAACGCCGAGTACTATTTGGACGGTTTATAGAGATGGAAGCATCGCAGGAAGAAGTGTGTAGAGTTACAAGGAAACTATGTTGAAAAACGTCGAGTACTATTTGGACGGTTTACAGAGATGGGAACATCGCTGGGAGAAGTGTGTAGAGTTACAAGGAGACTATGTTGAAAAACGCCGAGTACTATTTGGACGTGTTACAGAGATGGGAGCATCGCTGGGAGACGTGTGTAGAGTTACAAGGAGACTATGTTGAAAACCGCCGAGTACTATTTGGACGGGTTACAGAGATGGGAGCATCGCTGGGAGAAGTGTGTAGAGTTACAAGGAGACTATGTTGAAAAACGCCGAGTACTATTTGGACGGGTTACAGAGATGGGAGCATCGCTGGGAGACGTGTGTAGAGTTTTAAGGAGACTATGTTGAAAAACGCCGAGTACTATTTGGACGGTTTATAGAGATGGGAACACCGCTGGGAGAAGTGTGTAGAGTTCCAAGGAGACTATGTTGAAAAACGCCGAGTACTATTTGGACGGGTTACAGAGATGGGAGCATCGCTGGGAGAAGTGTGTAGTGTTACAAGGAGACTATGTTGAAAAACGCCGAGTACTATTTGTACGGTTTATAGAGATGGGAACACCGCTGGGAGAAGTGTGTAGAGTTACAAGGGGACTATGTTGAAAAACGCCGAGTACTATTTGTACGGTTTACAGAGATGAGAACATCGCTGGGAGAAGTGTGTAGAGTTACAAGGAGACTATGTTGAAAAACGTCGAGTACTATTTGTACGGTTTACAGAGATGGGAGCATCACTGGGAGAAGTGTGTAGAGTTACAAGGAGACTATGTTGAAAAACGCCGAGTACTATTTGGACGGGTTACAGGGATGGGAGCATCGCTGGGAGAAGTGTGTAGAGTTACAAGGAGACTATGTTGAAAAACGCCGAGTACTATTTGGACGGGTTACAGAGATGGGAGCATCGCTGGGAGAAGTGTGTAGTGTTACAAGGAGACTATGTTGAAAAACGCCGAGTACTATTTGTACGGTTTACAGAGATGAGAACATCGCTGGGAGAAGTGTGTAGAGTTACAAGGAGACTATGTTGAAAAACTCCGAGTACAATTTGGACGTGTTACAGAGATGGGAGCATCGCTGGGAGAAGTGTGTAGAGTTGCAAGGAGACTATGTTGAAAATCGCCGAGTACTATTTGGACGTGTTACAGAGATGGGAGCATCTCTGGGAGAAGTGTGTAGAGTTACCAGGAGACTATGTTGAAAAACTCCGAGTACTATTTGGACGTGTTACAGAGATGGGAACATCGCTAGGAGAAGTGTGTAGCGTTACAAGGTGACTATGTTGAAAAACTCCCAGTACTATTTGGACGGGTTACAGAGATGGGAACACCGCTGGAAGAAGTATGTAGAGTTACAAGGAGACTATGTTGAAAAACGCCGAGTACTATTTGGACGTGTTACAGAGATGGGAACATCGCTAGGAGAAGTGTGTAGAGTTACAAGGAGACTATGTTGAAAAACTCCGAGTACTATTTGGACGGGTTACAGAGATGGGAACATCGCTGGAAGAAGTATGTAGAGTTACAAGGAGACTATGTTGAAAAACGCCGAGTACAATTTGGACGTGTTACAGAGATGGGAGCATCGCTGGGATAAGTGTGTGGAGTTACAAAGAGACTATGTTGAAAAACGCCGAGTACTATTTGGACGTTTTACAGAGATGAGAGCATCGCTGGGAGAAGTGTATAGAGTTACAAGGAGTGTATGTTGAAAAACGCCGAGTACTATTTGGACGGGTTACAGAGATGAGAGCATCGCTGGGAGAAGTGTGTAGAGTTACAAGGTGACTATGTTGAAAAACGCCGAGTACTATTTATACGTGTTACAAAGATGGGAACATCGCTGGAAGAAGCGTGTAGAGTTACAAGGAGACTATGTTGAAAAATGCCAAGTACTATTTGGACGGGTTACAGGGATGAGAACATCGCTGGGAGAAGTGTTTAGAGTTACAAGGAGACTGTGTTGAAAAATGCCAAGTACTATTTGGACGGGTTACAGAGATGGGAGCATTGCTGGGAGAAGTGTGCAGAGTTACAAGGAGACTATGTTAAAAAACGCCGAGTACTACTTGGATGGGTTACAGAGATGGGAGCATCGCTGAGAGAAGTGTGTAGAGTTACAAGGAGACTATGTTGAAAAACGCCGAGTACTATTTGGATGGGTTACAGATGGGAGCATCGCTGGGAGAAGTGTGTAGAGTTACAAGGAGAGTATGCTGAAAAACGCCGAGTACTATTTGGACGGGTTACAGAGATGAGAGCATCGCTGGGAGAAGTGTGTAGAGTTACAAGGAGACCATGTTGAAAAACGCCGTGTACTGTTTGGACGGGTTACAGAGATGCGAACATCGCTGGGAGAAGTGTGTAGAGTTACAAGGAGACTATGTTGAGAAACGCCGAGTACTATTCGGATGGGTTACAGAGATGGTAGCATCGCTGTGAGAAGTGTGTAGAGTTAGAAGGAGAGTATGCTGAAAAACGCCGAGTACTATTTGGACGTGTTACAGAGATAGGAACATCGCTGGGAGAAGTGTGTAGAGTTGCAAGGAGACTATGTTGAGAAACGCCGAGTACTATTTGGATGGGTTACAGAGATGGCAGCATGGCTGGGAGAAGTTTGTAAAGTTACAAGGAGACTATGTTGAAAAACGCCGAGTACTATTTGGACGGGTTACAGAGATGGGAGCATCTCTGGGAGAAGTGTGTAGAGTTACAAGGAGACTATGTTGAAAAACGCCGAGTAATATTTGGACGGGTTACAGAGATGGGAGCATCGCTGGGAGAAGTGTGTAGAGTTACAAGGAGACTATGTTGAAAAACGCCGAGTACTATTTGGATGGGTTACAGAGATGGGAGCATCGCTGGGAGAAGTGTGTAGAGTTACAAGGAGACTATGTTGAAAAACGCCGAGTACTATTTGGACGGGTTACAGAGATGGGAGCATCGCTGGGAGAAGTGCGTAGAGTTACAAGGACAGTATGCTGAGAAACGCCGAGTACTATTTGGACGGTTTACAGAGATGAGAACATCGCTGAGAGAAGTTTGGAGAATTACAAGGAGGCTATGTTGGAAAAAAGTTCTGAAAACGTGTCTTGTATCTTTATTAGGTCGGAAACTTATCAGACCACACTCGTATGATACAGTTCCATGGTTATACGGGTGTCAGAGATTACGAAAATTTTATTGGCCACTCTTGCTATTTCAGATGGCTGCGAATGTATAAGAGTCTTCATTTTCTCTTATTTTAAAGGCAATTAATTATTCCTTGGGGTTTCACTGGCTTTGAAGGTCACGACTCGCCACTGCACTTATACATACTACAATGTTTCTTTAATTCGAGTACATAGGTTATCTTGGGGTCCTGTGCAGCTGAACTTCGAACTTCCAACTAACGTGCTGTCAGACTGTCTTCTGCCTGCAAATATGATATCTGAAAAAAAGAAATGAAAGTCAAATACGTAAGAAGACACCTTTAAAAAATTGAGGACATAATGTTTCCTTGGCACAAGAAATCCTTGAATTTCAAGAATTTTAATAATTTGGTATTAACATTCTTGTAATAATTTCGGTTAGTGTAATGTTTATCACAAATTTGTTCCAGATCTATAGGTTCAACTTATATGGAATGTTCTTAATGCTTTTATTTTCCTGTTTCAATATTTTATATAAAATTCAGTCCCCTGTGTTCTGTTCCTGTGACCCTCTTTTGCAATGGATAATATTTGCGTCAGTAATTGTCAAAAAAGAACGCACTAATCTTAAGTTTATTCGCATTTTATATATAAGTTCATATTTACCGTCAAAAAGTATTCAGTAGCCGAGTATTTCCGAAGTGAAGCTGCCGGACATTACCGAAGCGTCTGCAGTAACGTTATTATTTTTATTACTAGTAGTACTGGACTTGATTTTAAAAATAAAATTCCTTCACTTCAATCTAAAGTTTAATGTAAACTTCAACTATATTTATTTTCGTCATAAATAGTTCTAATGATATTTTAAAAATATATTTCTTTAAGCTTTTTCTATTACAATCTAAATGTATATCTGCAACTTTCTTGGCAGAGCCACTGATGTACTCATTATTGCGAACTTTGTATCATTGGTATAGCGTTAGACATCCGATAAATGTTATATAACAAATGCTAATCCCGCTAAATTTCTCATTTTAAAACAATTGCTTGTAGAATTAGTCATTTACTAAATATTGCCTGTTATTGGAATGAATTTCATAATACAAGTACCGCGGCTTGACTTTCAAAGCAAGGGAAGCTCCAAAAAATAATGTTCATTAAAATAAGAGAGAATAATGACTCAAAGAACTAAAGCTACTCTTCAGTACTCTTTCTATTGTACAGTCACACGTAGGTCCAGTAGCGAGGTGTGACTTTCAAAGCGGGGGAAGCTCCAAATAGTAATTTTCATTAAAATAAGAGAGAATAATGACTCAAAGAACTATGGCTACTCTTCAGTACTCTTTCTATTGTACAGTCACACATAGGTCCAGCAGCGAGGCGCGACTTTCAAAGCGAGGGAAGCTCCAAATAATAATGTTCATTAAAATAAGAGAGAATAATGACTCAAAGAACTAAAGCTATTTTTCCGTACTCTTTCTATTGTACAGTTACACGTAGGTCCAGTAGCGAGGCGCGACTTTCAAAGCGAGGGAAGCTCCAAATAGTAATTTTCATTAAAATAAGAGAGAATAGTGACTCAAAGAACTAAGGCTACTCTTTAGTACTTTTTCTATTGTACAGTCACACGTAGGTCCAGTAACGAGGCGTGACTTTCAAAGCGAGGGAAGCTCCAAATAATAATGTTCATTAAAATAAGAGAGAATAATGACTCAAAGAACTAAGGCTACTCTTCAGTACTCTTTCTATTGTACAGTCACACGTAGGTCCAACGGCGAGACGTGACTTTCAAAGCGAGGGAAGCTCCAAATAATAATTTTCATTAAAATAAGAGAGAATAGTGACTCAAAGAACTAAGGCTACTCTTCAGTACTTTTTCTATTGTACAGTCACACATAGGTCCAACGGCGAGACGTGACTTTCAAAGCGAGGGAAGCTCCAAATAATAATTTTCATTGAAATAAGAGAGAATAGAACTAAGGCTACTCTTCCGTACTCTTTCTATTGTAAAGTCATATGCAGGCACTTCTTGCATTCCAAGACTGGTCACACTACAAGCAGACATATTCCTGTTTCCCCTATCCAGCCAAACGTTCCAATTTTTCCTACAACTACCGCCTGAACAACATAGAGAAAGTATGAAATTCTCACACTTTTGGTAATAACTTAAAACTTAACAAGAATTTCATATAATTCACCACTAAATACCAATCCACGTAAAATACGAAGGCTGTTCAATAAAGAATGATCATAATTTTTCGCACTAAAATTCAATTTTATTATATTCTGTTAGCTTAATGTGAAACAAACACGCCGTAGTAGTCTCATTGTTGGTACTCCTGGTTCCTGCCTGTGAGAACCAGACAAGTTCAGATATATTCAGTATAGGCTACCGCTGCAATGGAGATAACATGCAGTTAAAGTTGATGTTAGAGGAACATCTAGAGTTTCTTTCAAACATAATCACTGCTGATGATACTTGGCTACATCATTTTGATCCTGAGAGCAAACAGAAAAGCTCAGTGTGGAAATCTCCTTCATCACCAACCCCGCAAAACAGCAAAAGTGGTTGCTTCTGCTTGGAAAGTTATAGTTATCTCATTTTTTGATATTCATGGAATTGTTTATCAGCATGTTGTACCTGCACACACATCAGTAACTGGACAATACTACAGGGATGCCCTGGAAACATTGAAAGTCCATATCAGGCGCAAAAGACTACATTTCCATAAAGCAGGCTGGATGCTTCACCACGATAATTTGCGGCCGCATATTGCCAATGTTGTTGCTGAATATCCTGCTAAAATCAACGTGAAGTGCATCCCTCACCCTCCCTATAGTCTGGATTTAGCCCCATTTGACGTTTTTCTATTCCGTAACTTGAAGAAACGCTGGTACAAGTCCATCACATTCAGGGGAGACTATTTTGAGAAGGACTATCAACATTATAAGGATGATTAAAGGTACGTTGTCAAAAAAAGAATTGTGATCATTCTTTACTAAGCAGCCCTCGTGCTATTTGCTAATGCTACTGAAATATACTTACAGTTGTGTTTGAAGCACAAAATGAAAAAAATAAAAATATTTTCTTCACAGGTTACCGAGACCACGTCACAAAATTTATCAGTAGAGTAGCCGTATTCCCATAAAAGCCCTGGGTGTTCAGCGGGAGAGCCTGTTTTCAATATCCGCTTGGCGCCTAATGTATGCCAGTTCCTCCCTCTCTCCCTCCCACCCAGCCATGTGCGTCAACCTGTATGCGCAAAGGTCAGTGTGTATCCTCATCTAGACGAGTGAACTTGGTTATCACGTGCTTTGTTGGAAACACTAAATCTGTGAAACTTATCAGTTAGAATGCAGTTAAAGAAAAACTAAAGCCGAATCTTCCAGTAAAGTCTGTTATTGTGATAGATAACGCTTCATATCACAATGTGACCAGAGAAAAATGACCCACAGCGAACACAAAAAAGCAGGATATGAGGGACTGGTTAGTTAAGCTTAGGTTTCCGTTCGGAAGCCATATGCTGAAAGCGGAACTATATGATCTTATAAAGTTGCATAAGCCAAAACATAAGAAATATATTGTGGATGCAATTTTAGAAGAAGATGGGCACGTAGTTCTCCACTTACCATGGTACCATCCCGACCTGAATGCCATAGAAAAAATTTGCGCAAATGTAAAAGAATGAGTTGCGCTTTGCAATGTGAGCTTCAACATGGGAGACGTGTGGCGTTTGTGCGAACAGCGATTTGGTGAAATAGGAGAAGCAGAATGGGGTGCAGTTTGCCGGCATGTTCACCTAGTGGAAGAGAAATATATAAAAACTGAGCGTCTCCTAGACAGTTAATGGCGACAGTAGCAGCAGTGATTCGGAAAGTGATTACTCAGCAACGTCTGAATATGAGTGTAGCAGCAGAGCCGAGAGGTACGTTTTCGAGGGATGTGCAGACGACATGCTGGACGGCATCCAGGAACTTCCACAATCACCTCACGCCTAAGCCACGCCCATCGGTGGTGAGAGTCGCTCCTAAGGTAAGCAATGCATTATGCCAGGGTTTTTACGGAAGTATTCTAACTCTACTTCCTAATTGCCAGAGAGCTACGAATGCTTCCGGAAATCTACGAAGTGAATAGAGAATATTAAATGAAATGACAGAATGGTCAGCTAAATAAATTGTTTCCAATATTTAATATAAACAGCCAACTTAAGGTACATGTGGGCCTTACCCTATATAAGACACTGGTAAGGCCTATTATCACGTATGCAGCCCCCGTGTGGGGATATGCTTCAAAAACTCACTTACACATATTACAAACGTTACAAATCAGAATAATTACAACGCAACCGCCGGTAGCACCGGCCAATCTGTTGCACAATGAACTAAAGCTACATTCAATTGAGGAATTTATCAAAAGACTCTGCTTTAACGTATATAAGCGCAAAGATAAAAACACTAGCGCACTAATACAGCAACTGGGCACATACGAAACCGAATACAATAAACATAAAAGACCACTGTCCATTTTTGATAGGACCATCGGGATGGCAGACCCTGAAATAGACATCCAAGAGTATCTAAATACTCGTAAGACTTCCATAGAAGTAGTAAGATTGCCCATGACTGTATACCACATCCTGGCATTTGGCAGTCCACAAAGTCCTTACTCTTAGTCAAGGCGATGTTGCATGGGGAGTGGATGAAGCATGGGAACAGGTGGATGTTATTAGCAGATCTTTCTGTAAATATATTTTGGGCTTACCGGTAGCTTCTCCCATGGGGCAGCACAATTAGAGTTGAAAAGACATTCAACGAGGGTTAAAACTGTCTCAAGGGTATTGAAATATTTAGACAGAGTTGCCAATTTGGAGGAGAGTAATATTATCAAGGAATGTTTTCTTCTTCAGATGAGAAGCAAATGGGGAGAGTCTTGGGCGCAAAAAGTAAGGGAACTGTTGGAACAGATAGGTATGGGACATATTTGGAGAAACGAGGAGTATTATTATAGGGGCTTTTGGAAAGAGGTACAATTAAGGCTGGAAGATTTAGATAGCCAAGTTATATTTACCAGTGTAAGGGAGAAAATATCATTGAGGACATATAGGGAAATAAAGACAGTGTGGGGGAGGGAGAGGCTGACTGTTATGGGAATAGCTTCAGAAGCTCTTTTCATTCCGGATGACCTTGCTTTCTTATAAAACCGTAAAAAACCCAAATTACGCCAATACACAGATAAATACTTCTTATTCCAAATAAGGAGTCTTCAAATGTTTTCATGTGCTGGTCACGCAACGTCGTCACATAGCGACCAGCTGGTAAATTATAAGCTCATTTGAACAATATTGTGCCACCGTCCAATGAATGGAGAAAGGCATGTTAAAGTTTCTGAGTGGACATCACACAAACTAACTTAAAGCTTATTAACGTTCCCATCCAGAGGTCCAGAGGTAGTCTTAGTTGGGCGAGGCTTCTGCCCGTCCGGGTGTCTATGCCGCAGTAAAGTCTGTTTAGTTAACGCGTGTGCAGTTCGGAGTCAAAGGAACCTGAGCCTCCCGCCCACTAATGACCGTCATAAGTCTATCTCCACACTTCAGAAATGGAACACTGTCGTTGAGGACCAATAACAACGCTGATTTTCTTGAAGTGACAGTCGCATGTCTACTCCACGTGGAGTCTCAGTTGCCAAAGTTCCAACTTCCAGTTGATCTGGTTCATTACGTGCAGAAATTCGTTGTGTGTCACGATGTGGAGACCGTGGGAGGGAAATGCTGTGGTAAATGCAAATGAAGTAGTAGATAAATTTCAGTCAAGTGAACATAATCAAAGTGATGACAATAGAGTGAATAACAGGGCCGAGTTATATTACTGGAAAAGCCTCAAAAAACAAAGTTATAACGGGAAGTGTTTCTAAGCAAATTCAAGCGCTTGTTTTGAAAACATATAAATATGTGCTGACAAATAATCTTGGTAAGGGGTCATGCAATGAACCTGATGATAAATTCTGGGTATTCACAGAAATACAGTAAGAAATATTGTGACGAAACAAATACCAAAGACACCGATCAAGTGTGAAGTCAAAAGGAAACGTTTCTGTAAAGTAGATAATTTCACATGCGATTTAATTAGTCGAGAAATTTATAGATTCAATGAAAAAGGAAGAGCGCCCACCTTTTGATTAATTGGTTGCACATTTGCAAGAAATTTGTGATTTTCCTTATGGGTACTGCACTTTGCGCGATCTCATAAAGGAGCTGGGTTTCAAACACCGCATTTTGAATAATTTAAGGGTTATTATGGAATCCAGTAGAATTGTAGCTTGGCGATATATATCGTCAAAACTAAGAAAGTTTTGCAGTAATGGACATAAGATAATTTATTTAGATGAAACTTCGTACGATACCCATGACGTATCGAGAAAGGTCTGCGAGGAGGAGGGCCAGGGTTGTAAAACGATTATAAGGGTTCGTCAAAGGCAGCGGCCGACTGCACATGAGTTAACTAAACAGACTTTACCTAGCCTCTTTGCTGCTTTACCTGCGAAATGACTAGTGGGATGGTATGTTCTGCTAGGGGGATAGGTTTTGAATTTTAGGGAAATTTGGGTTGGGATGCCCTTGAATAATCTCAGAAAGCAGCTGCGTTTTGGCGTTCCCCCGTTTTGGGAGACACGATTTAATGTTTTTGCTCCGTCTTGCTTACGGGTTGCATATCGTTTGAGCCATCAGGCGTAAATATGGGCCATAGAGACATCTGGGGCTTCTCTTGGTATTAACCAAGGGGCCCCAAGACGTCTCTTGGTAGTTTTTACAATGGCAAGCGTCTTTGTTCCCTCTGGTCATATCTGACCAGGGAGTTCACCAAAGGGTTGTTGTGAGTTTGGATTTTGTCGTACATTGATCGTGCCCTCTCGCAGATGATATCGACAATGTACGGGATCTGGGAGTGCTCATGCAGGATATGAGCAGGAAATCTCCAGTCTGTATCGTATATGATACGAAGTGCCCTGTTCTGTAGCGTCTGGAGCCTGACGAAGGTGGTATTAGCCACTGTTCCCCAGATCTCTCAGCCGTACAGAATCATAGGCGGAATGATCGCCCGATACAGCTGGAGTTTGAGACGGAGTGGCATGGTTGAGCGGAATATAGGGTATAGGCTCCGGAGCACGACGTGTTACAGCTGGACCTTACCCTTGACGTGCGGAACGTAAGTTAATTTACGGTCAAGCGTCACTCCGAGATGCTTCACCGTTTGCACCCATGGGATTCTACGGCGCCGTAAAACGAAGTTCTACTGTAACCGGTTGGCTCTGGTTTTCGCCAGGAGAATTGCAGAGCTCTTCTCCGCCTTAGTTGCCATTCGCCATTTTGCGCTCCATTCGCCAATGGCCAGGAGCTGGGTTTGGATTTGCCGGAAGCTGTACCTAGGGTTTCTATTTACTGCGAAGATCATGAGATCGTCCGCATACTGACAGGTTTAGGTGCTGTGGTGTGTAGGGATGTCGGCCATGTAAGCTGCAAAAAGTGCCGGCAACAGCACGCTGCCTTCCGGCACTCCAGCACCAATGGACAGCGCCCCCTCCATCTTTACTCGGAAGCTTCGGTTGTGGCGAATGTCATCTCCACGTCAAGCAGCACTGCTACCGTTTTAGACCTTTCCTGGAATCCCAGGTTTACACATACCTACCCAAAGTTGAAGTGGTCCTTATTTCGTGAAGAAAAACAATAGTTATTGCATGTGTTCAAACAATATCGAATGAAATGGTCATTAATTTTTAGAACGGAAATTTAAAACGGATATATATGTACTTTTGTGTCAGATTGGTATTTCAATGCCAATTAAAGTTAACATCTGAAACAATGTACATATATATCCGTTTTAGAAGATTTCCTTTCTAACAAATAATGACCAGTTCATTCGATATTTTCTGAATACATGCTATAACTATAGTTTTTCTTCACTAAATAAGGACCACTTTAACTTTGGGTAGGTATGTGTAAATAACATTACACAATTATTATAAAACTTCGTAAGTAACTGCAAAGTTTCTTCTGTGCGACAAAATATAACAGCTAGAGCCATCTCTTGGCAGCAAGAAACGACTCCTGTGCAGTGTTATCCCTTCTCAGCCGAAATTTCTTACCTCGTAGACGAAGATACAACTTGAGTAACTACAAAATAAGAATGAACATATGTTCAGCGAATACGGTGATGTACTGTCTTGGCGTTGCCAGTTCCACGTCAAAGCGGGCGACAGAGATGGAAGATATGCCTTTCTTTGTGTCGTCGAATCCACCTAACAAGTGATTTGGGATGTGCAGTGACACAATGCTGACAGAACTTCGCTTAATATTTCAACATGTGTGTGAGAAGATACACAATGATTATCTCGTAATCGGAATCTTAAAACCTTGAACTGGAGAACAGTTCGCTTACATAACTATCGTTCATATATAAACAAAACAAAATGACTCATATTAGACATTTCAACAATTTGTGAATATAGTTTCTATTTTAATGATGCCATATTTGTGTAGTGTTTGTAATGGACTTTAAACCAATTTTTGCTTCATTAAAATACTCAATAAATACGGAAGATACCAATGTCTAGTTATGAAGCAGTTTTACACCATGAAACATCTGTATTAATGTTGTGTATTGTACGCAGAAATTTTAATCTTGCAGCAACGATATCGCTTTTTCAAGCAGTAATTTGCGACCATCATTTGTTCTCCTATATTTGAACCCAAGAGATTTCAGAATATTATACATAGAAGATACAGAATCCGTATATTCTATTTTCCTCCTCATTAAATTGATCAGTCTCTTGGCAGTTGGATATTCACCCTTGTCATTTAAATCATAATTTTTTCTACGTAAAACACACTTTTGAAAAATGTTTAAGTTGGTAGCACGTGTTTTAACTGCTCATTGTTTCCCTGGAGATTTAAATATGGAACCTTCTCCTAATTTGGTAAACTGTTTGCCTTCTCTAACAATGTTCGTCACAGAATGAGCCACTCACGTGACAAGCTTGTAACATTAATTCTCGACTCTGAGCGAAATTTGTACTTTCAAAAACGTATTTACTGTCCGGCCGCTCTATCTCCGGCTCTGACAGTTCTCGAGAGGGGGAAGCGCGTTGTTGCCAGTTCTTTAGCGGGAATTTCAAGCAGAGAAACATCTCACGCATTTGCAGATCGTAACTTCGTAAATGTACGTGGACAACGTGTATATACATGATCCCAGAATAGTTGCATATGGAGACAATATACCATTTACTGGAAAAGAAATAACAAAGAGCTACTTCGCACGAGTGGGAAATTCCTTTCTCATATAATATAGATATACATGTCGCCTTATAGCATCCTTTTAAAAAACATCAAGTGAAACTTTAAGGTTGCCTCGTTGCCTTTCCTTTCCCGGTGTACGCAGAACTGCAAACGGCGAAATTAAATCAGCTGGCACTTTTCCTTGGTCACATTCTTTCCACCTTCAAGGCATCACAAACTCTCTCCAGCACCTTGGTAACATGTAGTAGAGGTCCACCAGTGTCCCACTCCTTCTCGAAGTACTCACGTAGCCTTGAATATAAATTCACGGCTTTGGCTCTTATAAGAGCCTATTTTTTCTTGAATTCTGACGAACCAGTAGCCATATTACTAAAATAGCGATAGTAATAAGACTTACAGACGCTACAAATCGGAATTCACGCACACACCAACAATTAAACCACCATCGCGGGATCCAAAAGCAGCTAAGAGCCACGTGGTCCACACAAAATTGCAGCGGCAACACGGTGCTGGATTTGCAAGCCACGCCTAGCAGCGACAACGCTGATTGGCGCTAGCAGACAGTTTTAACTTCCTAACCACGACACCGGATGCAACACCAACTCCAATACTCAGACCATAATACGAGAATCGATTGTAGGAGAAATGGCGGCGCTCGTGGCCCAGCTTGTTATGTTGTGGTTATATATACAGAGTAAAGTGTGTGTTTGTTTACTTTGATTGTGTGTTTGAAGAATTAATGTAATTCATATTACAGTGGCAATTAGTGACTAACGAGTTAGTTTATAGTTGAGTATTTAACATAAAGTGATAACGTTTACCTAAATATATACAGTGAAGTATTGTCGAAATGCATCGTGTTTGTGTTCCCAGCTGCAATCTAATTATGGTAATGTACCTCACACGACATTCAAATTTCCGAAGGAAAAATCGTAATGGGATAAGTGGACCAGGAACATACATCGTAAAGATTTTAAAGTAAATAACAAAACGGTAGTTTGTATTCATCATTTTGAACAGTGCTTTGAGGTTAAGGAAGATATCTTTCCAGTAAATGATGGTGAACCAATTCGTGCCCTTCGAAAAGTACCATAATTAATAGATGATGCCTACCCCACGATTTTTAAGAATCAGCCATCCTATCACACATTAAAGCTCAACCAGAAAAGACGAAATCCTGAAGAATGTATCCAAGACATTTTACAGAGAGTGAAGATAATTTTAATATTTGGTGTGCACAAGATGTTATTGACAGTTTTGAACCTAAGTGGTGAGGAGATTTTAACCCATTGATAGTCATTATTAAAGACGATTAGTTACGTTCTTTTCAATAACATTCAAGATCCCAGCTTCACTGATGTTCCTTCACTTAATAAGTTTCAAAGTAGTTCATAATCTAGAAGCAATATTATGAGCCTGCCACTGGAAAATTTTAAATGGCTCTTGCAGTGTGAGGAAACTGACACCTTCAAACGTGATAATTGGAGTAAACTGGACAATCTGGTGAGTTATCTTAAATATTGTAGTATAAGCAGTACCTATGTCCTTACCAGAAAAGGTTACTATGTAAACAATATAAAAGAAACTTTAGTACTTGCTACAGACGATAGGATGATTGAGTCCAATAATATAAAGTTTTCTGTGTTTAATGCTTATGAGTTGTCATGCCTTATAAATTAAATTTTGATTGGAAGTATAAGGTGGAAAATGCATAGTACTGGCCGTGCTACTATATAATGTTATAAGCTCTTAGGATTTGTCATGATGCTCTTTATTTATGTTATTACACGTTTTAGTTGAAAGTATAAAGTGATAAATGCTTAGGAGTTACCTCACTGCTCCGTAATATGGATTATATTATGTCCATTGTGTATAGTTTCCTATTCTACGTAACCAGAGCCGCTGGGCTTCGACGGGCGCCATCTTGGAATCTGCATTATGGTCTGAGTATTGGATTTGGTGTTGCCGGATGTACAGACTCCCAGCACCACCAACAGAAGCAGTTGGTGTGCGTGAAAGGTGTGAACGAAATATTCGAATAGAGTGATGTTCTAAAGAATATCTTGCATGGTAATGAAATTACAAGTTGTATTTCAATGTTTTGAAGCTGATATAGTCCTATACTCTCATTATAAAGATAATTCTGACGATATGTTTTCAATTACTCGGTATTATATGTTGGTACTAGTAATTTTGCCCCTCCACCTCCCGCAGCCATTAAATATCAGAGCCGGAAATAGAGCGGCCGGACAATAATTGACAACTGTTTGAAAAAGAAACACAAATTAAGAAGAATATATGTAGCCTATTTATGTAAAATCTTATGAGTTTTTTCGCAGTTACTACTAGGCGCACCAGTACTAGGCTTGCAAAGCAGTATATTTACTAACTTTGAAAAGCGTGTGTACACTCTTAAAAGATCACCACTTTACTGAATGCAAGGTACAAAATGCAACTGCAGCATAGCACGTGTGTGCTTTTCTTCATTGACAGTTGATTCTTTTGTTTCTAGTCAGGCGTCTTATCTTTCCATATCTCAGAAACCAGATGTGCTACAAACTAGGGGTTTGGACAGTAAATTCTCTGAAAAAATATCTCCGTAACATGGGAAAACACAAAATAATTCTGTAATTAGTATCTTTAGAGAGCGCAACGAAATTAGCCGTATGGTTCGGCAAAGCGAGCCAGATGCGTGCTTAACTGTACAACGTTGTATGCACCGCATTGGCTAGTAGCGATAGAACAGCCACGCCTAGCCCCTTTTAGCTACCATAGAAGGATATCTCTTATATGTACGTTTATACTAGAAAGTTCATTGTTTCCAGTCACACTACCTTTTCAATCAACTCTTCTACAATAATTTAATTTTGCTCTCTTCCCCAGAGTAAGATAAACGTTTACCCAAATATTGTTATACACATTTTGTTGCACACACAAGTGGATACAGGAAACTGAAGTGGCAGTTAAATGTTTAAAAAGCAGGTCGCTAAATACTGTTTTTGGGAGTCCAATATGAACCCATTAAATCTAAAAAAAGTGAGACTTGTTTTTGGCATTTTAAATATGTAAAAAGGTTCGAAAATGTAATCTAAAGACACAAGATGCAAAATCGTGGCTATAAGGTGGATGTGGTACACAGATAATGTTGAATCGAGCCAGAAACTGCATGACTTGATTGGCGACGTGAGGCCGTGCATTGTCATGATGAAGTCTCCACCCAGTCCAAGAAAGCTCTGGTCGTTTCTTTGCAATGTGCTTCCTCAGTGTAGCCAATACTGACGTGTAGTATGCTGCTGTAACAGTAGTGTGGGGGGAACTGCATGCTGGTAAATCATGACGAAGTCACCACCCAGTCCGAGAAAGTTCTGGTCGTTACTTTGTAATGTGCTTCCTCAGTGTAGGCAATACTGACGTGTAGTATGCTGCTGTAACAGTAGTGTGAGGGGAAACTGCATGCTGGTAAATCATGATGAAGTCGTCACCCAGTCCGAGAAAGTTCTGGCCGTTTCTTTGCAATGTGCTTCCTCAGTGTAGCCAATACTGACGTGTAGTATGCTGCTGTAACAGTAGTGTGAGAGGGATCTGCATGCTGGTAAATCATGATGAAGTCGTCACCCAGTCCGAGAAAGTTCTGGTCGTTTCTTTGCAATGTGCTTCCTCAGTGTAGCCAATACTGACGTGTAGTATGCTGCTGTAACAGTAGTGTGAGAGGGAACTGCATGCTGGTAAATCATGATGAAGTCGTCACCCAGTCCGAGAAAGCTCTGGTCGTTTCTTTGCAATGTGCTTTCTCAGTGTAGCCAATACTGACGTGTAGTATGCTGCTGTAACAGTAGTGTGAGGGGGAACTGCATTCTGGTAAATCATGATGAAGTCGCAACCCAGTCAGAGAAAGCTCTGGTCGTTTCTTTGCAATGTGCTTCCTCAGTGTAGCCAATACTGACGTGTAGTATACTGCTGTAACAGTAGTGTGAGAGGGATCTGCATGCTGGTAAATCATGATGAAGTCGTCACCCAGTCCGAGAAAGTTCTGGTCGTTTCTTTGCAATGTGCTTCCTCAGTGTAGCCAATACTGACGTGTAGTATGCTGCTGTAACAGTAGTGTGAGAGGGAACTGCATGCTGGTAAATCATGATGAAGTCGTCACCCAGTCCGAGAAAGCTCTGGTCGTTTCTTTGCAATGTGCTTCCTCAGTGTAGCCAATACTGACGTGTAGTATGCTGCTGTAACAGTAGTGTGAGGGGGAACTGTAGGCTGGTAAATCATTCCATTACAGTAACAAAAAAATGTGATCACCATCACTTTCCCTGTAGCTGGAACAACTTTTGCCTTTGTTGGTATTGGAGAAACTGACGATATCCACTCTGAAGCAGTGCTAAAGCTAAGGCGATTCTCAAGGACCTGACAAAGAATGTACTGCAGCACGTGTTCAAAGACTGGCAGAGACGTACATTAAAGTAGGAGGAGACTACTTTCAAAAAGATTATGTAAACATTGAAATGGAGTAATAAACATCTGTGAAAGAAAATCAGTTTGTGTTTGTTGATCAGTCCTCGTAGAAACCTATGGTCAGAGTAAGCGTCTACTAGGGTTCTCGAATTTCACCTCACTCAGTTTTATGGGTTAGGGTAATCTCGAAAAGCAGCCAATTCATTCTGATAGCCATTTTGAACTTCAAGTAAAGCTGTAAAATATGATCTAAATTCATTTTTTGAATTAATAAAGGACTGAACGTAGGTATTTACATAGTGTTTATGTATCTTCTTTACTAATATTGTGCCCAGATTTTTAAGCATTGTTTGAGATTTATTATGTTGCAGTTTTGTTAAGGTTTTGCTTGGTTAGGAGGGTTATACGAACTCCTGGTGTTATCTCTGGTAAACCACAAATGTCATTCCTGACCTAGACAGGTAATTGCACAACAATGCTATAAACACACGTGCAAGGTTACCGTAATATTGCCATTAAGTGGTTCAGGTGATGAAAACTTACGGACTTAAGTACCTCGAGCCATTAACTTCTGCTTGATGTCACTTTATCGACCTGCGTAAATGCCGCGGCAATTTAACCGACCTTCAAGTGTTTTATAGCACACGAACCGACCTTCCTGCTGTCAGAATCTAGTTTTACTGGGAATTTCCGATAATTTTCCTTCGGTTTTAAGTGTTTTTATTGTATTTAAGAGAGAAGAATGCACATTTAAGTTACAGCTTTGTAACGGTAAAGATGAACGTCTTTTGTTCTGCTATGCGGCTTTTATTCATTATTTTTGGTAAGTTGTTTGCTTGTTTTTTATTGCACCACTTTGTGTTTTTGTTAAGGAAAGCGTTTTTATGCAAAAATGTAATGTGTTACATTCACGTGATTCTCTCTACCCATTTTTGGTTAACTTTTGAGTCCGACGGACGGATATAGTACCACGCTGTCGTGGGAGGTTAGAAACTTATGTTCTTATAAACAGTGGAACAACGATACTCGTCGTTAAGGGACACACTCGCTTCGCTCGCGTGCTTTGATATAACAACTATTAAAATAGTTGCTAATAATTGTAAACTCATTTAAAAAAGGAATAAATAAACCTGAAGTCTCGCGAATTAGAAACCTAACTTCATTAAATGGTCAATCTAAACATTGTTTATCGAAAATATACGAGAGCTGTTCAATAAAGAATGATCATAATTTGTTTACAGACAATTTTTCGCACTAAAATTCAATCTTATTATATTCTATTAGCTTAATGTGAAACAAACACGCCGTAGTAGTTTCACTGTTGGTACTCCTGGTTCCCGCCTGTGAGAACCAGGCAAGTTCAGACATGTTCAGTATCGTCTACCACTGCAATGGAGGTAACATGCAGTTAAAGTTGATGTTAGAGGAAGATACGGAGTTTCTTTCAAACGTAATCACTGCTGATGAAACTTGGCTACACCATTTTGATCCTGAGAGCAAACCGCAAAGCTCAGTTTGGAAATCTCCTTCATCACCAACTCCCAAAAAAGCACAAGCGGTTGCTTCTGCTGGGAAAGCTACGGTCATCTCATTCTTTGATATTCATGGAATGGTTTACGAGTATGTTGTACCTGCACACACATCAGTAACTTGACAATACTACAGGGATGTCCTGAAAACATTGCACGTCCATATCAGGCGCAAAAGACCACATTTCCATGAAGCAAGCTGGATGTTGCACTACGATAATGCGCGGCCGCATATTGCCAATGTTGTTGCAGAATATCTTACAAAAGTCAACGTGAAGTGCATCCCTCACCCTCCCTATAGTCCGGATTTAGCCCCATGTGACTATTTTCTATTCCCTAACTTGAAGAAACGTCTTCGTGGGAGGCATTATCCATCATCAGAAGCAGTTGCGAAGGCTGCGGAGGCGATTTTGAAGGATCTCTCAAAATCTGTTTCCAGCATGTCTTTCAAGACTGGCAGAAATGCTGGGACAACTGCATTGCATTCAGGGGAGACTATTTTGAGAAGGACCATGAGTAAAGGTGAATTTGGAAAAAGAAAAATTGTGATCATTCTTTATTGAACGTCCCTCGTAATATGAAATTATTGTAATTACTTCATCATATAGTTATGTAAGTACTTTTCAACCTGAATGAAAATTTTATGTTCTAGCAATGGAGACGCTTGTGATGGCAAAGGTGAAAAAGTTTCCACTCATGCCTCCGGTAAGTTCTATGTTTGTTAAGGATTGATATTAATGATCTGTATACATTAGAAATATTACACCAAAACAAAACTTCTAATAGGAATGTGGTTCGGCAGCTTGAGAGGCAGTTCACAGGAAAGAGAAGCATGGAGTGAGGGTCAAGATATATTGCTAAAAACAGGAAGACAATATCTTAATGCTATTATTAATAATAAAGGCTTGGAACATCTACTTTCTGCATCATCACCAGGGCAAGAACTTTAGACACCAAACCTAATAAGTTTGCTGCATCGAGACCTTAAAATTAGGTTTGTTTACAAAGAACTGAGGATGAGAGAAGGACGTATGTATGTAAAGCACACTACAGTACGCGCAAGATAAGTTGAGCGCTGGATTTATGGTGTGGTGCGGGCAGAGAGGAAGAAGCGAGAGCTAACGCTCTTTTGTTTCTGCAGTGTGGTCAACCTTGAAAAACACAGTTCAGCAAAATAGCGTGTAAGATAAGTGAAGATATCACAAGTAACGTTGCATCCTCTGAAAACATTCCTTAGTTTTGCCCACGCCAGCTCAATTGCATTCAGATCACAGTTATACGAAAGTAGACGAATAATAATGTGTCCACTTTCGAGAGCCGTAACATCCACAAATGTTCATACAAATATAAATCATTTTCAAGTAAATGCTGATGTACATCACCATCACACTCATAACAAGGATAAACTGGCAATTCAAGCGCACCAAACGAACCTTTATGAAAGAAGCTTTAACTACAAAGTGATAATGTTATATAATAAACTTCCAAATTCATTTAAACAAGCTGCATCATTATAATACTTTAAGAATAAGGTTAAGAAATTTCTGCATGCACACTGTTTTTATACGGTTAATGAATTTTTATAACTATAACCATGTAAATGAGCACTGGGAGCATAGTACATTCACAATCCTGTAATATTTATATTATGACATTTCTTGTAGTAAATTAGTCTATGCAAATACCACATGGAACCATAGAAAAGCTGCTTACTGTGTATATTGTATGTAATCAATTTGACTTTATGTATATACTGTATTTATACATTTTGACGTGTCTCATAACATGTATATGTTGCCAAGGACGAACTAAAATTGTAATTCTAAGATACAATTGTTGTAAACTGGTTAGATAATTAACCTTGAAATGAAATATGGTGGACATGATAAAGCTTAGCGTATTAGCCACTAGATGTCAGTGTATAGCACATTTCAAATTTAAAGTTGTCATCTATGTTTACGGAGTTAAACGAAACTTACCAAATGAAGACTTGGATCCCGATAGCTCTTCTTATTAAGCACATATAGTACACTTGATTCCAACCTTGGTTATGTATAGTCAGTCGAAGACAACAGAGACTCTTGACTAAACGTGTATATATGAATAATATGAGAAAGTCCCTAAGCTCATCCATTCTCTCTTTTGTGAACAGATACACAGGTCTATTGATATAACATTGGTTAAAGTTTAATTATAATCATTAATTTTATTGCAATGCACAACTATGTATATTCATAAATTCTCAAATTTGAAACTTGTTCTATTGTATGACAAAATATTTTTGTATTGAGAGAATGTTCTCTCTACATTGCATGATGTGATGGAGCATACTTAAAACAGTTTATATTTGAATCTGTGTTGTTGTTTAAACAATTTTGCACTTCACACTGTTTTGAATATGATGGATTGTTTTTGAGAACACATTCAAGTTTTTATTTAATAGAATTACTAGATATTAGTATCATCAGGGACTTTATTTTTTCACAAGCTTTTTCCACCGCCCTAAAGCGACACACACTTCAATATTTGAAGTCTCGCCTCAGATCCTCCCTCAGAATGTGACTATACATAAGGACAGCAGTGGATCACGAGGTTCCATAAGTCAGTGTCTTGCAACCTGCAGCCGCCTCATTTCAATGTTTTGGTGTCCAAAGTTCCTCTCCTAATCATCACAGACACTGCAGAGTGCAATATAAATTCATTTCTCTTTAAAAATGAATGAATGCTGACTATTCTTATTTTGCATCTTTTTATATCTTTTGCAGTTTTCATGCCTACTGGTCATTTTTTAGGAAATATTACTTTTTGTTGCATTTTCTTCAAATTTTGCTTTTAAATATTCTTTTTTATTCCAATGTGTAAAGACTATGATATAAAGAAGCACAAAATGAATATAATTTTGAGTCGAACTAATACTCAATGCTCCACTTATTGCTAGTATTTACCTAGAACGTGTTTCATTAGGTTCTTCCTAACATCATCAGCTGTTGTTGACTAATGGACGTTGGTTTGGTGAACTCCTTGGAGGTGATAGGTGCATCTCTGTCAGTATCTTGATGAACTTGAAGTTTGGGTTTTCTTCAAAGGTAGTGTCAAAATTAAACAATTTTCTTTCATATTTCTTTATGAAGATTTTTTCCCATGTGGTTAATACAGCTGGACCTTGAACACATTTTAATAAGTGGATTTCTCGTTCTATATCATGATTCTCCTTTCAAAAATGATATACTACTACCAATTTATCTATTTCTTTGTTCCTGATGTTCCTAAAACACTCTCTAAGTCGAATGTTCAAGTTCCTTTTAGTTCTTCCAATGTAAAAGTTGTCAGAGCCTTTGCATGGAAAGATAGAGTCAGACTGAAAAATTCAATGTCTTAGCCGGGATCTGAACCACGGATCTTCTGGTTGCCGTCCAGCTGCTCTAACCCTTGAGCTACTATGGCCAACATGCCGACATGACATTAAATTCTCCAACTGACTTGTGTTTTTCCCGGTAAACCACTTAGGAGTTCAGGCTTTGGAGTTTATCCAATGAGTTCACCAAACCAACGTCCATTAGTCGACAACAGCTGATGATGAGAGGAAGATCCTAACAAAATGTGTTCTAGGTAAACACTAGCAATAAGTGAAGCATCGACTCAAAATTATATACTTTTTTATGTTATTCCCATGTATTGTATGTTACAATTGACACTCTTCCGAAACTGCTTGTTCTTACAATGGAAGTAATTGACAAGGATAACTATCAACGTATATGCAAGTTATTTGATCAAACCATATTTCTTTTGTGGCCATAGGCCATTAAACATGAAAATACTTCTTTTCCTAACCTATCTAGCTTTTCGTTTCTTACTTTTTTGCTGGAGAATCTTCACTGTCCAAAATGATTTTCCTGAGATCCTCCAATAAATTTGGAATCTGGAGCCTTCTATTTACATCACTTTTCACAAGACTGGCTTTCGATATTGTTACTGAAGAATCTATGGGCAGTACAGATAATGTGTTTCCTTTTATAGATTTTCTAGGAGTTCTGATGACAACTTCTGCCCAACCTTTCAGTTGTGCTTCATTTTTACTCTCATATTCTAAACCAACCCTCCAAAGTCTGTGAAGTGCATCATCCGAACATGTAACCAGCTTGATATCTCCAGCAGGACTCCATTGAACACAGGTTACTTCTGCTCTATGACCAACTGAAGTTGGTTTCCCAGGATTCTCTGTGTTCCAAATGCAGGCTTGCTCATCACTTGAGCCACTTGCTAAGTAGAGACCCTCTGGACTTAAGCATGATTTAACATAAAATGTTCCAGTTTCATGGCCAGTGAAAATGGCAATTGGTCTCTGCATATACCCTCTGATTATATTTATTTCTATGCTCTTTATGAACTCAAATCTTGACATCTTACCTTTGAGGAGATATATAACATAGGCATTTGGGCAGCTCAATGATATTAGAAAGTAAAATATGTTGTTGTTGTTGTTTTCAAATGCTAGTCTTTGGCAATGAAGCCATTAGCTCTCTTGCTCTCCAATATTTCTGTGTAGTGGGTCCGGCAGGTAGAGCTTCACAGGTTAGAAGATGTTCTTCAGTCATTTCTTCTTCTTGGTTGTCAAATGCTAGGCTTTGGCAATGAAGCCATTAGCTCTCTTGCTCTCCAATATTTCTGTGTAGTGGGTCTGGCAGGTAGGGCTTCACAGGTTAAAAGATGTTCTTCTGTCATTTCCTCTTCTTTGTTGTCAAATGCTAGGCTTTGGCAATGAAGCCATTAGCTCTCTTGCTCTCCAATATTTCTGTGTAGTAGGTCCGGCAGGTAGGGCTTCACAGGTTAGAAGATGTTCTTCAGTCATTTCCTCTTCTTTGTTGTCAAATGCAAGGCTTTGGCAATGAAGCCATTAGCTCTCTTGCTCTCCAATATTTCTGTGTAGTGGGTCCGGCAGGTAGGGCTTCACAGGTTAAAAGATGTTCTTCTGTCATTTCCTCTTCTTTGTTGTCAAATGCTAGGCTTTGGCAATGAAGCCATTAACTCTCTTGCTCTCCAATATTTCTGTGTAGTGGGTCCAGCAGGTAGGGCTTCACAGGTTAAAAGATGTTCTTCTGTCATTTCCTCTTCTTTGTTGTCAAATGCTAGGCTTTGGCAATGAAGCCATTAGCTCTCTTGCTCTCCAATATTTCTGTGTAGTAGGTCCGGCAGGTAGGGCTTCACAGGTTAGAAGATGTTCTTCAGTCATTTCCTCTTCTTTGTTGTCAAATGCAAGGCTTTGGCAATGAAGCCATTAGCTCTCTTGCTCTCCAATATTTCTGTGTAGTGGGTCCAGCAGGTAGGGCTTCACAGGTTAAAAGATGTTCTTCTGTCATTTCCTCTTCTTTGTTGTCAAATGCTAGGCTTTGGCAATGAAGCCATTAGCTCTCTTGCTCTCCAATATTTCTGTGTAGTAGGTCCGGCAGGTAGGGCTTCACAGGTTAAAAGATGTTCTTCTGTCATTTCCTCTTCTTTGTTGTCAAATGCTAGGCTTTGGCAATGAAGCCATTAGCTCTCTTGCTCTCCAATATTTCTGTGTAGTGGGTCCAGCAGGTAGGGCTTCACAGGTTAAAAGATGTTCTTCTGTCATTTCCTCTTCTTTGTTGTCAAATGCTAGGCTTTGGCAATGAAGCCATTAGCTCTCTTGCTCTCCAATATTTCTGTGTAGTGGATCCGGCAGGTAGGACTTCACAGTTTAAAAGATGTTCTTCAGTCATTTCCTCTTTTGTTTTCAAATGCTAGGCTTTGGCAATGAAGCCATTAGCTCTCTTGCTCTCCAATATTTCTGTGTAGTGGATCCGGCAGGTAGGACTTCACAGGTTAAAAGATGTTCTTCAGTCATTTCCTCTTTTGTTTTCAAATGCTAGGCTTTGGCAATGAAGCCATTAGCTCTCTTGCTCTCCAATATTTTTATGTAGTAGGTCCGGCAGGTAGGGCTTCACAGGTTAAAAGATGTTCTTCAGTCATTTCCTCTTCTTTGTTGTCAAATGCTAGGCTTTGGCAATGAAGCCATTAGCTCTCTTGCTCTCCAATATTTCTGTGTAGTGGGTCCGGCAGGTAGGGCTTCACAGGTTAAAAGATGTTCTTCAGTCATTACCTCTTCTTTGTTGTCAAATGCTAGGCTTTGGCAATGAAGCCATTAGCCCTCTTGCTCTCCAATATTTCTGTGTAGTAGGTCCGGCAGGTAGGGCTTCACAGGTTAAAAGATGTTCTTTAGTCATTACCTCTTCTTTGTTGTCAAATGCTAGGCTTTGGCAATGAAGCCATTAGCTCTCTTGCTCTCCAATATTTCTGTGTAGTAGGTCCAGCAGGTAGGGCTTCACAGGTTAAAAGATGTTCTTCAGTCATTACCTCTTCTTTGTTGTCAAATGCTAGGCTTTGGCAATGAAGCCATTAGCCCTCTTGCTCTCCAATATTTCTGTGTAGTGGGTCCCACAGGTTGGGCTTCACAGGTTAAAAGATGTTCTTCAGTCATTACCTCTTCTTTGTTGTCAAATGCTAGGCTTTGGCAATGAAGCCATTAGCTCTCTTGCTCTCCAATATTTCTGTGTAGTGGGTCCGGCAGGCAGGACTTCACAGGTTAAAAGATGTTCTTCAGTTATTTCCTCTTCTTTGTTGTCAAATGCTAGGCTTTGGCAATGAAGCCATTGGCTCTCTTGCTCTCCAATATTTTTGTGTAGTAGATCCGGCAGGTAGGACTTCACAGGTTAAAAGATGTTCTTCAGTCATTTCCTCTTCTTTGTTGTCAAATGCTAGACTTTGGCAATGAAGCCATTAGCTCTCTTGCTCTCCAATATTTCTGTGTAGTAGGTCCGGCAGGTAGGGCTTCACAGGTTAAAAGATGTTCTTCAGTCATTACCTCTTCTTTGTTGTCAAATGCTAGGCTTTGGCAATGAAGCCATTAGCTCTCTTGCTCTCCAATATTTCTGTGTAGTGGGTCCGGCAGGTAGAGCTTCACAGGTTAAAAGATGTTCTTCAGTCATTTCCTCTTCTTTGTTGTCAAATGCTAGGCTTTGGCAATGAAGCCATTAGCTCTCTTGCTCTCCAATATTTCTGTGTAGTGGGTCCGGCAGGTAGGGCTTCACAGGTTAAAAGATGTTCTTCAGTCATTTCCTCTTCTTTGTTGTCAAATGCTAGGCTTTGGCAATGAAGCCATTAGCTCTCTTGCTCTCCAATATTTCTGTGTAGTGGGTCTGGCAGGTAGGGCTTTACAGGTTAAAAGATATATCGAGATTTAACTGTATTGGAACACCACAGTGAAGTGAAATAATTATTAATTTTTAGATGAGTCGTATTTATTACACATCTGCTTCACTTTTGGTTAAAAGATGTTCTTCAGTCATTTCCTCTTTGTTGTCAAATGCTAGGCTTTGGCAATGAAGCCATTAGTTCTCTTGCTCTCCAATATTTCTGTGTAGTGGGTCCGGCAGGTAGGACTTCACAGGTTAGATGTTCTTCAGTCATTTCCTCTTCCTTGTTGTCAAATGCTAGGCTTTGGCATTGAAGGCATTAGCTCTCTTGCTCTCCAATATTTCTGTGTAGTGGGTCCGGCAGGTAGGACTTCATAGGTTAAAAGATGTTCTTCAGTCATTTCCTCTTCTTTGTTGTCAAATGCTATGCTTTGGCAATGAAGCCATTAGCTCTCTTGCTCTCCAATATTTTTGTGTAGTAGATCCGGCAGGTAGGACTTCACAGGTTAAAAGATGTTCTTCAGTCATTTCCTCTTCTTTGTTGTCAAATGCTAGACTTTGGCAATGAAGCCATTAGCTCTCTTGCTCTCCAATATTTCTGTGTAGTAGGTCCGGCAGGTAGGGCTTCACAGGTTAAAAGATGTTCTTCAGTCATTACCTCTTCTTTGTTGTCAAATGCTAGGCTTTGGCAGTGAAGCCATTAGCTCTCTTGCTCTCCAATATTTCTGTGTAGTGGGTCCGGCAGGTAGGACTTCACAGGTAAGATGTTCTTCAGTCATTTCCTCTTCCTTGTTGTCAAATGCTAGGCTTTGGCATTGAAGGCATTAGCTCTCTTGCTCTCCAATATTTCTGTGTAGTGGGTCCGGCAGGTAGGACTTCACAGGTTAAAAGATGTTCTTCAGTCATTTCCTCTTCCTTGTTGTCAAATGCTAGGCTTTGGCATTGAAGGCATTAGCTCTCTTGCTCTCCAATATTTCTGTGTAGTGGGTCCGGCAGGTAGGACTTCACAGGTTAGATGTTCTTCAGTCATTTCCTCTTCCTTGTTGTCAAATGCTAGGCTTTGGCAATGAAGCCATTAGCTCTCTTGCTCTCCAATATTTCTGTGTAGTGGGTCCGGCAGGTAGGGCTTCACAGGTTAAAAGATGTTCTTCAGTCATTTCCTCTTCTTTGTTGTCAAATGCTATGCTTTGGCAATGAAGCCATTAGCTCTCTTGCTCTCCAATATTTCTGTGTAGTGGGTCCGGCAGGTAGGGCTTCATAGGTTAAAAGATGTTCTTCAGTCATTTCCTCTTCTTTGTTGTCAAATGCTATGCTTTGGCAATGAAGCCATTAGCTCTCTTGCTCTCCAATATTTCTGTGTAGTGGGTCCGGCAGGCAGGACTTCACAGGTTAAAAGATGTTCTTCAGTTATTTCCTCTTCTTTGTTGTCAAATGCTAGGCTTTGGCAATGAAGCCATTGGCTCTCTTGCTCTCCAATATTTTTGTGTAGTAGATCCGGCAGGTAGGACTTCACAGGTTAAAAGATGTTCTTCAGTCATTTCCTCTTCTTTGTTGTCAAATGCTAGACTTTGGCAATGAAGCCATTAGCTCTCTTGCTCTCCAATATTTCTGTGTAGTAGGTCCGGCAGGTAGGGCTTCACAGGTTAAAAGATGTTCTTTAGTCATTACCTCTTCTTTGTTGTCAAATGCTAGGCTTTGGCAATGAAGCCATTAGCTCTCTTGCTCTCCAATATTTCTGTGTAGTGGGTCCGGCAGGTAGAGCTTCACAGGTTAAAATATGTTCTTCAGTCATTTCCTCTTCTTTGTTGTCAAATGCTAGGCTTTGGCAATGAAGCCATTAGCTCTCTTGCTCTCCAATATTTCTGTGTAGTGGGTCCGGCAGGTAGGGCTTCACAGGTTAAAAGATGTTCTTCAGTCATTTCCTCTTCTTTGTTGTCAAATGCTAGGCTTTGGCAATGAAGCCATTAGCTCTCTTGCTCTCCAATATTTCTGTGTAGTAGGTCCGGCAGGTAGGGCTTCACAGGTTAAAAGATGTTCTTCAGTCATTTCCTCCTCTTTGTTGTCAAGTGCTAGGCTTTGGCAATGAAGCCATTAGCTCTCTTGCTCTCCAATATTTCTGTGTAGTGGGCCCGGCAGGTAGGGCTTCACAGGTTAAAAGATGTTCTTCAGTCATTACCTCTTCTTTGTTGTCAAATGCTAGGCTTTGGCATTGAAGCCATTAGCTACGGTTATGTTAGACACATTACTAACCTTCCTCATAGATTACTTTTTGCAAAATCTAAATTTCTGTCTGAGCATGAATAGTATTTATTAGAGATGCATTCAGTTGGTACTCATCACACCACACTTAGAGAAAATACAACATGACAACAGTGCAGGATTCTGATTGGTTGCTCACCTAGAAGCGTTCAAGGACAAATATCATCCCATTTGAAATATATAATTAGTCATTTCATTATGCTAGAATGCAGCCAGATAATTCATGTAAAATATGACAATAATTAGTTTCTATTGTTTCTAATGTTTCAGCAACTTGCAATACCTGAAGCAATAAGGAGGGCTGCTCTTGGACATCATTGGCATCCATGGCATCATTTTCATCCTTGGCATCACTGGCACCCTTGGCACCATTGTCACGGAGTTAAAATAAGCTTCTGTAATATGTCATTTGTACCACCTCTTCCCATTCCAGGCTCACCAGTGTTGACAACAGCGAAGGTACAGTCCAGTACTCAAATTTATTCTACTTCAACGACGCCTAAAACTGAACAGTCCACGATTTCTGGGAGCACTTCAGTTGCTGCGGAAACCTCGTCCAACACTCAGATTTATTCCTCTACTTCAACGGCGCCTAAAACTGAACAGTCCACAATCTCTGGGAGCAGTTCGGTTGCTGTGGAAACCTCGCCCACAACATCAAAACAACAAAACTCTTCAATGGCAGCAACAACTACTCCACTTCTTTCTACTCTGATTACTAAAACAAGTTCTGCACCTACTTCCGCAAGCACTTCAGCGATTACCACTACTCCTAAAACATCTGCAACTTCAGAACTACCACCTCAAGAGATCACAGTGCCAGTCAGCACTACCAAAACAGCAGAAGCAAGTGTTGGAGGTACCTAGTTCTCTTGCACTAGCTTAAAAACATTCTTTTTTTATTTTAAGAAAAAATATTACTACTTGCGTGTGAAATAGATACATGAAGTACTATGTTAGAATAAACTCCTTGCCTTTGTAAATACAGCATGATGTAACTGTAAATACATGTCCAAATCTTGGGTGCAGTAAAACATGAATTTTCAAAGTAAGTCAGAGTAGCTACAAAATAAGAATGAACATGGGTTGAGCCAATACGGTTATCTTACTGTCTCAGTGTTGCGCGTTCCACGACTAGCAGGCAACAGAGATGCAAGATGTCTCAACCAGCAAGTATCGTACAGATGCTGAGATGTACAGTGATACAATGCTGACTGAGAAGTTCGCTTAATATTTCAACATGTGTGTGACAACATTCACAATGATTATCGCACAATCTGAACCCTAAAACCTTGAACTGGAGAACAGTTCACTTACGTAGCTATAGTTCATATGTACACAAAACAAAATTATTCAAATTTGATGTGTTCTACAAAATAAGGTGTTTGCTACAGTGAAACAAAATAGTGACATTTCAACAATTTGTGAATATAGTTTCTATGCCATATTTCTAAACTGACTGTAATAGACTTTAAACCAATTTTTGTTTCATTAAAATACTTAATAAATACAGAAGATATGAATGTGTATTTATGAAGCATTTTTATACCATGAATCTCATGTACAAATGGTATGCACTGCGCACAGAAATTTTAGTCTCGCAGCAACAATATCGCTTCTTTCAAGCAGAAATTTGCTACCATCATTGGTTCTCCTATATTTGAACCCAAGAGATTTCAGGATATTATACATAGAAGATACAGAATCCATATATTCTATTTCCCCCCTCATTAAACTGGTCAGCCTTTTGGCAGTTGGATATTCACCCTTGTCATATAAATCATAAATTGTTCTACATGAAACACACTTTTGAAAATTATCTAAGTTGATAGCACGTTTTTAGTTGCGCAATGTTTCCCTGGAGATCTAAACATGGAAACTTCTCCTAATTTGGTAAACTGTTTGCCTTATTTAATAATATCCGTCACAGAATGAGCACTCACGTGACAAGCTTGTAACATTAATTCTCGACTCTAAGCGAAATTTGTACTTTCGAAAATGTTTTTAAGTGACATTGGTTTGAGAAAGGAATACACATTAACAAGAATGTTTGTAGCCTATTTATATAAAAACGTATGAGTTGTTTTGCAGTTACTATTAGGCGCACCAGTACTAGGCTTGCTAAGCGGTATATTTACTAACTTTGAAAAGCATGTGTGCACTCTTAAAAGTCCCCACTTGATTAAATGCAGGGTACAAAATGCAACTGCAGCATAGCACATGTGTGCTTTTCTTCACTGACAGTTAATAAAACTTTTTTTTTTTTTTTTTTTATAGTCAGGTGCCTTATCTTTCCATTTCTCCGAAACCAGATGTGCTACAAACATGGGGTTTGGACAGTAATCCTGAGAAAAAATAGCTCTGTAACATGGGAAAAACAAAATAATTCTTTAATTGGTATCTTTAGAACGTGCAAAGAAGTTAGTAGTAGTAGTTTTATTCATCCGTTAAGTCAATACAATGACATTGGATACGTCAATACAAATATTTAGAACAATACAAATAATATAAGTATAAAAATAAAAAAAATAAGTTGCATCAAGTGTAATTAATAAGATCTAAGCATGAACTCATAAATATATATAGTTGCATGGCTCTACAACTACACAGCATTTAAAATGCATCACAAATATATACAATTATATGGCCAGCTACAGTGTATCTAGAAATTCACTTATATCATAATATGAATCACTTAATAAAATTTCTTTCAACGATAGTTTGAAACACCTCATGGATTTTATGTTTTTCAGATTGGCCGGTAGTTTATTATACAGAGTGACTGCTGAATATCTAACTCCTTTGGAATAAAGTGTAGTTCTATGTGTTATTGTTCTTAAGTCTGTTTTACCTCTGGTGTTATGATGATGTATTTGATTATTTGTGGTGAAATTTTCAAGGTTTTGTTTTGTATAACATAGCAAACAGTATATATACAGACTGGGCAGAGTCAAGATTTTCAACTCCTTAAAGAAGTTCCTGCAGGAGTCATATTTTTTTCCTGACATTAGGCATCTAACAATCCTTTTTTGTACTTTAAAAACCAAGTGACTGTCTTTACTATCCCCCCAAAACATAATGCCATACCTCATTAGACTTTCTGCATATGCAAAATATAAGGTTCTCATGTCACTTGCATACAACTCATTTTTTATTACTCTTAATGAGAAGTAGAATTTATTTAACTTTATTACTAGATATTTTATGTGTGCTTCCCAGTCTAAATGCTGATCTATCCATACTCCCAGAAAATTTGCTTCTGTCTTATAAGAAACACATGCACCATACAACTTGATGTCAGGTTTGTCAACATTTTTATTTTGTTTGTGACGAAATGATATTGCTGAAGATTTGTTTGTATTAATAATCAATTTGTTTTCAGCAAACCAAGTTTCAATTTTACTGGTTATGTGTTTTGCATTTTCATTTCCCTTTATTATAACATTTGTGTCGTCAGCAAACATAGTTACTCGAGTTGGATTTAAATAATTTGGGAAGTCGTTTATGAATATTAAAAAGAGGACGGGTCCTAGTATGGATCCCTGGGGAACTCCATATTTAATTTTTTCCATTTTTGAATAGTGATTACGTACGACATTCCGCTCATCGACATTTGTGATTTCCACCATCTGTTTCCGATTTTTTAAATATGATTGGAACCAATCCCATACTATTCCCCTTATCCCATAATAGTACAGCTTTTGTAACAGAATTTCATGATGAATCATGTCGAATGCCTTGGTTAGATCTATTAGTAAGCCTGTACAGTTATTATCATTGTCAATAGCCTCCAATATATGATCTGTAAACTCAAAAATTGCTGATGTTGTGGATTTTCCTTTACAGAACCCATTTTGTGCAGGGTTAACTACATTATGCTTCTCCAAAAACGAACTAAATCTTACTAGCATAGCTTTTTCTACAATTTTGGATAAGGCTGGTAAAATCGATATAGGCCTGTAGTTTTCGACTTTTTCTCTATCACCTTTTTTGAAAACTGGTTTTACTTTGGCAATTTTAAGTATATCTGGAAATTGTCCGGCTTCAAAAGATTTATTAATTAAATAACTTAGTACTTTATCCAAAACACTACTGCAGTATTTGAACACTGTTATAGGTACCTGATCATGTCCTTCACTTGGTTTATTTTTTAGAGATTTCAGTGTTGTATTAATTTCTGCCTCTGTCACCGGTGTTAGAAACATACACATTCCAACTGAGTTTATGTGCTCAATATTTAAATTACAAGGCTGATTCCCAACTAATCTCTCCACCATCTCGCTATAGTAAGTTTGAAATACGTTGGCTATTACTTGAGGATCTTCAGGTTAGCCGCATGCTTCGGTAAAGCGAGCCAGATGAGTGCTTAACTGTACAACGTTGCACACACCACACTGGCTAGTAGCCACAGAACAGCCATGCCTAGCCCCGCCTTATGTTAATTCCTATTTTGTAGCTACCTTAGGTGCATGGGTTTGCATATGCAGTATAAATTCTGATTTTTCAAAGAAGATACATAAAGGTCCTCTGCTTCAACACTTAGGGAGCTGCAATGTTGCTGCGAGCAGATAGCAAGTTGTGTATACCCCCTCTTTACCCTCTCAATATGCAAAATATATAAACAAGTCTTTGAGTTATCTCACCTCAGCAAAAACATGCAGAGCTAATCTGTATTAGCCTACATTAAGAACAAAAATAAGTTATATAAGATCTGGAGCTTTCCTGACGATGAATATGGTCGAGATCTCCTCAGAAAACAAACCAGGTGAAACAAACTAGAAATCAAAGTTTTGGGAGCGTACAACTCTCCCATTATCTGCATATTTTAATAAATGTTACAACCACCAATGTATCACTGGATATAACACAAATATAAACAAAGACAAAACACTATCAGTACTCGCATCACTGAACAAAAGACTGTTTTCAGTAAATTAAATGCCAGGTCAGGAGATGGCGTGAGTGTAGAAAATTAATTAGCTCAGAGAAACTTAACTACGATCAAGCTGTATAGATCTGTGCTTCTTAAGCCAATTGATTTCCATTTTTAAGGCCGGTTTCCAAGAGGAGCTGAACTGAAATCCAACATCACGATTAAGCATGCTCCTCTCAGAGGAAATGGCCAAAGCCTCCTTAATTCTCCGCTCCCAGTAATTGTTGTGTTTTGCCAAGATGGTTGTCTCCCGAAAATTGGCTCTATGATCGTTATCAAAACAGTGCTCTGCCAGTCCAGACTTCTCAAGTTGCATTAAACGAATACTCCGTTCATTCTGATAGCGATGGTCCTTCTGGTTTGTCCCATATATGGTGTCCCACATTCGCAGGGATTGCAGTACACTCCTGGAACTTGGAAGTCCAGTTTGTCTTTCACTGGTCTCAACAGATGTTTAATCTTCGGAGGTGGCTTGTGGATGGTCCTGATGATGTGTTTGGCGCGTATTCTGCTGATTCTGCCGGATAGGTTGCCGGTAAACGGGATGCAGGCTGTAGTGGTAGGCTTATCTGATGCTTGCTGTATTATAGGTTTCCCTTTCTTAACTTTGGTGATAGAGGCTTCAACGTCATATTTGGAGTAGGCATTTTGACGGAAAGTGAGCCTCAGGTGCTCTAATTCCTGTTTTAACTGTCTGGGATCAGAGATAGACAAAGCTCTATGTGCCAGTCTATTGAGAACTTCCAGTCGTTGAGACTTATGAGTTCAGATAGAGATTTGTGTGTGTAGGCTTGCGATATACAGCATGCCCCAGTGTACCATTGCTGTTTCTTGAAACAAGAATGTCCAAGAATGGAAGAGTTGTCTCAAAAAGAATTATAAATTATTTTAAAATTTGAAGAAACTTATAAAAATATCTACTAAACAAAATAATATTTTAAATGTAATATTTAAATAGTTAAATACTCAGTTTTACATTAAGTTTTTGCTTATATTGTTTAGAGATTAATTATTACACATAAGTCTAAATTTGACTGTATTGGAACACCACAGTGAAGCGAAACAATTATTAAATTATAGATGAGTCGTATTTATTACACATCAGCTTCACTTATGTACCTATATTGAGGACATGTTTCGCGAACTATCGGTCACATCATTGGCTCTAATACGACTCTAGAGCTCTGATGAAGCTGATGTGTAATAAATATGACTGATCTATAATTTAATAATTACACATAAGCTACTTTCTAGCAAAGTTAAAGTTGGGAAGAGATTGAAAATGGAGGCCAGGGCCTTTGAAACTAGTCTCTCATAAATATATGAAAAAGTAAGTGACGAGTGTCAATAAACCAACCAAAAATAATTTTTATATTAAAGTTAAAGCACATTTGTTTCTTTTTCTTTCTGAGTTCTTGGAATATCTTTTGAAATATTGTCCATTGCAAAGATAAAATTAAACTGAATTGAATTACTTACTGACTTAACAAATAGATGCTCCTCTGGTTAGTAAATAGGATAAAAATATACATATTGGTTTTGATTTTACTAAGGCAGAGAGCAGCTTAACCTTAAACATAACTAATACCATATGTCAATTCCTTTCTTGGAAGTGTTGAAAACAGTGTTGTTATGATAAATTAAATTTAAAGGGAGTCAATTAATGACACTAAACAACACTTACTTTTAAATTTTTCCAGAACTAGTTTCAGAGAATTCGCCTCTATCCTCAGTCGAAGTCGATGGCCGGCTGAGGATAGAGGCAAAGTCTCTGAAACATGTTCTGGAAAAATTTAAAGGTAAGTGTTGTTTAGTGTCATTAATTGACTCCCTTTAAATTTAATACCATATGTATTGTGTAATTAAGGAGAAGGATGTAATTCCTCACAGTTCTTCCCTGGGTCTTCTGCGCAGATGCACATATAAATCCACAGAAAGCCAGTGTTCATTATCAAACCATAGCAAACCAGCAGGGTTTTAGTTCTTACTCAAATCCTTTTTCAAATCTTCGAGTAACTGTACTTTTGAAACTTTACCAGTAGCAGTTTTTGGAAAGTCCTCCACAAAACGGATATATCGAGGCATCAGAAAATCTGATATCTGGAACATCAAAACACACTTTCATTATTGCAATACCAAACTTCAGCCTATATCTACACTACTAAACAAGAGAGAGAGAGAGAGAGAGAGAGAGAGAGAGAGAGAGAGAGAGAGAGAGAGAGAGAGAGAGAGAGAGAGAGCGAGAGAAAGTAGGGGAGCTCAACAACCATTTAATTATAATAATAATGAAAAAAGTGTGCTCAGATTGAACATTAATATACAAGCATACAAGCATTGATATACAAGTATTTTAGTCCTTGGTATAGTCTGTTATAGATTTTGTTCGTTTTTTACATTCTATCATATGATATTTTGTGCATTGTTGACCACATAACACACATTTACAATCCACATTCGGTTCATACAAGTTTTTGATAATACATATCTTATGATGAAAGCCGTGTACTCAAAGTCTTGTTGTCACATGTCTCTGGTCCAGCTGTCATCCATCATGTCCGGTGTGTTGTAGAAATCTAGGTCTATCTCCTTCTTAAATATTAAAAGCAGAAGCATTATTAACAGTGAAGTATTCTTCATATTTGAGTTTGATTTATGAGTCACTATGTTTACACTCAAACTTCACTTACTTGTTGTATAATTGAAACGTTTTCAAGATCATTCGATCTCATCATCAGCTGTTTGGTGACTAAATGAACATTCCTCTTCTTCCACTACTACGGAGCTCCGATCACTCTGCCATCTGGTGTTAGGGGCGCTAAGTTTTAATACTTCATTTAATGCCGGGATTTCAAAATTTATAACTTTATCACGGTTTTTGTTTATGAATATTTTTTCCCATATGAATATTTTTTCCCAAATATCCAATTCTATGGGTGTACTTAAAGATTTTAACAGTTTAATGTTGTGGCCAATGTTGTGGTTTTCTGTCTAAAAATGGTGTGAAACTGCAGATTTTTCTGTTTGTTTCAACTTAATGTTCCTCTGGTGTTCTTTCCGCCTGGTTAACAAGTTTCTCTTAATTTTTCCTGTGTAGCTTTTTCCACAGGTTTCACAATTAATCTGATAAATCCCTGATTTCAAATTGTTGGGGATTGTATTTTTCAGTGGTTTATTTAGCAGGTTCCTCAGACTGAATTTGTTTTGGGGTGCTAGTTTTAAGTTTAGTCTTTTGAAGATTCGTTCAAATTTTCTAAAAGCCCATGGATGGTAGGTGAATTTTCTATATTGCCAATTTGTGTTTTTGAGTGGTGTGAGAGTGGTATTTTTTGATCTTATCTTCAGTTTTTCTTTTCTCTTCATCATGTTCCTTATGATGGCTGGGTTGAATCCATTTAATACCGCTATGTCTTTTATGTGTTGTTCTTTCAAAAATTCATCCTTACTCAGTGGGATGTTGTATAGCCGGTGAATTAGACTTCTAAAGGCAGCTAGTTGATGTGAAACTGGTTTGTATTCATTTTTCTTTATGTAATTATCTATGTGTGTGGGCTTCCTGTATATTCCAAAATCTACACCATGACGATTTCTAGTTATCTTGAAGTCCAAAAAGGGTAGGGTGTTGTCTCTTTCTACTTCCATAGTAAATTGGATCTATCTCCTTCTTCTTTCGGTCCATGATGTTGATCAGTTCCTGGTATGGCCCTGTTCATGGTAGGCAATGTTGTCGTCTTATGTCTTCTATGTAATAAGTCTCTTTTAACATTTCATACATCAGTCGAGATGGGCTATTTTTCCCAGTCCTAGGATCCATTTCATGAACACTGTCTTAACTTTTTCTATTCTTTTTAGGTCGCCGATTTTAAGCTTTTCTTATATGATCTCTATTCCATATGTTATGACTGGTGTCACTGCTACTTTGAATAGTGTCATCGCTGTGTTTGTTGACAGATTAAATATGTTTGGAATATTGAATGATGCTTTGATGGCTGCTACCCCTTCCTGGATATGTATACCAAAAGATGTTGCTGTTGTTTATAATGTAATTTCCAGGTATTTATACTTGCCTACTATTTGTAATGGTTCACTGTATAGCATTATACTGTATTTGGGTGATATCCTTCCTCCCGTCCTGAATATCATTTGAACTGTCTTATCTTGATTTATATGTACGTCATTTTCCATTGCCCAAGTTTCCAGCTTTTGTATTGCCTTCCGTGTGGCTTCTTTTACTGTTGATCCTATCACCATATAATCTGCATACAAAATAATTTCTGCTTTTGACTCTTTCTCTATTATGTTGGTGACATCTGCTGTATAAATGTTGAAAACCATTTGGCTAATAGCATCTTCTTGAGGCACTCTGTTCATCTGTATAATCATTTCTGAAACTTCAACATTGTTTTAGTTAATTGATGGAAATTAATCATTTCTTCACACTAGCCGTATATAGGCTAAGGTTTTTGATAGTCAACTATCATCTATAGTTGACTCTATCTATCAAACCTTAGCCTATATACGGCTAGTGTGAAGAAATGATTAATTTCCATTAATTAACTAAAATAATAAAAGTTAAATGATGAAGCCTGGGACTCAAGTACTTACAATAGTAAGTCACCACTAAATGGTATATCTCAGATGCGAGAGCCCCTAGTGGTTTGCCGGGGAAATATACGAGTCAAATGGAGAATTTAATGTCAGGACGGCACGTTGACCATGGTAGCTCAATGGGTTAGAGCGACTGGATGGAAACCAGGAGATCTGTGGTTCAAATCCCGGCCATGGCATTGAATTTTTCATGTTGACTATATTCAACATTGTTGTTTATTTGCATTAGATTTCTTTGAAGGCATGCCTCTATCGTTCTCACCAGAGGTTCTCCCTCTCTGGTTATTCTTTTCAGTTTCTCTATTAGTTTCTCTCTATTTACTGAATCAAAGGCTTTCCTAAGATCTACAAAGACTGTCTGGTACTTTCCTCTTTTGTATCTCAGTGCATCCTCTATCACGTCCATTAAATATTTCACTGCTGTTCCATGTTCCTGCCCTTCATAAAACCAAATTGACATTCTGGGATGTTTCCCTCTATTGCACCGAGTAGTCTTTTGTTTAGGATTCTCATGAATATTTTGAAGGATGAGTTTTCCAGTGCCATGCCTCTGAACGAATCCGGTGATGCTCTGTCCCCTTTCCCTTTGTACGTGACCTTTACTGTTGCTGTTTTCCACCTTTCAGGAATCTTTCCTGTCTATAGGCACTTGTTCATCAGGTCCTTTCATAGCTCCTCCATTTAATGATGTTTTATAATTCTTTCACCGTTAAAATTAAAAAATTTTCCTGATGCATATGAACTTTAAGAAAGTGAAGTGTTAATTTGAATGTTAGGCTCTGTTTTCAATATTCATATTATCCAATTTACTAGAAGTGCTAATTATGAATATTAGGGCACATTTGTGGTCTTTATTCAGTATGAACTGACCTGGCGAACTTCGTACCATCAATAAAAGTTGTGTGCACTTATCTATATAAATAAAACAAATTCAGTAGTTATTTACTATACAATTTGGGGTGAAGTTTAAATGCAACACAGTTACATTTGTTAATCAATTTAAACCTCTCTGACTAACAATATTTTTGTCTTTTTTGTGGTGTGTAAATACATAAAGATGATGGTTTTCCGAGGCACGAACACATGACGTATAATTGCCCATGAGAGAAACAGGGAAACTCCAAGATGATTCTGTAAACTTCCAACACCTGCCATTGGGATTTATTTATGGTCATTGCAAAGCCCAAACGAACAGGAAATTTTAGAAACTTAAAATCAAAAGGTAAATCCGTTGTAAGATCATCGGAATATGCAGGATCAAGATATCTCCTCCTTTGTTTTTTGCCTTGTTTATTGTTGCCTCAATGACGTTATTCAATAGCTTTTCCACAGTTATTCTCGTTCCATTGCACAGTCATAGTTGATTAATGTTATGCAACATGATCACAACCGATCCTTGTTTTAATTTTAAATTGCGTGGTGAGATTTCAGGCAATTCTAATGAATTTAAAAGCTCTGTGAGATAGCTGAATATGTCATCCTGGCTTATAACTGTGTCAGCTGATTTGTACAAAAACAACTCCCCCGGAAGAAAATTCTGTATGGTCGCATTGAGATCATCGACATCTCTAATTTTTGTCGCCAATATTGCTCATTCACTCAGCCAGAAAACACACTGAATAAGCTCCTCTTTCAAGTCTGTGAAGTGACAGAAATCTGAAGGTAATGTAACTAATCCAGCCGAGGTGTTAATGGCGATTTTATGTCAGGAACGAGTGAAATACCTCTGGAGACTTTGGCAAGGAGTGGAATATCTTTTTACTTTGTAATGCTTTTGTTTGTTGAAAATAAAAAAAATGTGTGTATGTGTTCTGTAAAAATTTTTGTGTGTATTTTTATATTTAGTTAATAACCCGGTCCATTATCACTACAGGTTTTTTTCTCACCGTTTAAACCTTCCTTCGACTTATACAAATATTTCAAAACTAAAATTAGACAAATTGGTTCAGCTGTTCTCGAGTTTTTGTAAGATTAACAAACATCAATTCATTTATATATATAATAGTTTTTTGGCATTAAAATCTAGTGGTCAAAAGCCTAAAGTATTTGAAATTGCATTTTTACCTCATTTACTGTCTACTAGAGTAGGTAGGAAGATATTGTACTCAACCCAGAAAACTGATGTCAAGATTTTACCATAAATACACATTGTGAGGTCACTTTAATCCAAAACACATCTTTTTTTAAAAAAAGAAAAAATCAGTGTTTATGAATGTGTTTGAGCATATAACTAAAAAGATAACTCAGATAAATATCAACTAAAATTTTTAAACGATAAGACACACAAATCTTAAAGAAAATCCCCTGCCCCAAAATGGTTCGTGTACTGCATTGTGCAGCACCTAATAAAAAATCTGGTATATAGCAAATAGAATGCTGTGACTGTAATCAAGTTTATATATGAAAAACCAAAATGAATTTGAAAACAATATTTAAGGAACACTTCAGAAATAATTAGAAAAATCAGCAGTTGCCACCCATTTTTGGGAAGAAAAAAAAATTACAATATAAACTCAGAACCAAAACTTAAGCACACAACAGAAAAACAAGGACTGTCCAGATAGGAACAAATTTTCAATTAAGAGTATTTTATTTCGACAACCCCCAAAAAGATATGTTCAGCAAGTTTCTCAAACCACCACCAGAGGAGACCTCAGACAAAAATTTGCCAGCTAAACCACAGAGAAACAGTGGATGTCCAGTTGATAATAATGGAAGAAAGTAGCCTCCAAAACATGTTCCAGGAAATTTAAAAAGAAATGTTGTTTAGTGTCATTAATCGACTCACCTTTAAATTTCACAATAGATCAAGTTTGGAGCTCCATGCTGAATCCTCTCTGTAGCATAGTCTAGTCCAGTCCAGAATGAGTAAGACTGACACATATGTGATCACTAGAACGGATATAGTAAGAGCACACAGGGAAGGTCACAAGGGGAAGCAATGCAGGTACTGACAGGCAGTTAACAGCCAGAAAATTTTTACTGCATACCCACCAAGGTTTTGGGTTTAACCACAGGTTGAAATTTTGGTGAATGCAGGATGGGGTGGGATTGTTTTGTTGAGGAAGTATTACAAGGTAGCTTTTTCTTGCTCCTCTGATTTTGTACAGGATGCAATACCATTTTTTTCTAACACCCTGGTGTTCATTGGATTAAAATGGGATAAATTTTGTAGCCAAACAGCTCATTGGATGATTATGGAGTTCAGCTTTTGCTGCTGTTCGGGTAAGGGGGTAGCTTTGAGAGAGAGTGCCTTATATAGTAGCCTGAGGTGGGTGGGGCCAAGCCGAACAAGCTTGTGGCAACATAACGACACGAAATAACCTTGGGCCGCTCTCTTCGAGATGTATCGTTGAGTGAGGTAACATCCATGTGGCAACTTAACAGCCCCAAATATCTTCGGGCTGCCCTCTTGTAGATATATCGTTGGGTGAGGTAACATCCATAACATTACAATAAGGTTGTCTATACATTTCCTTTCTTGGAAGTGTTGAAAACAGTGTTGTTATGATAAATTAACTTTAAAGAGAGTCGATTAAAGGCACTAGACAACACTTACTTGTGTTGTCTAGTGTCTTTAATCGACTCTCTTTAAAGTTAATTTGTCTATACATGTTCATATCAGGAAAAAGGTTGGATAGCATTAAGCAAAATGGACTTAGAGAGTGTTGCCACAAATGTATAGATGCATGCTTTATCAGAAGGGTTCAAATAAACTCACCTTGTCTTTGTAGTAATCCTTAAAGTCCTTTTCTGAGAAAGAAGCTTCCTTCCTTAATCTTAGGCAAACACACAATTCTTCCCCAACTTTTGGATCTGGAATTCCAAATACCTAAGGAATGAAAAGTTTATACAGAATATAGTATCCGTCTTTTTCTCTCAATATTTGTTACAAAATAAATGACTTCATTTAAGTTAACTGATGGAAATTAATCATTTCTTCACACTAGCCGTATATAGGCTAAGGTTTTTGATAGATAGAGACAACTGAAAAATTCAATGCCATGGCCGGGATTTCAACCACGGATCTTCTGGTTTCCATCTAGTTGCTCTTACCCATTGAGCTACCATGACCAACGTGCTGTCCTGACATTAAATTCTCCAACTGACTCATAGATTGTTTTCCTTGCAAACTACTAGGGGCTCTCGTATTCGTGATACACCGTTTGTGGTGACTTACTACTGTATATATATTGTAGTGATTTACTGGGAAAATATGAGTCAGTTGGAGAATTTAGTGCCATGCTAGCATGTTGCTATGGTAGCTCAATATTTAAGAGCAACTGGACAGAGACCAGGAAATCCTTAATTCAAATCCTGGCTATGGAATTGAAATTTTCAGTCTGACACTAGCCTTCGAAAATGTCAATGTTCTTATTCCTTCTCATGTAACCACACTTGACATAAAAGTAAAAAGTAGATCATAAAAACCATTTGTAGTCGGTTTATTCACACTCATCACTTACATTTTTATATTATTGAAGGACTAGTTTTGAAAGCCTTTTGCCTCCATATTCAACCTCTCTCCAACTGAGGCAAAAGGCTTTCCAAATAGTTTTTACAATTAATTTTGATGCCTCTGTTACTAAATTCCTCCAATCATACATAATGTAAAAAGTAGAGCTGACACAGAACAAAAGTGAATAGAGAAGATATTGACACACTGCTTCACTCACACTGTTTATTCACAGGACATGTTTCAAGAGCTTTTGCTCTTATCATCAGCTGGAACTCGACTAGTGCAAATTGTAGTGGTTTCCTCTTTCTCTGTATCGTCAATAGATGGCATGATGTACAGGAGCAAAAGAGAAAAAAATTTGGCTCTTCTTTCTAATATGCGACGCACCGATTTTTTTCTAATTCCTTCACACTTTTTGATGTTTTTATATAGAACTATGATTTTTAATATAATTTCTTTACTTTATAGTACAATTTCATGTTGGAGGGCATTGTTTTAATGGTATTAATTGTTTGTTTATTTACTTACTGTGTAATATAGCCACATTGAAGACTTCAATGCAGCCAAACTATGCTTGTTTCTCCACTGAATGCAATGCTGCCAACGATGCAAGTTTCATCGTAGGCGCTGCAACTAGACTGTAGAGCGTATTTGCATCCCTCCTGTTGTTGGGACATATCATCATCTGCACCTCATTCGTTTTCAAGTCGATCATTCCCAAGATCCAGTTGCCCTCTATGACGCGCCCACAAGGAAACTTGCATCGTCCTATTTTGCATTCGTCAATTTGAACGACAAGGCCGGGACTGCCAATTTGCCCCCTCATTTGACATCATGCACACTTCATGGCAGTAGCAGCACCAGTCCGATACAGTCCGTGAGTTCATGTATTTCCTACAGAGCACTCCATTATTGTCGTGTCGAAGGATTGTTTATGTGCAAAGCAGTGCATGAGTAACAAAATTTGCCGGGGGATAACTTAACCTGCCCAGACCATGTTCCTTTGCACACGGACTGCATGACCTATGTCTGAGGCATTTTTGCAGAGGGTGGCTACAAGTTTTACATATCTTTCTCATGTTGGCTGCAACCCGAGAACCAGCTTGGTCGACTGCTTGCACATACGTATACGTGCACCTTTGGACTTAGAAAATATTCTCGCGTCACACAAAAGAAAGTTTCTCCAATAATTTTTAAAAAATTTACCTTCCATCCATCAGCCCATAATAAATTCCAAAAAATCTTCTCAACATAATTCTTACATCTCAAAATAGATTTAATATCATAAATTTGTTAAAAGGCCCCCCCCCCAAAAAAAAATGCAATTACTACGAAAGAAAAACCAGGAATCTATGAGATTAAATGTGAAACTTGCTTTAAAATTTATATAGGAAGAACAAAAAGAAATATTGACATCAGAACTAAAGAACACATAAGAAACATTAAAAATGGTGAAACAGAAAAATCAGCATTGGCTTTTCATTTTTTGAAATACTAGACATGACATCAACTTGGAAACATCTTTAATAAAATACGTTAATCACCCCATAGAGCTTTCCGTATGGGAAAAAGTTTTCATTAACAAAAATTGTCACAGTCATGAATTTTGAAACTCCACCACCGGACATCTTTGACAAGTACATCATGCCATCTATCGACAATACGGAGAAAGAGGAAACCACTACAATTTGCACTAGTCGAGTTCCAGCTGATGATAAGAGCAAAAGTTCTTGAAACATGTCCTGTGAAAAAACAGTGTAAGTGAAGCAATGTGTCAATATCTTCTCAATTCACTTTTGTGCTCAGTTGTGCTTCACTGTCTACACTTCTTTCAATTTTATACTTTGCCTGACACAGAAGTTTTGTGAGGTGTTCTTTTACAGTAATTCACCACCAGAGGGACGATGATGAGGAAACTGGTGCCAATGATGCAGTTCTGTCACAAACCAATACCCTAAAGAGGGGTAAAAATATATTATAAAGAACTTTGAAGAATCATTTACTCATATATTGAATTTTCACAGCATTTACCTGAGCTTCAATAATATCAGGATGTTTTTCAAAAAATTCCTCAAGTTCAGCAGGTATGATTTTATTGGCTTCTCTGACTATTATGTCCTTGATACGACCCACAACTTTACCATATCCATTTTCTTGCAGCACAAACAGGTCCCTGTAATTAAACACAATTAGCTGTGTTATCATTTTATAAATGATGAATTAAAAGTATTGATATCTTAAAGGCATTAGCATGGATATATTGAAGTGCAGGCACAGTGTTATAATTAACCACTGGCAATTTATCATTATTGCAGTTGATAGTTCAACATCTTTCAAGGATATTACATGAAGAGTTTCAAGATATCCTACCATCTTAATATACCCTTTATATTTAACAATGTTCATAATTTTTTAGTTTCTTTCAAATGACTGAAACGATAATGATTAAAACATCATGTGTAAGATAGTTCACGACAAATCAATATACTGAATTTTCTGGAAATAACTTCAGAAGTACAATTCATTTTGGATGATTTTTGTATAACTGGTAAACTGTAAATATAGATACAATATATGTATATAAAAATGTACATCTCATAATATCACATAATTTATATTATATCATTTTTTTAAAGTTTTGTGGAGTTAAACATTTTTATATTTCCTTGATACTGATTTGAGTTTTCCAATACTTATAGTATTCTCAAATGAGAAATCACCTACGCCCCTCCTTCTAGAGTTATAAAGTGCATTCAAAAAGAAACGAGCTGGAGACATAATTAGAGAAACCAGTACCTGTATGTTAGAAGTATTGACCCTGGGTGTTGACACAAGGCGGTGAATGGCTGTCTTATAAAAGTTCCAGGGCTATTATGTGAGCCAGTTCCAACATACAGCTGGATGTCGTCATCCGAGGTGAATCATTTGTCCCTCAGCACCTTTTTAAAAATGGCGTAATCACAGGGAGAGAGGACTAGACTGTATGGAGGGTGGCCGAGAACCTTCCATTTGAATTTTTGCAGGAGTACCACGACGTGTTGGCCATATGAGGCTTTGCATTTTCGTGGAGAAGAAGGACCCCACGGGTCAGATTGCCCAGTCATTTTGATTTGATCGCTTGGCGAAAGTTGGTCAAGGATTGTGAGTAATGCTGGGCATTCAATGTTGTCTCATGCTGCAGGAAGTGTATCAGAATGGGGCTATCTTGGTCAAAGAAGAACGTCAGCATAACCTTTCCTGCACTTGTATGGATGGCTTTGACTTTTTTTTTTTTGGTGGTGGTGACTCTGGATGCTTCCAGTGGAAACTTTATCGTTTTAATTCTGGTTCAAAGTGATGACACCATGACTCATCTCCAACCATCACTCATGCCAAGAACTCATTCCCTTCCCTAGCATAGCACTGCAGATGACCAAGATAGTGGGCCATTTGACATGCTTTCTGGTGTGATTGAAAACTGTGGGGCACCCATTGGGCACATACTTTGTGCAAGAGCAGTCGTTCCTTCATGATGGTGTGAACACTTCCGACATTCAATCCGACCTCGGTGGCTATGGCTTTCACTGTCACTCGGCAGTCCTGGGTAATGAGTGCATCAACCAGCTGGACAAAGTCATCGGTAATGCAGTGTGCTACTCCAGACCGTGCATCATCGGCTAACGACACCCATCCTTCCCTGAAGTGCTTGTTTTTTTTTGTTTTTTTTTTTGTTATAATTTACGTTCTCCAACATTAAGTCATATCGGACAATGAATGAAATTGGTGAAATGATGCTCAAATGCACCCGGGGTCCATAGAGCTTAGAGTTACTCAACATTCGTCTTTTAGGATAAGGGAAACCCCCGGAAAAATCCTGATCCAGATAACTCACCCTGACGGAGATTCGAACTCAGTACCTCTTGAATGTGAGGCAAACACACTACCATCTATGCTACTGAGGTGGGCTGAAGCGCTTGTGCCATGCCTTTGCCCTTACAAGAGACATTCAGTGTTTGCTGTACAATTGTGACATTCGTCAATGAATATCCCTTCCCCCTACTCCTTCCGCTGTCAGAAAATGAACAACACCTCTTTGCTCTTCTTTTGACACCTCCATTTCACTGTTTACAATGCGACTGGCAGCGTTTAATGATTAATGCATGCTACTAGCTTTGTATAGTCACGTGATGTTCATGCGTGCCCTCTAGTGACAGGCTGTGAACTTCCATGCTCTGGTTGGAACAACACTTCGTTACACCGCCATGAGATTACCATTCTGTCACCAGTTTGCACATACCAAACTCCAGCTAATTTCTTTTTTAACGCCCCTTATACAAAGAGGAAAGAATTTTAAAGCCATCACATAGCATAGCTTTTAAAAAATTTGATTTCACTTAAGCCTACTGTTTCTGCAAATTCTCATTATACCTGAAAGGAAATATGCAGTAAACCCATTTCTTCAAATGTCTATCTCAGTGTGAAGTAGATAGAAGAAATAGCATTTGTAGAAGTAGAAATTATATATTCTTTCAGGCTAGCCGAGTGTAGGACAAGGTTTTGGTTAGGTAGAGTCTGACTGAAAAATTCAATGCCTCAGCCAGGATTTGAACAGATCTACTGGTCTCCATCCGCTCTTAACCATAGATCTACCACGGCAATGTGATGGTATAACATTAAATTCTTCAACTGAGTTGTATTTTCCCCAGTAAACCACTTGTCCTACACTCAGCTAGTGTGAAAGAACTATCAATTTCCATTAATTGACCTAGTAGTGGTGTTAACTATAAATCTGTAACAGTTCTTTCAAGCTCAAACCCCTCAAGACATTGTTAATATTTTTAGATTTGTTATTTTAAAGTTATATTGAAAATTATTTATAAATTTAGTTAAAAGTAACTAAAAATCTTAACAAGATTAGAGAATAAATGGAAAGAAAAAGTAGACTAATAAGAAAAAAAAAAAAAATGTGCCCGCTTTGGTAGCATAGATGGTAGCGTGCATGCCTCACGTTCAAGAGGTCCCGAGTTCGAATCTCAGTCAGGGTGAGTGACCTGGATAAGCTTTTCTCCAGGGTTTTCCTTTATCCTTAAAGACGAATGTCGGGTAACTTGAAGCTCTATGGACCCCGGGCTCATTTGAGCATAATTTCACCCATTTTATTCATCATCCGATATGATTTAACGTTGGAGGATAAAAATTACAACAAAATGTAAAATTGCCATAGCAACAGAAAAATAATTAACGAACTGGTGAGGAGCAAGAATATAAGATCTTTTTAGTATTGAACCACTGAATAAGTTTCTTGTGTAAACTTCTATGAAATCAATGTAATTTGGTCTGATATTTCGATTGTGGAGATAGAAACTATCCTGTAATTTAAAGATATAGGGAAATAAAAGAAATTCAATTTTTAAACAAAATTGAAAATATTTCAATATATTATATATGAGAGTATTGAATCTATTCTGTCAGAATTCTACCCGAGACAAAAAACCTGAGATATGAGCTTTTAGGCACCGACTAGAGCTTTGAGATAATCCACGAGGATCAAGAATTTCCTGCAAAATTTTGTAAGCCATAGATTCTGCTTCAAAGCCTGATCCTTAAAGTACTTACAGCATAGTAAGTCGTCATTAAGGTAGTTGTCTCATGTGTTTATGAGAACTCCTAGTGGTTTTGAATAGTTAGAATCAAACTGAAAAATTCAATGCCATGGCTGGGATTTGAACCATGGATCTCCTGGTTGCCATCCAGTCGCTCTTAGCCATTGAGCTACCATGGCCAACATGCCATTGTGACATTAAATTCTCCAACTGACTCATATATTTTGCCAGTAAACCACTTTTAAACCAGTTTCCTTAAAATAAATATAGTAGATATGACGAAGCCCAAAATTCTGTAAGAATCTCCTGGTGAATAAATATGAATATGAATATGAATGTGTATTTATGAAGTATTTTTAGAGCTTTTAACAATTTAAATGCCTTGCACTGTTTATTGGGTATCTGTTCTTGGCCTGTACAGGGTTTAAATGGACATCGCTGAAACAGTTGACAAAATTTTTGTTTCTGAGTTGCGCTGTTCACATGCATGTACGTACACACACATATACAAACCCACACTAAATGTGTAATATAAACATTTCTGCAAACGTTTTTCTTGAATTACACAAGCAGATAGAAGTACAAACTTTAGTAAGTATAGATTGTAGAAAAGGAAGTAAGACATTCATGTGAATGGAACATAGAAGGTTTCTCTAGTTTTTCACAGCGTTAATGACACAAAGATAAATATATTTGTCTATTTACCCTGTTCTGGCCCAACCGTCTGATGTAACGAATTCCTTTGTCTTCTGTTCATCTCCCCAGTAACCTCTTGTTACAGAATATCCTCTGATCCACAGTTCTCCTGGAGTGCCCATAGGAACCATCCTGCCATTTTCATCAACTACTTTAACCTGGAAAGAAGTACTAACATTAATAAGGCTTGAGAATCTCCTTTGATGTTTAATCACTATTTACAAGCTCCACTGACATACTGGCAATAGAAATCTCACAACAAGAAATAGAAGAATTCATCAACTTAACCACAGATAGGCTTTTCATGTTCAACAATCAAGTATTAAAAATGTCAAACTCAATAAATCATATCATATGTCCGAGAAGTGCCAAGCCAAACCAGCAAAGTGAAATGAAATAGAAGACTATTGAAAAGAAGACTAAAATGTACAAACATTTGAAGAATTATGTTTTATACTAAACAGGGCATTGTTTGTAATAAATTATGAAACTTAAATTGTAACTACATTTTTCCAATACTGTATTTTGTATTTCAACATCCTCAATTATATTTCTGCATAAACTTAACGTGACCTACACTTGATGTAAGTTTTACAGGATGAATAAAATCTTTTTTTTTTCCTTTTTTTTTTTTCTTTTTTTTTTTTCTTCCCCCACAGTCTAATCCATAGGTTAGTAAACATTCCACTGACTATGGAAGAATATAACAAAGAAGTGGATCACATAAAATATGTTGCAAATGTAAATGGCTTTGATCCAAAATTTATTACAAAAATGATAAACAAACATAAAAGATGGAAAACCATCAATGACATTAGTATGTTAAAAGCTGATGTCTTAAAGAAAATATATTGCAAGGCTTTTAATAAATTTAAAAACATTTTCCATCATTCTCATATACAACTAGTTCCACATAACAAAAACAGCGTGAGAAATACACTAAATCACCTGCTCAAGAACGCAAGTCCGGCCAACAAATTATCAGGAATTTATAGTATAAAATGTGAGGATTGCCATGAAATATATATTGGAAAAACAAAAAGAAACTTGGAAACTAGGATGAAAGAACACATGAGATGCATAAAATACAAACAAACAGATAAATCAGCAAAAGCCCATCATTTTTCGTCAAAAAATCATAATATTTCTAAAGAAATCAAACTTTTGGTACCAGCAAAAACATATTGGGAATTAACAGTTTGGGAAAATTACACATTTTTAAGAATAGAAAGAGAGCCATGAATTTCAAAATACCAATAGTGGATGACGTCATTCAACTCGTTGAACAGTGCCAGGAGAGGGAGGCAGTCACCTGAAGAACTGTCAAACATCAGCTGATGATGGGAACGCAGGGTCCTTGAAACATGTTGTAATTTTAATTGTAAGTGGAGCAAAAGTGATTTTATTGTTTGACAAGTGGTTTAATAAGATTTTATTGATAAAGCTCCACTGTTTATAAATACTTCAATTTTATAATTTTAATTTACAGGATGAAATAAATTTATGCTTATACTGAAGAAAAACAAAAGGAAATTTGAAATAAAGGCAAAGATACATCTCAAGAGTATAAAGAACAAGAAAGATCAGTTGTAGCAGTGTACTTTGGGTTAGAAAAACACAGCATTGATCTTGGATTTTTTTTTTTTAGAAAGCACCTCAAACTTAAAGAACATTTTCATTTTGAAAAACAGTGGTCAGGTTTTAAATTCTGAGTTATCTCCAAGTAACAACCACAGCAAGGAATTTCTTGAAAAGAAATGAAAGAACAAAATTACTGCAACAATATCCAACACAAGAACACCAGGCTTTATTGTTTGTTACATCCTCCAACATTAAGTCATATTGGACGATGAACGAAATGAATGAAATGATGCTCCAATGAGTCCAGGGTCCACGGAAGTTAGAGCTACCTGACATTCGTCTTACACGATAAGGGAAAGCCCCAGAAATACCTTATCGAGGTAACTCACCCTAACCGAGATTTGAACTCGAGACCTCTTGAACATGAGGCAGACATGCTACCATCTACTCTACCGAGGCGGGCTACCAGGCTTTAGCAGTGAGTATTAGGTTGATGATGGGAGCAATTGCAGTCTCACAACATGTCCTGTTTTACAAAAATATAACTATAGTAAACCAACTGGTATATGTTATCTATAAATTACGAGGGTGGGTGAAAAAGTAATGCCTCCTATTTTTTTTTCCTTAAATAAGTTAGTTATGTGAAAACATTGAATTTGGTGCAATTCCTCAAACCTTCTTCTCCAATCCCCTGCAGTAGTAACGTCCTAAGTCAACAGGTGGCAGCACTGCATCCTCTTGTAAAATGGCTGACATCGACATTCGTATTAGACAGCGTTCTGTGATTGACTTTTTGACCGCGGAAGGTGAAACACCAATTCACATTCACGAAAGGCTAAAAAATGTGTATGGTGATGCAACGGTGGATGTCAGCACTGTTAGACGATGGGTTCGTCACTGTAATGAAGCTCAAGGGCAAACACCATTGGCAGATAAAAATCGAAACAGCAGGCCGATGACTGTAGTGACTCCATGCAACATTCAGTGAGTTAATGACATCATTCATGGTGATCGCCAGGTAACAACAGGTGAATTGTGTCGCATTACCTCCCTCAGTAAAGGCAGTGTGATGACGATTATTCAACAACTGGGTTACTCAAAAGTTTGTACACGCTGGGTACCAAGAATGTTAACCGCCCAAAACAAAGAAACACGGAACACAATAGCCTCTGAACACTTGCAGCGCTTCAATTTGTAGGGAGAGGAGTTTCTGGAAAAAATTGTTACTGCAGACGAAATGTGGGTTCATTTTTTTGAACCTGAATTCAAAACTCAGCGGTCGGCAGGTAAAGTTATGGTGACAGTGTTTTAGGATGCAGAGGGTGTGCTTATGATTGATTTTTGGAGCAGGGATGCACAATAAATTCTGTACAATACGTCAGAACTCTCAAAAAGCTGAAAGCACGTCTTTGCCGAGTTCGCCCAACAAAAACTATGGCGGATGTTCTTCTTTTTCATGACAATGCAAGACCACACACCAGCCATTACACCACTGCAGAAATTGAGAAATTGGGATGGCAATTCTTACCTCCCTGACCTGGCACCATCAGACTTCCATCTGTTCGGGCCACTAAAGGAAGCTCATCGTGGGATTCATTTTGAAGATGAGGAGGCTGTGAAAATGTCCGCCTGTCAATGGCTTAGGAAGCAAGACCGTGTGTTTTACCACACTGGCATACATGCCCTAGTTAAAAGGTGGACCAAAACTGTGGAAAAGTATGGAGAATAGTGGCAAATTAATCTCAATGTTGTAGTTTTCAAGCTATATAAATTGGATTCAATTTTCTTGGCAATTAAAAGAGAGAAAAAAAAAGGAGGAATTACTTTTTGACCCACTCTCATATTTAAACATCATGAAAAAAAAGTATGTAATTCAATGGTGCTTAGTGAAATTAACGAGGGTAAAGTTATTTCACAGATAAATGCATTAAAATGCAAAAGATCCAGTAGACTGGATGAATTTACAAATGAGATGATTAAATATTGCAAATACGAAATTACAGATATACTTGTTCACTTAACCAATCAATCTTTCAGTTCTGGAATATTTCCAAAGAAATTAAAACAAGTTGTGGTCAGAGAAATTTATAAGAAAAACCTCAAAATTAATAATGGAAAATTATAGACCAATTTCTTTATGCTCAACTTTCTCTAAAATAGAAGGATTATTTCTAACACAGTTACAAAGCTTCCGCAAAAAAATTCAAATTCTATCAGAATATCAGTTTGGGTTTCAAAAGCAAAGGTTTACAATAGAAGCAATTTGCAGAGGAAATGACATTATTATAAATGCTCTAAATAGAAAAGAATATGTAATCGCTATTTTCCTGATCTTTCTAAGGCCTTTGACTGTGTTAACATAAAAATCCTAATGTCAAAACTGGAAAACTATGGAATCAGAGGCATACCGCTAATATGGCTTGGCTCATATCTACAAAATAGAGAACAATGCTTGGAAGTAATACATGATTTAAATGGGAAGTTAGTGAAATTTCGATCATCGTTCAAAAAAGTAACACATGGAGTGCCTCAAGGCTCAAAATTAGGACCATATTTATTCCCACTGTATATAAACAGCATATTTAAAATAATAAAAGAAGCAGGGAAAAAAGCGATAGGCTATGCGAATGACATCACAATTTTAGTAGCAGGAAAAACAGAAGTAGAAGTACAAAATAGGGTAAATACTCTACTAGTAAAAGTAAACAGACATTTAGGAAATTTAGGCATGATATTAAACACAAACAAAACAGAGGGGATGCAAATCAGTCTTAATAACAAAAAACAGACAAATATAAAGTTAACAATAGGAAATAAGGAAATTCAACAGGTAAAAGAAACAAACTTCTTAGGATTAGTAGTAGACAACATATTGAAATGAAATGGACATGTTCAAAAAGTAATAAAAGAGTTATTTCAGGTATTCATATCTTAAAACAAACAAATAATAGATTAAAAAAAGTACTAAACAAACATACTATGCATTCATTCACTCTCACTTGAGCTATGGGACTGTATTCTGGGGCACAGTACAAAAAGCATTAGCTTTAAGACTATTTAGGCTGCAAAAAAGAGAAATACATTTGATATATGAGTTTGGAGGAATTTAGTAACAGTGACATCAGAATTAATCTCAAAAACTATTTGTAGTTGGTTTATTGATACTCGTCACTTACTTTTTCATATAAATGAGAGACTAGTTTCAAAGGCAATCGCTTCCATTTTCAATCTCTTTCCAACTGACATCTGTTGTTGTCTGCTCTCTCTCTGGTGGTGGAACTATGAACTTCTTTGTCAAATTATCTACTGGTGGGATTTCAAAGTTCATTACACGATCCTTATTTTGCCATATGAATATGTTCTCCCATGTTGTCAATTTATTTTGGTTTATCACTCCTTTTAATAATTTTGGATTTGCATCAATTTCATGATTTTTGTTCCAAAAATGAAATGCTACTGCTAACTTATCTTCTTGTTTCAATCCGATGTTTCTAAAGTGGTCTTTGACTCTGGTTTTTAGATTTCTTTTGGTTTGACCTATGTAGTATTTTTCACAATTCTTACAACTTATTTTGTATATTCCGGATCTGTTGATTGATGGGATTTCATCTTTTGTTTTTGAATTTAGCAATTTAAAAATTGAGTGTCTATTAGTAGGTGCCAAGGTGATATTTTGTTCCTTGAAGATCGTTTTAAATTTATTAAATGTTTTTGGGTGATATGTGAATGAACTGAATATGCTGTTGCTTTCTTTTTCTTTTGTAAATGTGGTTGCTTCCTTAATGATTTTCTTTAGTTTAGCTTTTCTAATTTTCTTCAACACCAAACTTTTGTTGTATCCATTTTCTTCTGCTATGTGTAGATTGCTTTTTGTTCTTTGAAATATTCTTCTTTTTCCATGGGTATGTTGACTACTCTGTGTGTAAGGCTGTTTATTATTGCATGTTTATGTGTAATTGGGTTGTGGCTATTATTTTTTATGTAGTTTTCTGAATGTGTTGGTTTCCTGTAAATTCCAAATTTTATTTTTGTGTCGTTCCTGGTGATATTTAAATCCAAGAAAGAGAGTTGTCCATTGATTTCCTTTTCTATTGTGAATTTTATATTCCTTTCTTGCAGATTGAGTAGATAAGTCAGCAGTAGCATTTCATTTTTGGAATGAAAATCATGACATTGATCCAAATCCAAAATTATTAAAAGGAGTGATAAACCAAAATAAATTGACAACATGGGAGAACATATTCATGTGGAAAAATAAGGATCGCGTAAAGAACTTTGAAATCCCACCAGTAGATAATTTGACAAAGAAGTTCATAGTTCCACCACCAGAGAGAGAGCAGACAACAGATGCTAGTTGGAAAGAGATTGAAAACGGAAGCGATTGCCTTTGAAATAGTCTCTCATTAATATGAAAAAGTAAGCGACGAGTATCAATAAACCAACTACAAATAATTTTTTGAGATTAATACATTTGATGTAAGGAATACAGAAAAGAGATTGCATACAAAAATGCATTTAAAATACTAAGTATTTTAACATTACCTTCATTATAGTAAATATATGAATGTATCAAACTTACATTAAAAAGCTATGATCAAATCAAACATAGTAACATCCACAAACATAACACCAGAACAAAAGATAACTATTTTAGAAACAGACTTACTGGTATCCTAAATAATAAATGTATAGAAAATAGTATAAAAGATTTGTATGACCACCTACCGGCTGAAATCAAACATATAACAAACAAGAAAACAAAACTGAAGGCTGTTAAAACTTATTTATTAGAAAAAGTAATTTATTCCATGGAATTTTATGTAGAATATGCTACTTACACTTCTCATCAATTTTGTAAACATGTTTTTAAACATTAGTGTACTAATTTTATCTACATACAATTTGAGATTTTAAATAAGTAATAACACACACTAATTTCCTAAGAAATGAATAAAGCTAGTACCTCAGTGTTGACTGCAACACGCCCAATAGTGGACGTCATCTGGTCCAAGGTATCTTCAGGGAAGCCCACAAAGGCCAGACCCAATTCTGTCATACCAAACACAGGCTGAAGCAATTGCAAAATAAAAAATAAATTCCACAGAAACTACATTCTGTTAAATCTCGATACATTCTGTACATTGCAGGTAAAGGTAATAGTGATGCCAAAGAGGAAAATATGGCATTTTGATGTAAATAAAAGAAAGAAAATAAAATTTACATAGCACAAAAGTGAATTGAGAAGTTATTGACACACTTCTTCACTCACACTGTTTTTTCACAGGACATGTTTCAAGAGCTTTTGCTCTTATCATCAGCTGGAACTCGACTAGTGCAAGTTGTAGTGTTTTCTTCTTTCTCTGTATTGTCAATAGATGGCATGATGTACAGGAGCAAAAGAGAAATTTTTTTTAAAGAAATTACCTTCTTTCCATCAGCCAATATAATAAATTCCAAAAAATCTTCTCAAAACACAACATAATTCTTGCACATTAAAATAGATTTAATATCAGAAATTTGTTAAAAGGCCCCCCAAAAATTCAATTACTTCCAAAGAAAAACCACGAATCTATGAGATCAAATGTGAAACTTGCCCTAAAATTTATATAGGAAAAACAAAAAGAAATATTGACATCAGAACTAAAGAACATATAAGAAACATTAAAAATGGTAAAACAGAAAAATCAGCAGTGGCTTTTCATTTTTTGAATACTAGACATGACATCAACTTGGAAACATCTTTAATAAAATATGTTAATCACCCCATAGACATTTCCGTATGGGAAAAAATATTTATTAACAAAAATCGTCATAGAGTCATGTATTTTGAAACTCCACCACCAGATATCTTTGACAAGAACGTCATGCCATCTATCGATGATACGAAGAAAGAGGAAACCACTACAACTTACACTAATCGAGTATCAGCTGATGATAGGAGCAAGAGCTCTTGAAACATGTCCTGTGAATAAACAGTGTGAGTGAAGCAATGTGTCAATATCTTCTTGATTCACTTTTGTGCTAAGTTGTGCTTCACTGTCTCTATGCTTCTTTCAAGTTTATACTTTAAAATTTACATATCTAATAGCACATTTCTGGAATCTATACCAGGACTTATTACACAAACTTTATTTTTAGCTTTATTCAATTTTCAAGTCAAATTACATAAAGTAGTTAAACAAATTTTTTAGATGTAATCTACTTGCTACCTAAGCTAATTAACTAGGCCTAGAGGTTATTGGATTCCAGTAACTTTACAAATCTACTTATTTAATATATTTAAAACCGGTCTTTCTTCTACTTTACTTCTACTCCAACAATATAATTGGATAGAGTCAAACTGAAAAACTCAACGCCATGGCCAGGATTTGAACCATGGATCTACTGGTTTCTGTCCAGTTGCTCTTACCCATTGAGCGTGTCTTATCTAATAAAATGTTAAGCTGAAATCTTTAAGCAATATTATTTTAGCTCTGATATATGCAGTAACTGAAATCCAGCTTGTTGGAAACAATTTCCAAAACATGTTCCGCTAAATTATAGTGTAATTAAAGCAAATTTGTTCCAAAATTTCACTTATGATTTATGTATGCAATACCAATTCTTTTTTTTTTTTTTTTTGCAAGAAAATAATGGAAAACATAAGAGAAACATAAGCCCATGACTAAAATAAATTCTTAAAAATATCAGATACAAACATATATATCAGCTATAGTCAATTACTTCTGGGAAGAAAATGACAATATAGAAAAGTAGGTCAAGCTGGTAAACTTAATACATAACCCCAGAGAACTGAACTTATGAGAAGGAATATACAGGTCTCAAAACTTTTGAATAACGAATTACGAAATAAAACTAACTATGGAAGAATATAACAAGGAAATAGATCACATTAAATATGTTGCAACTGTGAATTGCTTTGATCCAAAATTTATTAAAAAGATGATAAACAAACATAAAAGACAGAAAACCATCAAGGACATTAGCATTTAAAAGTTGATGACCCAAAGAAAGTATATTGCGAATTCACATATCATCCTAAGGCTTTCAATAAATTTAAAAACATTTTCCGTCAATTTCATATACGACCAGTACCACATAACAAATATAACATGAGAAATACACTAAATCACCCGCTCAAAAACACAAGTCCAACCAACAAATTATCTGGAATTTATAGTGTAAAATGTGAGGATTGCCATGAAATATATATTTGAAAAACAAAAAGAAACTTAGAAATTAGTATGAAAGAACACATGGGATGCATAAAATACAAAGGGACAGATAAATCAGCCATAGCCCATCAATTTTGTTCGAAAAAATCATAATATTTCTAAAGAAATCAAACTTTTGGTACCAGCAAAAAAGTATTGGGAATTAACAGTTTGGGAAAATTACACATTTTTAACAATAAAAAGAGAGTCATGAACTTTGAAATACTGATAGTAGATGACGTCATTCAACTCACTGAACAGCACCAGGAGAGGGAGGCAGTCACCTGAAGAACTAGTTGAACATCAGCTGACAGGGTTGAACCAGTTGAACATCAGCGGGGTCCTTGAAACATGTTCTAATTTTTAAATGTAAGTGGAGCTTAAGTGTTTTTACAGTTTGAGACGTGGTTTAAAAAGGTTTTATTTCTTTTTAACGAATTATGAGCTTTAAAAATTTCAGCAGACAATAGTTTAAATTCACCAGCACTACACCAGATGACACCAGATGACACTACAGTCAGAAGAAGAAGAAAAAGATTGAACTACCATCATTTGAATAATTCGGACAATAGTCCTCAAAGCATGCCCTGCATATTAACTTGGTAAGCACAGATACTTACGCAGATCCGTTCCAGACCAAATGTATTCATCATTCTCTCAGCCAGCTGTCTGGAACAAGGTGCTCCTCCAATGACTGTTACCATTCCCTTGGGAATTGTTATATTCTCTTCCACTGCCACATCTAGCATCCTTATATACAATGGTGGAGTTCCAATAACATTGTAGCAGCTAAAACAAGAAAATAAAATCTTTAAGCAAGAAATACACAAAGTTTACTCCAATTGTAGGTTTGATCATCACAACACAATCATAAATCTAATCTTATAGGCAAACAAATTGTGATATTACAATTCCTTTCATGAAAGTGTTGTAAACAGTGTTGTTGTAATAAATTAAATTTAAAAGGAGTCCATTAATGACACTAAACTACACTTACTTTTCAATTCCTCGGAACATGTTTCAGAGACTATCTGTCTCCATTGTCAACCGGACATCAACTAGTTCTCAGTGATGTAGCTGGCAATATTTTGTTGGAGGACTCCTCTGGTGGTGGTTCGAGGAACTTGCTGAACAAATCTTTTTGGGGGATGTTTAAACTGAATACCTTGTTCCCATTTTTTGAAATGAAGATTTGTTCCCATTGAACTAACCAAATTATGTACAGAACAAATTTTCTTCCAGTTCCAAACAAAATATTTTAACCAAACTTCTGGTTCAGCAATCGGCAACCCCCTATCACACATCCTGGCTGATCTGTACATGAGTGCATTAGAAATAAGGATCACCAAAGGTTTCCCTTGGATATTCAAACTCTAGCAGCGATAAATAGATGACATCTTTGAAATAGTACCAAAAAAAACACATCAGTGATGCACTAAAACTTTTAAATATCCAAGAAAAAAGCATTAAGTTCACTGTAGAAATAGAAAAAGACGAGTATTTAACATTTTTGGATCTAAAAATAATCAGAAATAAAAACAGACTAAACTTTGGCATTTACAGAAAACCAACACAGACAGACAACTACATAAAAGCTAATGGCTACAACACAAGATCCCACAAACAGACAATCTTCAAAAGTTTAGCACACAGACTGGTCAACATCCCTCTCACAGCAGAAGAATACAAAACAGAATACAACAAAATTATTGAAATAGCACAAAAAAAGGACTTTCCCAAATCTTTAGTAGACAAAAAAGTGAACTTAGCAAAAAAGAAGCTAATAAAGGAAACCACAACCCTATCAGCTACAGAAACTAAAGTGATCTTCAAAAAATTCACTTACCATCCATGGGCCTTTGATAAATTCAAAAAAGTCTTCAAAAAACAAAACATTCAGCTAGCACCAGTCAACCATTACTCCTTAAAAAACCTAATTTGCTCAAACATCACATATGCAACAAAATGAGCTCAGGGTTATCCGTAATGAAAAAAATGATGAACATAGTGGATGTTAATACACAGACAATGTTATATTATGGATTGATATACTCGCATATATCATATGGGTTAACAGTTTGGGGACGTTGTACCAAAAAACACACTAAACGAATATGCCTTCTCCAAAAAAGAGCAATAAGACTAATTATGGGAATGAAACAAACAGACTCTTATAGGCAAACCTTCAAAGACCTACACATTTTAACTGTACATTCACTTTACATACATGAAGTAACAGAATTATTTAACAGACAAGATAAAAGTAAAACAAATAAACAAATATATGAGCACTACACCAGAGGAAATACAAATTTGTATTTACAGTCACAGATTAGAATTATATAAAATCAGACCTACTGCTGCAGCTCATGAACTGTATAGTAAACTCCCTACCTATCTGCAAAATATTCATAATCTTAAAATATTCAAGAAAAAATTAAAGAGATATTGTATGGAAGGCTGCTTCCATTGACGTATATCTTAGATAATATCTTATAGTATTTGTATAATATAAGTGTAATAGTGTATAGTTTATGATTAGTTTATTGTAAATAGGTTATTTTAGAACTTGTTTATGTAGATATTAAACTATGTGATTTTCTGGTTGCACATATTTAACTTGACGATGCTTTGAATATGTTTTGTATTTTTTTAAGTAGATAATGAATGAATAAATGCCATTCCATCTAACAAAAAATCTGGTATATATCAAATTGAATGTTGTGACTGTAGTCAAATTTATATTGGGAAAACCAAAGGAAATTTAGAAACAAGAGCAAAGGAACATTTTAGGAACATAAAATACAAACAATTAGAAAAATCATCAGTTGCCACGCATTTTTGGGAAAAAAGCACAACATAAATCCAGAACCAAAACTACTAAAACATACATTAGGAAAACAAGAACTATACACATGGGAACAAATCTTCATTTCAAAATATAGGAACAAAGTATTCAATTTCGACATTCCCCGGAAAGATTAGTTCAGCAAGTTCCTCGAACTGCCACCAGAGGAGACCTATGACAAAATATCGCCAGCTACACCACTGAGAACCAGTCGATATCTGTTTGACAATGGAGGCAAATAGTCTCTGAAACATGTTCCAGAAAATTTAAAAGTAAGTGTTTTTTAGTGACATCAATCAACTCCCTTTAAATTTAATGTGATGTTATACCTGATAAACTTTCTCTACCAATCACTAAGTACCTACAGGGTGTTAGGGGTATGAGTGCGCAGATTTCATGAGTGGGATATCCAAATATGACTAATAATGAAGTCCCACAAGATTTTCATCTAGCTTGAAAAATAAAGGAGATAATTGAACATTATTGAATACATTATCTGGCAAAAGAGTATGATTTCACAATGAAATGATTTTGTTTTGTTTTGCAGTCAGGCATGCATTCACACAAACCATTGGTGAAAGTCTAAACTAGGTCAGTGCAAGAAAGCTAGTTTGCCACGTACCTGTGTGTTTATCAGCTACTGCTAGTAATGAGGTGTGTGGTGCTTTAGTTTTAAGCTGACTCTTGGGTTTGTAATTCTATTGGGAAACATTCACCCTAGTGCTGCACTTCATGAATGTTCCAGTCGGCTTTGCATAAGCAAGAAGCACACTCTTGATTTGCAAAGACTGTTAGTTCTGAATGCATTAGATACATCTGAAGCACTGTTGTGCCAAGTGTTTCGGGAGGTAAGTTTACTGTTTATAGTCCTGACATTCCGCTCTAAACGCACGCCAATGCTGCGAGATCGCCAAAGTTCACCAAATTGTGCTAGACGACCGCCGAATTCAAGTGAGAGAGATAGCAGCGGTTATGAACATCACAAAATAACGTGTTTGTCACATACTAAAATAACATTTAGACATGAGAAAGCTCTCTGCACGTTGGGTGCCGCATTTGCTCACTTTAGATCAAAAACGTGTTCGAATGAACATTTTCAACGCTCTGTTGGTGTAGTTTAGGCGCAATAAATCCGAGTTTTGCCACCGATTTATTATTGTAGATGAAACTTGGATATACCATTATACACCCGAAACAAAAATACAGTCCAAACAGTGGACTGCAAAGAAGAACCGGCTCTAGAAAAATCAAAAACTGTTTTCTCGGTTGGGAAAGTGATTGCGACAGTTTTTTTTTTTTTTTTTTTTTTTTTTTTTTTTTTTTTTTTTGGTGGGGAGATAGTCATGGAGTTATTTTAATCGATTGTCTTCAAAAAGGAAAAACCATTACAGGAGCATACTACGCATCATTACTTGACAAGCTGAAGGCAGAACTGGAGGAAAAACGGCCACATTTGCAGAAAAAGAACATCCTGTTTCACCAAGACGACGCACCGTCTCACACCTCAGCGGTTGAAATGGCGAACATCCACGAATTACGGTTTGAACTGCTTGACTATCCACCTTACTCACCAGATCTAGCCTAAGCGACTTCTTTTTGTTCCCTCATATGAAAATTACGTTCGGAGGACAGAGATTTTCGTCAAATAAAGGGGCAATCACCTTCAGGAACAATTATTTTGCTGAGATGGGAGCATCGTTGGGAGAAGTGTGTAGAGTTACAAGAAGACTATGTTGAAAAATTAAAAAACTCTTAAAAAATTCTTGTATCTTTATTGGTCGGAAACCTTTCAGAACACCTATGTATAATGTTCACAGCAGATACAGACCATCAACTGCTTGTTCAAGTTCGTGAGTAAATTCAAGGCTGAAATTATACGTACTTTTCCTGTTTGATTGCCTCCAACGTTTTCTTGGCATCGAAGGTTGGTGACGGAAGAACAGATGTAGTGCCATAACAAAGAGTACAAATCATAGCAAGGCTACCAGAAATGTGGCAGAATTGCACTGGTAATGCCACTTTTCTCTGAAACAAAACACAGTACTGTTACTTCAACAACACAAGTCATATACAAGATGTATATAAATGAATATCGGGGTTTTATCTCTTTATAATATCTATTACATTCAACTTAGAGTTATAAATGAAAAAGCAACTCAAACAGTTTTACCAAGAACCTTATAAATGTTCAATGTGGCTACCCTTTGTCACACGGCACACATCAAGTCTATAGCCGAGTTCTTCCCAAACGTTGATAAGTGTGTATTCAGTAATTGTAGCAACAGCTGCTTCAATCCGGTTTCTTAATTCAGGGAGGTCAGCTGGTAGCAGAGACACGTACACACGATCCTTGATGAAGCCCCAAAGGTAAAACTCGCATGGCATTAGGTCACGAGAACGTGGAGGCCATACATAGCAAGCGCTGTCATTGGGGCCCTTGCGACCTATCCAGCGCTCGGATACAACGACGTTCAACCAATCGCGTACTTCGTTATGTCACCACTTGATGGAAATTGAAATTCTCTGGCTCATTTTCTTCAAACTGAAGGAAGAGCCACTTCTCTAGTGTATAAAGGTATGAAGTGCCAGTTACAGTAGTTTCAGCAAAAAAGAAAGGCCCTTAAACTTTTCGCCGGGATACGGCACAAAAAACATTCACTTTAGGGGAATCTCGTTGTATTTGTACCATCTCGTGAGGATTTTCTGAGCCCCTGATGCGCACATTATGAGTGTTAAGGGTATGTATGACTGAAATTTTCAAATTCTGAACTAATAATGCTAGCGTTTTCAAATTTACACCATAGGTGCAGTATAATGTAAACATGTTACAACCTAAATTTAAACCATTTTTCTCCAGCAGTTTAGAAATTATGATAAATTTAGTATGTTTTTTGTTTCGTCACTAAAAAAGTCCCTTGCGACAAAATATTTTGAATTTTGGTCTAATATTTTAACGCTATGTTCATAATACACATAATTTTTGAAATTGCTCTGGGTTTTTCTGTGTCTCCTTTAGTTTAGGTCACAAAAATTTTTTAATTTTTCAAATATTCTTTTTTTGTCTAAACAACTGTAAGTTTTGTGTTTGAAAATTAAAAATATATGCTTATATACATTTCACAATAAAACCTAGGGCAATTTCCATTCCTCGTGATATTCTGAACCTGTGTAGGAAATTTCATGAATGTAGTACAAAAACTGCATCGCAAGGAGCATTTTACAGGAAGAAAAATGCTGAAAATATGAACATTGAGAAAACAGCGATTAAAGATTTGATTGCATAACTCACATTAAAATCCACCAGGCTGATAGGTTGGACCCTCAGATTTCTTTTTCCTCTCCTCTGTTGCTGCTTTTTCCACCTTTTTCTTCTTTAGATGTTGCTTTTCTTCTGCACAACTTCGCTTCTTGTTTTGCAGGATACGAGTCTGATCTCGCTGCACTGAAGTTTTCCTTGCTGAGTCTACTATACTTTCACCTCTGATATTTTGCTGCAGCTCCAATGACTTAAGACTACCCATGTTAAACTCACTGATGCTTTTAATAACAGCAAGATCCAATTTTTGTTTTGATATGAAAACTTCCTTTGGGCACTTATTCCATATGACATGATGCAAAGATTCATTGGCATTCTGTGTTTTTCCTGTTTTGCACCTCTCTAGTAATGTTGTAGAAGCCAGCCTCTGATATATTGGCAACATTTTAGGAACTATTTTGTCTGAAAGCCTTATTTTTCTTTTCTTGAATTGAAAATTTAAGAACGGAAAACAGACAAAGAATGTGGATGTAGGGAAAAGAGGGCGTGACTCTGCCAGAGTTTAAAGGCCACCGACATTTAAATGAGCATTTAAAAATGGCGTCCGGAGGCAAATTATGCATTTTTCACATTCGGGAATGTCTGAATTATTTTATAGAATTAAAATAAAAAAGTCGTTATTTTCACGATTTTCATGAAATTTCAGTCATACATAACCTTAACATGTCCACTAAGGTGAAAGGTTGATTCATCACTGAAGACAACACAATCCATAAAATTGTCATCGTCATGAAACATGTCGTTTGCGAAGTTGGCACGTAATCCGTGGTCTGTCGGCTTTAGAGTCTGTGATAGCTGTAAACGGTAAGGACGTAGCCGTAAGCTTTTTTTTAACAACTTTCTAAACAGTCGACACAGGAACTTGTATTTCACGATTAGCCTTCCGGACTGATTTATTTGGGCTACGAGTGAACGACTTACTCTTGGTTGTCCCGTGCTCCTCCCTTTACAAAGACAGTCGCTATCTTCAAACAGATGATACCATCTACAAATGTTATTATCACTAGGAGGATCACAACCGAACTTAATGCGGAACGCACAGTAACGTAATAATTACACCTTTACGTTTGTCTTTATATATATAACTGTAACCATTGAATATTAATTTTTTGCTTTGTGAGCGTTTGATAGTGTTTACATTTTGACTTCATTCGAACACGTCCACTGTCAGAGACTCAACTGCTGTATTGCCGAATGGTGACGTAATAACTTATCTGTCTGTTTACGTAAACTTCCAATGTGGACCATCTGCATTCATCCTTCAGATTGGTTTTAAGAGGGATGTATTGATTAGCAACAACTGATGTTCTTATTTGTTACATTACTGTAAACACGAGTCAGCTGAAAGTTGCTGGCACGGAAGTTTCTGGAGGAAATGTGTAATTTGTGCAATGATCAACTTACCCCAGCCTTGTAACCCATGGGAGGACCATTCATTCTGCAGTTGTTTATAAGGTTGTGATGATTCATGACGACAGCCTTTGGACAGCCTGTTGATCCCTGCACATATACACACATTTTAGCTTTTGTTTTATTACCACGACATGAAATATGTACTGTCCACCCAACACAAGAAGGCAAGGCAGAGGAAGGTGTACCGTAATTACTTTTACTGTTTATGCTCGCCTTCTGGGTGCTAGGTTCGTCTAAAATACCCAGTGTTTCACATAATTCATCCATGCAAAATACAACCTATCACTGCAGTTACTGAAACCAGTATTAGATCTGACAGCAAGGATGACTCATATGTACTCTTATACACTCATTTCGTATGAAACAGATCCACTACCGGAGCAGATAAACAGTTCAAGCCCCTCTCCCTCTTCAGACCCCACTTGCCTTCTTGTGGTGGGTAGACAGTACTTACAGTCTGATTTTTAAAAGAAGATATGTGAAGGTCATCATGCAAGGGATGCGTCGTTGCTACGGAAACGTAAACAAAGGTTGCCAGATTGGTTACACTGGTGAATTACATACTCCTCAGGTCAGTTATCGCTAGTTTTGTGCGGGAAACAAGAGTTTGCTCGAGTGTTAACTTGCGTTGTGTATTCTTAGCCTGCTTTGTGAACACAAAATTAAAGTACGTTTTTATGGAAGCAAGAGGTAGTGGCGGTAGGATTAGATGTGGACCGAGGAATCATGGCCCAAGACAAAGATGAGCTTACGGTCGGTTTGTTACATTGTATATCAACCTAGAGAATTTGTCTGTTCTCTTATGCCCGATTTCACCAACAGATGTTAAAATCGACGTTAACAAATGTAACGTAACAACTGTCACAGCGCTAACACTACTGTTAAATTTCACCAACCTGTTTTCTGAAAATGTTAACAAACACGCGCTTACGCCGAGAGAGTTGCTAATATTACCGTTATAGAAGGCTATGGATGAGTCGTATTATTTTCTGAACGTACTGCGATGCGCTTTTGTTTTCATTTTCGTCTGCACACAGGTGAAAAAATGGCGTAAACAAAAGCCGTGAGACAAATTTCTCATCGATGGAGAAAGAATTTTTAATTGAATTGGTGACGAAATATAAAATTATCTTAGAAAATAAGAGGCCGGATACCGTGAATGTAAAAGAGAAAGATGTCACGTGGGAAAATATTGGAAACGAATTTAATTCAAATGCACGTATCACTACTACAAGCACCAAACAACTTGTCAGTATTACGTAAATTTAAAACGAGGTGCGAAGAAGGATGAGTGACGAGTGACTTGAACGTTTCAAGACGGGAGATGGACAGTGTATTATCCACATAATTCAGTGAATTATAAAATCGCAAGGTTGTTAATACTTGAAGCAAAGGCGAGATCGGCATATTCCATTCTATGCATGTTCTAACTCAGTATTACGTAAATTTAAAACGAGGAGCGAAGAAGGACAAGTGACTTGAACGTTTCAAGACGGGACGTGGACAGTGTATTATCCACATAATTCAGTGAATTATAAAATTGCAAAGTTATTAATACTTGAAGCAAAGGCGAGATCGGCATATTCCATTCTATGCATGTTCTAACTCAGTATTACGTAAATTTAAAAGGAAGTGCGAAGGACAAGTGACTTGAACGTTTCAAGACGGGACGTGGACAGTGTATTATTCACATAATTCAGTGAATTATAAAATTGCAAAGTTATTAATACTTGAAGCAAAGGCGAGATCGGCATATTCCATTCTATGCATGTTCTAACTCAGTATTACGTAAATTTAAAAGGAAGTGCGAAGGACAAGTGACTTGAACGTTTCAAGACGGGACGTGGACAGTGTATTATCCACATAATTCAGTGAATTATAAAATTGCAAAGTTATTAATACTTGAAGCAAAGGCGAGATCGCCATATTCCGGTCGATGCATGTTCTAACCTCTCTTGTACTTCCGCAGTAACCTTCATAAGAACTTGTTTAAACAGCAAGTTTCTTTTAGTTAATTGATGGAAATTAATCATTTCTACACACTAGCCGTGTATAGGCTAAGATATTTGATGGATAGAGTCAACATGAAAAATTCAATGCCATGGCCGGGATTTGAACCACGGATCTCCTGGTTTCCGTCCAGTCGCTCTTAACCTTTGAGCTACCATGGCCAACGTGCCTTCCTGACATTAAATTCTCCAGTTGACTCATATTTCCCCGGTAGACCACTACGGGGTCTCGCATCCGAGATACACCGTTTGTGGCGACTTACTATTGTAAGTACTTAAGTCCCAGGCTTCATCATTTAACTCTTATTATTTTAGTTAATTGATGGAAATTAATCATTTCTACACACTAGCCGTGTATAGGCTAAGATATTTGATGGATAGAGTCAACATGAAAAATTCAATGCCATGGCCGGGATTTGAACCACGGATCTCCTGGTTTCCGTCCAGTCGCTCTTAACCTTTGAGCTACCATGGCCAACGTGCCTTCCTGACATTAAATTCTCCAGTTGACTCATATTTCCCCGGTAGACCACTACGGGGTCTCGCATCCGAGATACACCGTTTGTGGCGACTTACTATTGTAAGTACTTAAGTCCCAGGCTTCATCATTTAACTCTTATTATTTTAGTTAATTGATGGAAATTAATCATTTCTACACACTAGCCGTGTATAGGCTAAGATATTTGATGGATAGAGTCAACATGAAAAATTCAATGCCATGGCCGGGATTTGAACCACGGATCTCCTGGTTTCCGTCCAGTCGCTCTTAACCTTTGAGCTACCATGGCCAACGTGCCTTCCTGACATTAAATTCTCCAGTTGACTCATATTTCCCCGGTAGACCACTACGGGGTCTCGCATCCGAGATACACCGTTTGTGGCGACTTACTATTGTAAGTACTTAAGTCCCAGGCTTCATCATTTAACTCTTATTATTTTAGTTAATTGATGGAAATTAATCATTTCTACACACTAGCCGTGTATAGGCTAAGATATTTGATGGATAGAGTCAACATGAAAAATTCAATGCCATGGCCGGGATTTGAACCACGGATCTCCTGGTTTCCGTCCAGTCGCTCTTAACCTTTGAGCTACCATGGCCAACGTGCCTTCCTGACATTAAATTCTCCAGTTGACTCATATTTCCCCGGTAGACCACTACGGGGTCTCGCATCCGAGACAACTGTTGACTCTATCCAGCAAGTTTCTTGTTTCTTCTTATAGTTCCTCAAAATAATTTCTCCTTATTGGACGTACTCTATTACGAATGCCATTTACACGGTCTTAAATATAGCAAATCGACATCAACAGCTGCATTCATGCTCGGCATCTTGACCATTTACAACTGTTAAGTACTTAACAGCAGAAATTTGACTTGTTAGTTTAACAAGAGATTTAACACGAGTGTGAAGCTAACACTTGTTGATGAGATGCAATTTTTGTTTTAACTATTGCTAAACTCGTGTTAAGTCTTAACATCTGTTGGTGAAACCGGGCATAAGTTTTGCAAAACTTATGTGCGTTTGTAGTGTCTAACATGTGGCAAGTTCAGTCAGCTCCGCCTTGTGTCCTAGCCGGAGATAGAGTATAGAGAGGAGTAATATAGAACGGGTTTCACAATCTCTATTTACACATCTCATCGTTGTTCTGCACTTACGGAAGTCAAAAGGATAGCACAGTCATCGTCCGGCTGTACCAGCCGTTGGACTTGAGGTAGACGCTCGAGGGTTGCTGCATTCGCTGATGCCACAATGTCGCAAAATCTGTGGGCTCCTCTGTGGAACAAACACACATTAGTGTTAAGCACAGCCACGATTTTGATATCTTAAAGGTTTCAAAAATACCAAAACATAGCTAAACTTTAAAAATTACATGTTAATTACAAAAAAAAATTGTAATGTTCCATTCACGTGCCTTTCTCTACCCATGTTCAACAAAATATTCTAACAATTCTTATTCCTCTATCTACTTCAGTGTCCACTTCCATCGTCTACGGGGTATTCACCCTCCACCTGATCTTCACTTGAACGGCACACCCCTGCCGTTTGTCCCGCACTTGAAATTCCTAGGCCTCTATTTGGACAGAAAATTGACCTGGGAGTATCATATTCGACACCTCCGAGCCTCGTGTGACCGTTCCCTCCGGATGCTCAGAATTTTATCTGGGGTATCTTGGGGGGGGGGGCGATCGGACAGTGATGTTGAGGCTGTATTGCTCCCTGGTCCGATCCAAGCTGGCCTACGGCTGTTTTATTTATGGCGCAGCGACCGCCTCTAAACTTCGCCTTTTAGACACCGTACATCATACAGGTATCCGCCTTGCCACAGGAGGTTTTCGCACAAGCCGCGTCGACTGCTTGTATGCCGACTTCGGCGAGCCTCCACTTTCTATTCGTCGCTCGACACTACTCTGTTCATACGTTGCGAAGTTGGCAAGCTACCCAAACCATCCATGTTTTAAACCAGTTCTGCATCCCGATTTAGCCCACCGTTATATGCACCCAAGTTCTCGGACACGCCCAACTGGAATAAGATTCCGGGAACTCTCCCGTACACACGACCTCCGAATGCCTCGCGTGGAGCGGTCGTCCCTTGGTCGTTATCCCGCATGGCAGCTCCAGCGTGCGCGGTTCGATCTCGCTCTTTCCACCAACTCGAGACTAGCTACCCCACATTCGGTATTTCAACAACTTTTTGCCGAACTACTGGACCGTTGCCCTAATTATGTTCCGGGCTTTACAGATGGTTCCCAGTTGGGTAGCACTACGGGTTGCGCATTCGTCATTAACGGCGAGGCTCATAAATTTCACCTTCTGGACTTCACCTCTGTTTTTTCTGCCATCCTCTATCTGCTCCTCTTTATTTGTAAGTTAGTTCCTGGCAATTTTATCGTTTGCACTGACTCTAAGCGCTCTTCAGGCGTTGCAACAACACATTGCAGCTCACACGCTCGTTTTAAAAATTCAGGCCTTGATCCCGCAAATGCTTAGTCGCGGATACCATTTTGTTTTTAATTGGACCCCAGGCCATGTGGGCATTTCCGGGAACGAGGAGGCGGACGCGGCTGCTAAGTCCGCTTGCCGTTTGCCCCGGAGTTTAACAACTACGGTGCCATACCAGGATGTGCAACGTTTTTTCCGTCGAACTCCTATATGCTTGGCAGCACTCCTGGACAGCTTTGGAAGGCACACAACTCCGGGCAATAAAGGAGAGCGTACAACCCTGGCTAACTACCTGCAGGGATAACCGGCGGGCCGAGGTGATACTCACCCGGCTGAGAATTGGGCACACACGTGCGACTCATGGCCATTTGTTAAGAGGGGAACCGGCCCTGTGTGTGCTCCGTGTGCAGTACGCCTCACTGTGCGGCATGTATTGCTCGACTGCCCGCAGTACGCCCGCGTTCGCCAGTCAGTAGGCTTGGGGACTAACTTACTGGGTGTTTTAGGGGACGACCCAGTGGCCGTGGTTAAGGCACTGCGGTTTGTTGCCGAAATTGGTTTTTATAAACAAGTCTGACTTGCATTTTATATTTGTAAATTTTAGAGATTTTAAATTGTTAGTCTTGGGATGGTTTTTTTATGTACTTTTAATAGTTGAGTGTTTTTATTTTATTTTACCTTTTTAGCTTAATTTGTGTAGCTTTTAGGTTTTAGTGTTGACTTCGGGCCCAAATGACCTTGTTGTCGACGGGCCCTAAAACACCACACACTCACTCACTCACTCACTCACTCACTCACTCACTCACTCACTCACTCACTCACTCACTCACTCACTCACTCACTCACTCACTCACTCACTCACTCACTCACTCACTCACTCACTCACTCACTCACTCACTCTATCTACTTCAAGTTAAACAAGATAAACACAAGGAAATATGGCATATAGTAGACTTTAATGATAAAGCCTGGTATTCAAGTACTTACAATAGTATGTCGCCACAAACGGTGTATGTCGAATACAAGAACCCTAGTGGTTTACCAGGAAAATACATGAGTCAATTGGAGAATTTGATGTCAAGACGGCACGTTGACCATGGTAGCTCAATGGTGAAACGGTACTCTCTTCCTCGAGTTGATTAATTAACTGTTAAGGAATATATAGAAGATTAATCGAATGTTAAAGGAATATAAACATGTATTGAAACAAATATTTTGTGTCCATTGTCAAGTTTGTTGCGGACTCTGAAGCAGTAGGATTTCTCTCCCCTAGGAAAGACGACCGCAACCATAAATTTTAAGGGTCGTACCCGGTGTTTATTTTCAAGCATAGTTTTGACAGAAAGAGGACTTCTTAGGTGGTCTAAAGTGAGGTTCTCGTAACTAGGACTCCATATGCTTTCTACCGACCAACTCATTAAAAATAATGAACTGAAGGGGGAAGCGAAGTGTCATATGACCTATCTGGGTGACCTTAGCAGTTGGTGGCTAAGACCCCAGAATAAACCGTCGTGCGATAGCACGCGGACAGAAATCGCGTTCATTAAGGTTATTTGCTTACTGTGGGCCAAACTGAACGGACGAGTAAACTAAAGAAACCACGTTCAATTAAAGGTAGTTAGTAGCTGGGTGCCAATCCGATGAGTCGTGTTACAGACACGGGAGTACAACCACGCCAGCGCGAAGCCTACCATTCAGAGTTCGTCTAATTAACAGATATTCGAGAGTAACTGAAGTACAACTGATCGTCACAAGAGAAGTAAACTGTGTTTCTTTTCAAGTACCCTAATTGATATACCCAAAACGCCGTGAATCAAGAGATCCTTGCCACAGATCCTATATTCATGAATGTTAGGATAACTCCGAGAGCAGCCGAGGACATCGATATTTTCAAATGTTCACTGACGAGGCTGACGACCTAAGAAGTCAAACCCCTGCCACATAATTGAGCCGAACTGAGGGACACACAACACACTTCCTGCAACAATGGGTAAGAGTGACTGGACGGAAACTAGGAGATCCGTGGTTAAAATTACAGCCATGGCATTCAATTTTTCATGTTGACTATCCATACAAAATCTTAGCCTGTAAATGGCTATTGTGAAGAAATGATTAATCCCCACCAATTAACTTAAAAAAATTGAATGACAATCAAATGTTTTAAAGTTGGTTGAATTGCAATGGCAATGTTCTCTTTGTATGGCCATGGATAAAAATTGAGTAATAACTTCCTGTATGAGAAAAGCACCAACATTACAAAAATAATAAGGTACACTTCAGAAATGGTTCGCTACATAAACAAATTACACTTAGCAAAAACGGTGTGTTTTAACCAAATGAGTACAGGGCACATAGAGCCTAGAGTTACCAGACACTCAACTTTCAGGATAAGAGAAAACCTTCAACGTTAAGTCATATCAGACGATGAATGAAATGATGTTCAAATGAGTACAGAGTACATAGAGCTTAGAGTTACCAGACATTCATCTTTCAGGATAAGGCAAAACCTTCAACGTTAAGTCATATCGGACGATGAATGAAATGTTCAAATGAGTACAGGATACATAGAGCTTAGAGGTGCCAGACATTCATCTTTTAGGATAAGGCAAAACCTTCAACGTTAAGTCATATCGGACGATGAATGAAATGATGTTCAAATGAGTACAGGGTACATAGAGCTTAGAGTTACCAGACATTCATCTTTCAGGATAAGACAAAACCTCCAACGTTAAGTCATATCAGACGATGAATGAAATGATGTTCAAATGAGTACAGGGTACATAGAGCTTAGAGTTACCAGACATTCATCTTTCAGTATAAGACAAAACCTCCAACGTTAAGTCATATCGGACGATGAATGAAATGATGTTCAAATGAGTACAGGGTACATAGAGCTTAGAGTTACCAGACATTCATCTTTCAGGATAAGCGAAAACCTCAAACGTTAAGTCATATCAGACGATGAATGAAATGATGTTCAAATGAGTACAGGGTACACAGAGCTTAGAGATTCCAGACATTCAATTTCAGGATAAGAGAAAACCTCCAATGTTAAGTCATATCGAACGATATATGAAATGATGTTAAAATGAGTTCAGGATCCTTGGCGCTTAGAGTTAGCAGACATTCATCTTTCAGGATAAGGCAAAAGCCCGGAGGAAACCTTATCCAGATATAGCTCTTTCATGCTACAGACGTGGACACTTTTACATTGTTGGTCGAATGGCACATTCCCTCATTTGAAAACACTTTGCACGGGGATCAATTCGCACCGAGGTATGATGTAAAGAAATTTTCAAAAGTGACGGATTTTGAGAATCAATTTTGGTAATACTATAAAATTAGAACCACAAATGTCTGTTGTTCATCTTGTTCACGTAGGACATAATTCAAATGTTTCAATAGCTAAATAATGTATCAAATCATTCGATTTTTCATCAAATGACATCCGATAGCTTTTCCTGTTTCTTCAGAATGACGCTGTACTGACACAGGATATGTCTAAACCCCGTATTTCCTGTTATTGATGTTTCACCAACCATATCTTCCAGTATCTGATTCGAGAGAACTTCCTGGTATATTATCGTTCACAGAAGCGAGGCGTGACTTACAAAGCGAGAGAAGCCCCAAATAATAATGTTCATTAAACTAAGAGAGAATAATGACTCAAAGAACTAAGACCACTCTTCAGCACTCTTTCTATTGTACAGTCCCACGTAGGTCCAGTTTGCGAGGTGTGACTTTCAAAGCGAGAGAAGCCCCAAATAACAATGTTCATTAAACTAAGAGAGAATAATGACTCAAAGAACTAAGACCACTCTTCAGCACTCTTTCTATTGTACAGTCACACGTAGGTCCAGTTGCGAGGTGTGACTTACAAAGCGAGAGAAGCCCCAAATAATAATGTTCATTAAACTAAGAGAGAATAATGACTCAAAGAAGTAAGGCTACTCTTCAGTACTCTTTCTATTGTACAGTCCCACGTAGGTCCAGTAGCGAGGCGTGACTTTCAAAGCGAGAGAAGCCCCAAATAATAATGTTCATTAAACTAAGAGAGAATAATGACTCAAAGAAGTAAGGCTACTCTTCAGTACTCTTTCTATTGTACAGTCCCACGTAGGTCCAGTAGCGAGGCGTGACTTTCAAAGCGAGAGAAGCCCCAAATAATAATGTTCATTAAACTAAGAGAGAATAATGACTCAAAGAATTAAGGCTACTCTTCAGTACTCTTTCTATTGTACAGTCCCACGTAGGTCCAGTTGCGAGGTGTAACTTACAAAGCGAGAGAAGCCCCAAATAATAATGTTCATTAAACTAAGAGAGAATAATGACTCAAAGAAGTAAGGCTACTCTTCAGTACCCTTTCTATTGTACAGTCCCACGTAGGTCCAGTAGCGAGGCGTGACTTTCAAAGCGAGAGAAGCCCCAAATAATAATGTTCATTAAACTAAGAGAGAATAATGGCTCAAAGAACTAAGACCACTCTTCAGTACTCTTTCTATTGTACAGTCCCACGTAGGTCCAGTTGCGAGGCGTGACTTTCAAAGCGAGGGAAGCCCCAAATAATAATGTTCATTAAACTAAGAGAGAATAATGACTCAAAGAACTAAGACCACTCTTCAGTACTCTTTCTATTGTACAGTCCCACGTAGGTCCAGTTGCGAGGCGTGACTTTCAAAGCGAGAGAAGCCCCAAATAATAATGTTCATTAAACTAAGAGAGAATAATGACTCAAAGAACTAAGACCACTCTTCAGTACTCTTTCTATTGTACAGTCCCACGTAGGTCCAGTTGCGAGGCGTGACTTTCAAAGCGAGGGAAGCTCCAAATAATAATTTCCATTAAAATAAGAGAGAATAATGACTCAAAGAACTAAGGCTATTTTTCAGTACTCTTTCTATTGTACAGTCACATGTAGGTCCAGTTGCGAGGCGTGACTTCAAAGCGAGGGAAGCTCCAAATAATAATTTTCAATAAAATAAGGGAGAATAATCACTCAAAGAACTAAGACTACTCTTCAGTACTCTTTCTATTGTACAGTCACACGTAGGTCCAGTAGCGAGGCGTGACTTTCAAAGCGAGGGAAGCTCCAAATAATAATTTTCAATAAAATAAGGGAGAATAATCACTCAAAGAACTAAGACTACTCTTCAGTACTTTTTCTATTGTACTGTCACACGTAGGTCCAGTAGCGAGGCGTGACTTTCAAAGCAAGGGAAGCTCCAAATAATAATTTCCATTAAAATAAGAGAGAATAATGACTCAAAGAACTAAGGCTATTTTTCAGTACTCTTTCTATTGTACAGTCACATGTAGGTCCAGTTGCGAGGCGTGACTTTCAAAGCGAGGGAAGCTCCAAATAATAATTTTCAATAAAATAAGGGAGAATAATCACTCAAAGAACTAAGACTACTCTTCAGTACTCTTTCTATTGTACAGTCACACGTATGTCCAGTAGCGAGGCGTGACTTTCAAAGTGAGGGAAGCTGCAAATAATAATTTCCATTAAAATAAGAGAGAATAAAGACTCAAAGAACTAAGGCTACTCTTCAGTACTCTTTCTATTGTACAGTCACATGCAGCTCCAGTAGCGAGGTGTGACTTTCAAAGCGAGGGAAGCTCCAAATAATAATTTTCGTTAAAATAAGAGAGAATAAAGACTCAAAGAACTAAGGCTACTCTTCAGTACTCTTTCTATTGTACAGTCACATGCAGCTCCAGTAGCGAGGTGTGACTTTCAAAGCGAGGGAAGCTCCAAATAATAATTTTCGTTAAAATAAGAGAGAACAATGACTCAAAGAACTAAGGCTACTCTTCAGTACTCTTTCTATTGTACAGTCACATGCAGCTCCAGTAGCGAGGTGTGACTTTCAAAGCGAGGGAAGCTCCAAATAATAATTTTCGTTAAAATAAGAGAGAATAAAGACTCAAAGAACTAAGGCTACTCTTCAGTACTCTTTCTATTGTACAGTCACATGCAGGTCCAGTAGCGAGGCGTGACTTTCAAAGCAAGGGAAGCTCCAAATAATAATTTCCATTAAAATAAGAGAGAATAAAGACTCAAAGAACTAAGGCTACTCTTCAGTACTCTTTCTATTGTACAGTCACATGCAGCTCCAGTAGCGAGGTGTGACTTTCAAAGCGAGGGAAGCTCCAAATAATAATTTTCGTTAAAATAAGAGAGAATAAAGACTCAAAGAACTAAGGCTACTCTTCAGTACTCTTTCTATTGTACAGTCACATGCAGCTCCAGTAGCGAGGTGTGACTTTCAAAGCGAGGGAAGCTCCAAATAATAATTTTCGTTAAAATAAGAGAGAACAATGACTCAAAGAACTAAGGCTACTCTTCAGTACTCTTTCTATTGTACAGTCACATGCAGCTCCAGTAGCGAGGTGTGACTTTCAAAGCGAGGGAAGCTCCAAATAATAATTTTCGTTAAAATAAGAGAGAATAAAGACTCAAAGAACTAAGGCTACTCTTCAGTACTCTTTCTATTGTACAGTCACATGCAGGTCCAGTAGCGAGGCGTGACTTTCAAAGCAAGGGAAGCTCCAAATAATAATTTCCATTAAAATAAGAGAGAATAAAGACTCAAAGAACTAAGGCTACTCTTTAGTGCTCTTTCTATTGTACAGTCACACGTAGGTCTAGTAGCGAGGCGTGACTTTCAAAGCGAGGGAAGCTCCAAATAATGTCATTGAAATATGAGAGGACAATGGTTCAAAGAACTATGGCTACTCTTCAGTACTCTTTCTATTGTATAGTCACACGTAGGTCTAGTAGCGAGGCGCGACTTTCAAAGCGAGGGAAGCTCCAAATAATAATTTCCATTAAAATAAGAGAGAATAATGACTCAAAGAATTAAGGCTACTCTTCAGTAGTCTTTCTATTGTACAGTCACACGTAGGTCCAGTAGCGAGGCGTGACTTTCAAAGCGTCTGTCAAGTGCCGGTAACTGATCCGGTCAGATAACCTTCTCTCAATTACAAGTCAACAACGTGTCAAATTCCACTTTAAACAATAGTAATATTCAAAAGGAACAGATAATATCTCCGAAGTTCGGTATTTGAATAATTAAAACCATAATAACGAAAAATAAAACGAGTGTGCTAATTGGAAGTAAAAGTGTTAGGAATTTGTGAAAGATATTTCATTTAAGAACTGGTGTTTTTTAGTGACAATTTCTCTTTATTGTGAGTAGTAAAGCGTAAAACATCAATAAATTAAATGTAATGACACGTAAATAATCAAATTATCCCGTATTAAAATGACGTTTAGCGTTTATTTTCATTTAAAACTTATAGCTTTTGTTTTTGCACAAACTGAAAGACCGACCTAGGGTCAAAGGATTTGATATATAAATTTCATTTTTTGTGGAAGAAAAACTTAAATATATATTATTTAGTTTGGAAAATAAAAATTTAAGGCAAAACATCGAACAAAAACATTTGAATTGAAATAAAATGTATTAATATCAGTATCAATTGTGACAAGACTTTTCAAATGAATATGACATGCAATAAAATATGTATGAAAATATGTACGAACGTGTAATAAAATATGGAGTAATGAATATATGTACAGATTTGTAATAACACGTGTAAAATGTATACGTAACCAAGCATTCCCGAATACTCAAAAATTTAAAAATAAGGAAATGAATATCACAGAATTGTGTTATAAGATAGGTATTAACTTGTATTTTTATTAAAAATAAAAATGCTATGAAATATATGTATCAGCAAGAAACAAAATATGAAAAATGATTGTGAAATAGCATTTATTTTAATATAAAGATAAAATACATGCAAAACAGTATATTATGTGATTTGATTTTACTTCCTTTATACATCCTTTATGTATAACCCTGTTCGCACGGTCGCAAGTCCGTCGTCATTCAGTTGTTTCAGAGTACACTTAGCGTAAGACATGAAATGTTTAGCTTGCAACGAGTGTCAACATTACACTTTTTAAAATAATTTATAATGAATAGCTTTTAAGCTTTCACTTCTGTCGTGTGGTCCTAAGCACACATTTTTTTTCTCCAAGGACACAAAGAAGAAGAAGAAGAAGAAGAAGAAGAAGAAGAAGAAGAAGAAGAAGAAGAAGAAGAAGAAGAAGAAGAAGAAGAAGAAGAAGAAGGCAAGAGGACAGAAAATAACAATAACTCACAGGAAATAATCATATACTCAGAAAGTATCCCTTACAGAAATCCACAAGTACAAAACCGCAGCACATAGTTTCCCAGTGCAAGATAAACGTCATTAAAACCGCCACAAATACGTTTTCTTTTCGGTTTTTATGTTCTCGCCATACAAAGAGAATGGCATGTCAAACCATCACATAGCAAAGTAATCCCATATTTCCTCGTATCTACAATAAGATCATGTTTGTCTCAACATGAAGTAGGTACAGGAATAAGTGTTCGTAACTAGGTTTATATGTACAAGAGTAGAGAAAGTCACGTGAAGTTATATTTTTAAGTCATGCTCCAAAAACTAAAAAGTGCAAAACTGCCAATTCTTGAAGTTAAAATGCTTTGATACTAAAATATTTTATCTAAAGAGCCATTCTTAATTTAAAAAAAGTTAGATAACATAAACATAGCAAACTTTTTCATGTTATCTGAACGCACACCTTCCAAAACGGGTGAGGTTAAGGAACTTGACCGTAAACTTGCAACTAAATAGAGAAGTTAACGAACTTCGAGATAAGAATAACGAAGATAGACACTGAGAAAGGCATCTCTGTGTTTTCTTAGTTTGGTACGTAAAATGTACAAAAGCCTATGAATGGGTAATATTTTAAATGGTAAACTTACAACAAAAAGACTTTTCTCGGAGATGTTATATTAATATGACCCCGCACTTGCTAAGGTTTATTGGTTTTTGTTTTTATTTACATCCTATCGGACGATGAATGAAATATGTTCAAATGAGCCGAGAGTCCATAGAACTTAGACGTTCATCTTTCATGACAAGAGAAAACCTGGGGAAAAAGAAATTTCCAGGTAACTCACCATGGCTGAGATTCGAACCTGAGACCTCTTGAACGTGAGGCAGTCACGCTATCATCTCCGCTACACAGGCGAGATTTGTTTCTTTATGTTCACCATTATTTGGGGAGCAAAAACAAGACTTGTGATGCATTTCATCAAAAGAATGGCTTCTAGGTCACTACAGACATGCATTTATTACTGCATCAGTAGGTATTTGTTAAAATTTAAGTCATAATTTCAATAGAGTTAAGGTAATTGAAACTCTAATATGCTTAATTATTATCTACGTTTATTAACCTAAAATTTACTCATATTATTATCAGCTAAGAGGTTTTGTTAAATTGTTAAATGCAAGGGACTTCGTAAATAATATAGATCAGTCATTTTATTCTTCATTTTTTGGAATACGAGACATTATTTCATAGTTAGAAACCTTTGAAGATCACTTAATACTTTTCATTTTCATTTACCGGCAAAAGAACTTCAGGAAGTTCATTTCAAACTCAAAACAAAAACGAAGCGATATAAAACAAGAGAATGTAAGTGCACTGCAACCTCTTTGGATGTTTGGTTAGATGCATTCCATTGCGTACTCTCACAGAATCATGAGCGTTCAGGAACCCAGCGCACGTTACCTAATGGTGGTTTGTTGAACAACAGTTAATGCGCCACCAGTGGCGGCTCGTGCCGAAAAATGACCCCGTGCTGCGCGAAAAAGTCTATGCAACTCACCTAGTTTCGAAAAATGAAGTCCATGCGCCGATGTTTCTTCATGGTATAAACAGAATTTCTACTTCCGTTCATGACAAGAGAAAACCCTAAAAAAAGCTTTTCCAGGTAACTCACCATGAGTGAGATTCGAACGAATTTACAGGTTAAAGATAAAGCCGTACTTGCCAGGTTTAGGAATAAATACTTACTGGTAATGTTTCTCGCTGATGATGGACAAAAATTTGAGAGTTGGGGCTTGAGCACTACGAAATCCCAGTCCAGACTCCAACTCTGGAATCACTTTAAGTACTCTCTGATAGTAACTTGAGCCAAGTATTTCTTCAACACAGATAAGCGCCTTGATTTCCAGTTTGTTGAGGATCTGCAGAAGTTCTGGTGGCTGAGAGGCTGGGTTCAGCTGTGCAATCACGAGACCTGCTCTAGCTGCAGCAATTCTAGTGATGAACCACTCGATGGAATTGGGACCCCACATTGCTATATGATCTCCGGGATTGAGTCCCAGTTGCAGCAGTCCAGCTGCTAGACGATCGGCTTGTTCTCGAACTTGGGTGAATGTGAGGCGTTTATTTTGAGAGACTGAAACTACTGCATCCACGTCAGGCCAGCGCTCGACGGCGACGTCTAGTAATTGACTTATGGTTAGGGGAACGAAGTGATCTGCCTTTGTTCCCACACCATGCCAGTAGCTTGCTTTATACTCCCTGAAACATACCAATGGAAAATTTGGGACAAATGTGCATTTTAAAAGGTCGGTTTGAATAAGTACTGTCTACCCACCACAAGAAAGCAAGGAAGAGGAAAGTGTAATGTAATCATCTTTGCTGTGCCTATGCTCGCCATCCGGATATGATAAGGATGCTATTAAGTTAGAGTCAACATGAAAAATTCAATGCCATGGTTGGGATTTGAAGCACACATCTCCTGGTTTCGGTCCAGTCACTCTATCTCCACTGAACTATCATGGCCAACGTGCCATCCTGACACTAAATTCTCCATTTGAGTCGTATATTTCCCCGATAGACCACTAGGGGCTCTCGCATTCGAGATACACCGTTTGTGGCGACTTACTATCGTAAGTACTTGAGTCCCAGGCTTCATCATTTAACTCTTATTATTTTAGTTAATTAATGGAAATTAATCATTTCTTCACACTAGCGGTATGTAGGCTAAGGTGTTTGATAGATGGAGTCAACATGAAAAATCATTTCATTAATTTTTCATGTTGACTCTATCAAAAACCTTAGCCTATATACCGCTAGTGTGAAGAAATAATTAATTTCCATCAATTAACTAAAATGCTATCATGTGTTTCAAATGGGAAGGTGTTTGTCCATGAGCGCTACTAGGTGAGTAACCAATCGGAGTCCTGTGGTGTTGTCATATTCCATTCCCGCTAAGTGAGTGTGACGAGCGGCAAACAAATCTATCTCTAATAATTTATTCGTGCTAAGACAAAAATAAAGATTTTGCAAAAACTGATCCATGTGGAAGGTAGAGAGTAATGTATTTAACATAACCGTAAAAACCCCATATTTTTAGCTCAAACAGTTTTCCTAATATAAATAAATAAAGTAGAAACCATTATAACAATGCACTGCGAAGTAAGCACTGTAATGAGTATCATTATTGGTTGGCATGTATGCGTGAACGTATATTTGAAATTACTCAGAACAGAAACGTAAACATTTGACATGAGGTAAAAGAAATATGGACTTTGAATAAGCCAAGGTGTTTGTTAAATTCAATGAGAGGAAACAATACACTTCTTGCTAGTCTAGCAGAACGTGTCTGGTCACATTATATCTTTGTTTATGAATGGTTCGTAATCTCTATTTACTCTAGAGAGTTCAAAGCAGCATTATTCAGTTACTTTTCCATGAAAAAGTGTATCAGTTGGATCAATGAGACGCGATTCACCTCCCCCCCCCCTTACTACTGCCAGAACAATCCAGTTGAGTTAACGTGGGCTCAAATTATGTCGCAAACAGAAATAATATTTTTAAACTGACTGACGTTGAACGACTTATTCACGAAGAAATTGACAAGGAAAACGAGACTGGGCAAACTGCGTGAGACATCAATAAACTACAAAAAGAAGACTTTTGGAAAGAAATAGCACGTAACGAGATTTTGGAACCCATCATCATAAATTTGCAGTACTCAGACGTTGAAGACAATGACAATGACGAATTATCTCTTAACGTAAGGAACATTCACAGCTATACGGATGTACCGCTGGTATTTTCATTGGATTAGAAAAATAAGCAATTCATAAACTATAATCAACTTTAATCTAAATATTTAAAACATTTGTGTAATTTATGAATATTCATGTTGCAATTGTTATTTCAAACATGCATTATTATATTCCCTTACATCTAGCGCCACGAACACTCGCAATTCTGTGAGAGCGAGGGAAATATAAAGACTGGGGATAACGAGGTGGCAACGGCGAAGGCAATAACGCATCTGATTCGCTACAGGCGAGAACTCTTCCCATTTGAAACACATAATAGGTTCACAGTGTTGTCACATAACTCATCTATACATAATACCTATCAGTGCAGTTACTGAAAACGAGTATTAGATCTGACAACATGAGTGGTGACTCATATGCAATCTGATACCTCATTTCGTAGTAAACAGATCCACTAACACATCAAATAAACAGTTCGGACCCCTCTCCCACTTCATGACCCGCTTGCTTTCTGTGGTGGGTAGATAGTACCCTGTTTCAAAATAGATAAAATGTTGTTAAGGTAAGTTGGTGTTACCATCATATACTGTCTTTTGTTACAAGCCACCAAAACAAATTCACAGATTAGTTTGGATTTGGCAGGTATTTAGTCGTTGAACGTGTTTTTGCTAAAACGGAAAAAAGTATAATATTGCTTAGCATTTTTACTTTTGATGGCAAAACTTGCGAGGAGATAATAGCTAAATTGGATGCTGTTTATGGGGATTTTTTCCTACCTAACCCTTAAATGCATGATGTAGCAGAGATCCAACATCAGGCTGTATTCAGCTTAAGAAATGTTTTACTCTGGCTTTTTTGTTATCACAGTATTGTACTGGCCTTATCAGTTACATACAATTTTAGCCTCTTGAATTGTACATATATTATTTTCACAATTATACTGTAATATTTTTAGTGTAAAACGTGCTAATTCAAGCAACTGTAGTCAAATGATAGATACTCCGTCAACATCACGCGTGCCATCACACCGATTATCTTACGTGGGCCCTGCCCGTCCTTTACTACAGACTCATTTGACTGCAGTTGCTCAGATTCGAACTCACGACATTAGACTTTGAATAAATGGCCAGTCCGTTACCTATCGCTTTAACGACCATGGCTATTCGAACAGATTGCGTTGAGGCACCGTAGAAAGCGGTATTAAAACCGGTTTATGAATTACAACAAGAGTGGGTAAGTAGCAAAATAATTCATGCATTGAAGGGCTAGGTGTTAGATACGTTCAATGACTTCAAAGATGATCGAACATTCGATTTTGATGAGGATGATGATATTGATGATGATGATGATGATGATGATATATAAGGGCGCTCAACTACGGCGGTCATCAGCGCCCTTTAAAAAACTAGTCATGGCAAGAGCCAGATATAAAACTTTCTGAAAACTATACAAGTGTAACAAAACCTATTAAAAATACATGTACATAAACAAAATCAATTAAACCCTACAAAAAATTTCGTTCACTAAATCCTAAACTCTAAACTAGAAAAGAATCTACAAAGAATCTAATCGTCTCCACGCACGGCCTACACGTGGGTGGGCCTGTTGACCGTCTCCCTCAGCCACGATGAGGAGCCCACACGAGGGAGACTGTTGGCTCGGGACCCCGGGTGCGCCAAACCCGTACCTACCGAAGTAGGCCCCTGGGGGAGCACGCCAGATGTCCGGCAGATATGGCAACCGAGGAAATCACGGAAAATGTCCACGATATCATTCTCGCTTAGCGTCGAACGAAAGTTCGTGAATTATAGAGGCCATACGAGTGTCCACTAGAACATCCCATAGGGGAGGGGATCCGTCCCCTTCAGCGGCTTTAGTGCGAGCGCTGCAGACCCTTAGCACTCGTGGTAAAGTCTGTTTACCCAATGCGTGTGCAGTTCCCAGTCAAAGGGACCTCAAAAGACGGGACCCTCTCCTCCACTAATGACCGTCATAAATCTATCTCCACACTTCAGAAATGGAACACTGACGTTGGGGACCAATAGCCGCCCCCATTTGTTGAAAATGACAGTTGCATGTCTACTCCGCGTGGTGTCTCAGTTGCCAAATTTGCAACTTCCAGTTGTTCTGTTTCATTAGGTGCAAGACGGTGATGTTAAAATGTTGCAACATTGTAGAAAGGACCGTCAGGAGGAGGGTCCATGTTGTAAAACGATTATGAGGGGTTGTCAAAGAAAGCGGCCGCCCTGCACTTGCGTTGGATAGACAGACTTTACCTCTGATGTTACCAGAGGAACCTCGGGCCGAACATTCGAGCCCCTCCCAGAATGGAAGTTGTTCGGATTGGGTTGGACTCGAGGGGGCTGTGTGTTCCCGTAACCCGTGGGAAATCGGTGACCTCCGACCAGGCTCCGGCTACCCGGAAGGGGTAGAGGGTTGCCTAAGAAGGCCCGCGTACTAGCCTGCAGGGCTAGTAGAAGGTGTGCTAGCGGCCCCATCGAGGTTATTCGGTAGTAGTCTTCCCTGCGGGGTTGACGCGCGTAAGTGGCGTATCCACTTCCATTCCGTCTTGACGTTGTAGTCAATGGGGGGGGGGGGGCTTTTAGACTCCAGGTATTGCCCCACGGAAAGACCCCCGGGTAACAGAGGCCGGGGTCTTCGGATTCTCGGGTAGACCTCACTAAACTTTTTGTCCACTAGAACAGCAATTCATATTTTGCATGATAAGTTGGAGATTACGAAGTCGACCCAATAAATGTCGCGTTTGTTCACATTGGACGATAGGCGCGAGCGGCATACGATTTGGTAGGTGTGCTGAAGCGAAATCCGAAGGACCATTTGTGTTGAATTTTCACTGTCCATGACTTCTGGATTCACAGTTACACTCCGGAAACCAAACAACTATCATAATAATAAGTTTGTTCCGGAGAATCTGCTGCAAAGAAAGCAAATAGGGTCCCATTGCCGGAAACAATGATGACGAGACTTCTCTTTTGAGACACAAAAATACTTGGAAGAAAGAAATAACTATTGCAGAACAATACTACATGAGTTATTAGCTCTATTTAAAAAGAAGTTGCAGACACGGCAGACTTTTTGCCACGATAACGCACCAGGAAATTCATTAGACGTTATCGCCGCCAATCTGTATGAACTGCACTACAAATTCTGCGTTAAGTCATATCGGACGATGAATGAAATGATGTTCAAATGAGTACAGGGTACATAGAGCTAAGAGTTACCAGACATTCATCTTTCAGGATAAGAGAAAACCTCCAACGTTAAGTCATATCGGACGATGAATAAAATGATGTTCAAATGAGTACGGGTACATAGAGCTTAGAGTTAGCCGACATTCATCTTTCAGGATAAGAGAAAACCTCCAACGTTAAGTCATATCGGACGATGAATGAAATGATGTTCAAAGGAGTACAGGGTACATAGAGCTTAGAGTTACCAGACATTCATCTTTCAGGATAAGGGAAAACCTCCAACGTTAAGTCATATCAGACGATGAATGAAATTATGTTCAAATGAGTACAGAGTACATAGAGCTTAGAGTTACCAGACATTCATCTTTCAGGATAAGAGAAAACCTCCAACGTTAAGTCATATCAGACGATGAATGAAATTATGTTCAAATGAGTACAGAGTACATAGAGCTTAGAGTTACCAGACATTCATCTTTCAGGATAAGAGAAAACCTCCAACGTTAAGTCATATCAGACGATGAATGAAATTATGTTCAAATGAGTACAGAGTACATAGAGCTTAGAGTTACCAGACATTCATCTTTCAGGATAAGAGAAAACCTCCAACGTTAAGTCATATCAGACGATGAATGAAATGATGTTCAAATGAGTACAGGGTACACAGAGCTCAGAGTTACCAGACATTCATCTTTCAGGATAAGAGAAAACCTCCAACGTTAAGTCACATCGGACGATGAATGAAATGATGTTCAAGTGAGTACAGGGTACATAGAGCTTAGAGTTACCAGACATTCATCTTTCAGAATAAGAGAAAACCTCCAACGTTAAGTCACATCGGACGATGAATGAAATGATGTTCAAGTGAGTAGAGGGTACATAGAGCTTAGAGTTACCAGACATTCATCTTTCAGGATAAGAGAAAACCCCCAACAGTAAGTCATATCGGACGATGAATGAAATGATGTTCAAATGAGTACAGGGTACATAGAGCTTAGAGTTACCAGACATTCATCTTTCAGAATAAGAGAAAACCTCCAACGTTAAGTCACATCGGACGATGAATGAAATGATGTTCAAGTGAGTACAGGGTACATAGAGCTTAGAGTTACCAGACATTCATCTTTCAGGATAAGAGAAAACCTCCAACGTTAAGTCATATCGGTCGATGAATGAAATGATGTTCAAGTGAGTACAGGGTACATAGAGCTTAGAGTTACCAGATATTCATCTTTCAGGATAAGAGAAAACCTCCAACGTTAAGTCACATCGGACGATGAATGAAATGATGTTCAAGTGAGTACAGGGTACATAAAGCTTAGAGTTACCAGACATTCATCTTTCAGGATAAGTGAAAACCTCCAACGTTAAGTCACATCGGACGATGAATGAAATGATGTTCAAGTGAGTACAGGGTACATAAAGCTTAGAGTTACCAGACATTCATCTTTCAGGATAAGAGAAAACCTCCAACGTTAAGTCATATCGGACGATGAATGAAATGATGTTCAAGTGAGTACAGGGTACATAGAGCTTAGAGTTACCAGACATTCATCTTTCAGGATAAGAGAAAACCTCCAACGTTAAGTCATATCGGACGCTGAATGAAATGATGTTCAAGTGAGTACATGGTACATAGAGCTTAGAGTTACTAGACATTCATCTTTCAGGATAAGAGAAAACCTCCAACGTTAAGTCATATCGGACGATGAATGTAATGATGTTCAAATGAGTACAGGGTACATAGAGCTTAGAGTTACCAGACATTCATCTTTCAGGATAAGAGAAAACCTCCAACGTTAAGTCACATCGGACGATGAATGAAATGATGTTCAAGTGAGTACAGGGTACATAGAGCTTAGAGTTACCAGACATTCATCTTTCAGGATAAGAGAAAACCCCCAACAGTAAGTCATATCGGACGATGAATGAAATGATGTTCAAATGAGTACAGGGTACATAGAGCTTAGAGTTACCAGACATTCATCTTTCAGAATAAGAGAAAACCTCCAACGTTAAGTCACATCGGACGATGAATGAAATGATGTTCAAGTGAGTACAGGGTACATAGAGCTTAGAGTTACCAGACATTCATCTTTTAGGATAAGAGAAAACCTCCAAAGTTAAGTCATATCGGACGATGAATGAAATGATGTTCAAGTGAGTACAGGGTACATAGAGCTTAGAGTTACCAGACATTCATCTTTCAGGATAAGAGAAAACCTCCAACGTTAAGTCACATCGGACGATGAATGAAATGATGTTCAAGTGAGTACAGGGTACATAAAGCTTAGAGTTACCAGACATTCATCTTTCAGGATAAGTGAAAACCTCCAACGTTAAGTCACATCGGACGATGAATGAAATGATGTTCAAGTGAGTACAGGGTACATAAAGCTTAGAGTTACCAGACATTCATCTTTCAGGATAAGAGAAAACCTCCAACGTTAAGTCATATCGGACGATGAATGAAATGATGTTCAAGTGAGTACAGGGTACATAGAGCTTAGAGTTACCAGACATTCATCTTTCAGGATAAGAGAAAACCTCCAACGTTAAGTCATATCGGACGCTGAATGAAATGATGTTCAAGTGAGTACATGGTACATAGAGCTTAGAGTTACTAGACATTCATCTTTCAGGATAAGAGAAAACCTCCAACGTTAAGTCATATCGGACGATGAATGTAATGATGTTCAAATGAGTACAGGGTACATAGAGCTTAGAGTTACCAGACATTCATCTTTCAGGATAAGAGAAAACCTCCAACGTTAAGTCATATCGGACGATGAATGAAATGATGTTCAAATGAGTACAGGGTACATAGAGCTTAGAGTTACCAGACATTCATCTTTCAGGATAAGAGAAAACCTCCAACGTTAAGTAATATCGGACGATGAATGAAATGATGTTCAAGTGAGTACAGGGTACATAGAGCTTAGAGTTACCAGACATTCATCTTTCAGGATAAGGGAAAACCTCCAACGTTAAGTCATATCGGACGATGAATGAAATGATGTTCAAGTGAGTACAGGGTACATAGAGCTTAGAGTTACCAGACATTCATCTTTCAGGATAAGAGAAAACCTCCAACGTTAAGTCATATCGGACGATGAATGAAATGATGTTCAAATGAGTACAGGGTACATAGAGCTTAGAGTTACCAGACATTCATCTTTCAGGATAAGAGAAAACCTCCAACGTTAAGTCATATCGGACGATGAATAAAATGATGTTCAAATGAGTACAGGGTACATAGAGCTTAGAGTTACCAGACATTCATCTTTCAGGATAAGAGAAAACCTCCAACGTTAAGTCATATCGGACGATGAATGAAATGATGTTCAAATGAATACAGGGTACATAGAGCTTAGAGTTACCAGACATTCATCTTTCAGGATAAGAGAAAACCTCCAACGTTAAGTCATATCGGACGCTGAATGAAATGTTGTTCAAATGAGTACAGGGTACATAGAGCTTAGATATACCAGACATTCATCTTTCAGGATAAGGGAAAACCTCCAACGTTAAGTCATATCGGACGATGAATGAAATGATGTTCAAATGAATACAGGGCACATAGAGCTTAGAGTTACCAGACATTCATCTTTCAGGATAAGAGAAAACCTCCAACGTTAAGTCATATCGGACGATGAATGAAATGGTGTTCAAATGAGTACAGGGTACACAGAGCTCAAAGTTACCAGACATTCATCTTTCAGGATAAGAGAAAACCTCCAACGTTAAGTCATATCGGACGATGAATGAAATGATGTTCAAATGAGTACAGGGTACACAGAGCTCAGAGTTACCAGACATTCATCTTTCAGGATAAGAGAAAACCTCCAACGTTAAGTCATATCGGACGATGAATGAAATGATGTTCTAATGAGTACAGGGTACATAGAGCTTAGAGTTACCAGACATTCATCTTTCAGGATAAGAGAAAACCTCCAACGTTAAGTCATATCGGACGATGAATGAAATGATGTTCTAATGAGTACAGGGTACATAGAGCTTAGAGTTACCAGACATTCATCTTTCAGGATAAGTGAAAACCTCCAACGTTAAGTCATATCGGACGATGAATGAAATGATGTTCAAATGAGTACAGGGTACACAGAGCTCAGAGTTACCAGACATTCATCTTTCAGGATAAGTGAAAACCTCCAACATTAAGTCATATCGGACGATGAATGAAATGATGTTCAAATGAGTACAGGGTACACAGAGCTCAGAGTTACCAGACATTCATCTTTCAGGATAAGAGAAAACCTCCAACGTTAAGTCATATCGGACGATGAATGAAATGATGTTTAAATGAGTACAGGGTACACAGAGCTCAGAGTTACCAGATATTCATCTTTCAGGATAAGAGAAAACCTCCAACGTTAAGTCATATCGGACGATGAATGAAATGATGTTCAAATGAGTACAGGGTATACAGAGCTCAGAGTTACCAGACATTCATCTTTCAGGATAAGAGAAAACCTCCAACGTTAAGTCATATCGGACGATGAATGAAATGATGTTCAAATGAGTACAGGGTACACAGAGCTCAGAGTTACCAGACATTCATCTTTCAAGATAAGTGGAAACCTCCAACGTAAAGTCATATCGGACGATGAATGAAATGATGTTCAAATGAGTACAGGGTACACAGAGCTCAGAGTTACCAGACATTCATCTTTCAGGATGAGAAAACCTCCAACGTTAAGTCATATCGGACGATGAATGAAATGGTGTTCAAATGAGTACAGGGTTCATAGAGCTTAGAGTTGCCAGACATTCATCTTTCAGGATAACAGAAAACCTCCAACGTTAAGTCATATCAGACGATGAATGAAATGATGTTCAAATGAGTACAGAGTTCATAGAGCTTAGAGTTACCAGACATTCATCTTTCAGGATAAGAGAAAACCTCCAACGTTAAGTCATATCGGACGATGAATGAAATGATGTTCAAATGAGTACAGGGTACATAGAGCTTAGAGTTACCAGACATTCATCTTTCAGGATAAGAGAAAACCTCCAACGTTAAGTCATATCGGACGATGAATGAAATGATGTTCAAATGAGTACAGGGTACATAGAGCTTAGAGTTACCAGACATTCATCTTTCAGGATAAGAGAAAACGTCCAACGTTAAGTCATATCGGACGATGAATGAAATGATGTCCAAATGAGTACAGGGTACATAGAGCTTAGAGTTACCAGACATTCATCTTTCAGGATAAGAGAAAACCTCCAACGTTAAGTCATATCGGACGATGAATGAAATGGTGTTCAAATGAGTACAGTGTACATAGAGCTTAGAGTTACCAGACATTCATCTTTCAGGATAAGAGAAAACCTCCAATGTTAAGTCATATCGGACTATGAATGAAATGATGTTCAAATGAGTACAGGGTACATAGAGCTTAGAGTTACTAGATATACATCTTTCAGGATAAGAGAAAACCTCCAATGTTAAGTCATATCGGACGATGAATGAAATGATGTTCAAATGAGTACAGGGTACACAGAGCTTAGAGTTACCAGACATTCATCTTTCAGGATAAGAGAAAACCTCCAACGTTAAGTCATATCGGACGAGGAATGAAATGATGTTCAAATGAGTACAGGGTACACAGAGCTTAGACTTACCAGACATTCATCTTTCAGGATAAGAGAAAACCTCCAACGTTAAGTCATATCGGACGAGGAATGAAATGATGTTCAAATGAGTACAGGGTACACAGAGCTTAGACTTACCAGGCAGTCATCTTTCAGGATAAGAGAAAACCTCCAACGTTAAGTCATATCGGACGATGAATGAAATGATGTTCAAATGAGTACAGGGTACATAGAGCTTAGAGTTACCAGACATTCATCTTTCAGGATAAGAGAAAACCTCCAACGTTAAGTCATATCGGACGATGAATGAAATGATGTTCAAATGAGTACAGGGTACATAGAGCTTAGAGTTACCAGACATTCATCTTTCAGGATAAGAGAAAACCTCCAACGTTAAGTCATATCGAACGATGAATGAAATGATATTCAAATAAGTACAGAGTACATAGAGCTTAGAGTTACCAGACATTCATCTTTCAGGATAAGGGAAAACCTCCAACGTTAAGTCATATCGAACGATGAATGAAATGATATTCAAATAAGTACAGAGTACATAGAGCTTAGAGTTACCAGACATTCATCTTTCAGGATAAGAGAAAACCTCCAACGTTAAGTCATATCGAACGATGAATGAAATGATATTCAAATAAGTACAGAGTACATAGAGCTTAGAGTTACCAGACATTCATCTTTCAGGATAAGAGAAAACCTCCAACGTTAAGTCATATCGAACGATGAATGAAATGATATTCAAATAAGTACAGAGTACATAGAGCTTAGAGTTACCAGACATTCATCTTTCAGGATAAGAGAAAACCTCCAACACTGTCGTATAGGACGATGTAGCAAATGATATTCAAATGAGTACAGGGTACATAGAGCTTAGAGTTACCAGACATTCATCTTTCAGAATAAGAGAAAACCTCCAACGTTAAGTCACATCGGACGATGAATGAAATGATGTTCAAGTGAGTACAGGGTACATAGAGCTTAGAGTTACCAGACATTCATCTTTTAGGATAAGAGAAAACCTCCAAAGTTAAGTCATATCGGACGATGAATGAAATGATGTTCAAGTGAGTACAGGGTACATAGAGCTTAGAGTTACCAGACATTCATCTTTCAGGATAAGAGAAAACCTCCAACGTTAAGTCACATCGGACGATGAATGAAATGATGTTCAAGTGAGTACAGGGTACATAAAGCTTAGAGTTACCAGACATTCATCTTTCAGGATAAGTGAAAACCTCCAACGTTAAGTCACATCGGACGATGAATGAAATGATGTTCAAGTGAGTACAGGGTACATAAAGCTTAGAGTTACCAGACATTCATCTTTCAGGATAAGAGAAAACCTCCAACGTTAAGTCATATCGGACGATGAATGAAATGATGTTCAAGTGAGTACAGGGTACATAGAGCTTAGAGTTACCAGACATTCATCTTTCAGGATAAGAGAAAACCTCCAACGTTAAGTCATATCGGACGCTGAATGAAATGATGTTCAAGTGAGTACATGGTACATAGAGCTTAGAGTTACTAGACATTCATCTTTCAGGATAAGAGAAAACCTCCAACGTTAAGTCATATCGGACGATGAATGTAATGATGTTCAAATGAGTACAGGGTACATAGAGCTTAGAGTTACCAGACATTCATCTTTCAGGATAAGAGAAAACCTCCAACGTTAAGTCATATCGGACGATGAATGAAATGATGTTCAAATGAGTACAGGGTACATAGAGCTTAGAGTTACCAGACATTCATCTTTCAGGATAAGAGAAAACCTCCAACGTTAAGTAATATCGGACGATGAATGAAATGATGTTCAAGTGAGTACAGGGTACATAGAGCTTAGAGTTACCAGACATTCATCTTTCAGGATAAGGGAAAACCTCCAACGTTAAGTCATATCGGACGATGAATGAAATGATGTTCAAGTGAGTACAGGGTACATAGAGCTTAGAGTTACCAGACATTCATCTTTCAGGATAAGAGAAAACCTCCAACGTTAAGTCATATCGGACGATGAATGAAATGATGTTCAAATGAGTACAGGGTACATAGAGCTTAGAGTTACCAGACATTCAGCTTTCAGGATAAGAGAAAACCTCCAACGTTAAGTCATATCGGACGATGAATAAAATGATGTTCAAATGAGTACAGGGTACATAGAGCTTAGACTTACCAGGCAGTCATCTTTCAGGATAAGAGAAAACCTCCAACGTTAAGTCATATCGGACGATGAATGAAATGATGTTCAAATGAATACAGGGTACATAGAGCTTAGAGTTACCAGACATTCATCTTTCAGGATAAGAGAAAACCTCCAACGTTAAGTCATATCGGACGCTGAATGAAATGTTGTTCAAATGAGTACAGGGTACATAGAGCTTAGATATACCAGACATTCATCTTTCAGGATAAGGGAAAACCTCCAACGTTAAGTCATATCGGACGATGAATGAAATGATGTTCAAATGAATACAGGGCACATAGAGCTTAGAGTTACCAGACATTCATCTTTCAGGATAAGAGAAAACCTCCAACGTTAAGTCATATCGGACGATGAATGAAATGGTGTTCAAATGAGTACAGGGTACACAGAGCTCAAAGTTACCAGACATTCATCTTTCAGGATAAGAGAAAACCTCCAACGTTAAGTCATATCGGACGATGAATGAAATGATGTTCAAATGAGTACAGGGTACACAGAGCTCAGAGTTACCAGACATTCATCTTTCAGGATAAGAGAAAACCTCCAACGTTAAGTCATATCGGACGATGAATGAAATGATGTTCTAATGAGTACAGGGTACATAGAGCTTAGAGTTACCAGACATTCATCTTTCAGGATAAGAGAAAACCTCCAACGTTAAGTCATATCGGACGATGAATGAAATGATGTTCTAATGAGTACAGGGTACATAGAGCTTAGAGTTACCAGACATTCATCTTTCAGGATAAGTGAAAACCTGCAACGTTAAGTCATATCGGACGATGAATGAAATGATGTTCAAATGAGTACAGGGTACACAGAGCTCAGAGTTACCAGACATTCATCTTTCAGGATAAGTGAAAACCTCCAACATTAAGTCATATCGGACGATGAATGAAATGATGTTCAAATGAGTACAGGGTACACAGAGCTCAGAGTTACCAGACATTCATCTTTCAGGATAAGAGAAAACCTCCAACGTTAAGTCATATCGGACGATGAATGAAATGATGTTTAAATGAGTACAGGGTACACAGAGCTCAGAGTTACCAGATATTCATCTTTCAGGATAAGAGAAAACCTCCAACGTTAAGTCATATCGGACGATGAATGAAATGATGTTCAAATGAGTACAGGGTATACAGAGCTCAGAGTTACCAGACATTCATCTTTCAGGATAAGAGAAAACCTCCAACGTTAAGTCATATCGGACGATGAATGAAATGATGTTCAAATGAGTACAGGGTACACAGAGCTCAGAGTTACCAGACATTCATCTTTCAAGATAAGTGGAAACCTCCAACGTAAAGTCATATCGGACGATGAATGAAATGATGTTCAAATGAGTACAGGGTACACAGAGCTCAGAGTTACCAGACATTCATCTTTCAGGATGAGAAAACCTCCAACGTTAAGTCATATCGGACGATGAATGAAATGGTGTTCAAATGAGTACAGGGTTCATAGAGCTTAGAGTTGCCAGACATTCATCTTTCAGGATAACAGAAAACCTCCAACGTTAAGTCATATCAGACGATGAATGAAATGATGTTCAAATGAGTACAGAGTTCATAGAGCTTAGAGTTACCAGACATTCATCTTTCAGGATAAGAGAAAACCTCCAACGTTAAGTCATATCGGACGATGAATGAAATGATGTTCAAATGAGTACAGGGTACATAGAGCTTAGAGTTACCAGACATTCATCTTTCAGGATAAGAGAAAACCTCCAACGTTAAGTCATATCGGACGATGAATGAAATGATGTTCAAATGAGTACAGGGTACATAGAGCTTAGAGTTACCAGACATTCATCTTTCAGGATAAGAGAAAACGTCCAACGTTAAGTCATATCGGACGATGAATGAAATGATGTCCAAATGAGTACAGGGTACATAGAGCTTAGAGTTACCAGACATTCATCTTTCAGGATAAGAGAAAACCTCCAACGTTAAGTCATATCGGACGATGAATGAAATGGTGTTCAAATGAGTACAGTGTACATAGAGCTTAGAGTTACCAGACATTCATCTTTCAGGATAAGAGAAAACCTCCAATGTTAAGTCATATCGGACTATGAATGAAATGATGTTCAAATGAGTACAGGGTACATAGAGCTTAGAGTTACTAGATATACATCTTTCAGGATAAGAGAAAACCTCCAATGTTAAGTCATATCGGACGATGAATGAAATGATGTTCAAATGAGTACAGGGTACACAGAGCTTAGAGTTACCAGACATTCATCTTTCAGGATAAGAGAAAACCTCCAACGTTAAGTCATATCGGACGAGGAATGAAATGATGTTCAAATGAGTACAGGGTACACAGAGCTTAGACTTACCAGACATTCATCTTTCAGGATAAGAGAAAACCTCCAACGTTAAGTCATATCGGACGAGGAATGAAATGATGTTCAAATGAGTACAGGGTACACAGAGCTTAGACTTACCAGGCAGTCATCTTTCAGGATAAGAGAAAACCTCCAACGTTAAGTCATATCGGACGATGAATGAAATGATGTTCAAATGAGTACAGGGTACATAGAGCTTAGAGTTACCAGACATTCATCTTTCAGGATAAGAGAAAACCTCCAACGTTAAGTCATATCGGACGATGAATGAAATGATGTTCAAATGAGTACAGGGTACATAGAGCTTAGAGTTACCAGACATTCATCTTTCAGGATAAGAGAAAACCTCCAACGTTAAGTCATATCGAACGATGAATGAAATGATATTCAAATAAGTACAGAGTACATAGAGCTTAGAGTTACCAGACATTCATCTTTCAGGATAAGGGAAAACCTCCAACGTTAAGTCATATCGAACGATGAATGAAATGATATTCAAATAAGTACAGAGTACATAGAGCTTAGAGTTACCAGACATTCATCTTTCAGGATAAGAGAAAACCTCCAACGTTAAGTCATATCGAACGATGAATGAAATGATATTCAAATAAGTACAGAGTACATAGAGCTTAGAGTTACCAGACATTCATCTTTCAGGATAAGAGAAAACCTCCAACGTTAAGTCATATCGAACGATGAATGAAATGATATTCAAATAAGTACAGAGTACATAGAGCTTAGAGTTACCAGACATTCATCTTTCAGGATAAGAGAAAACCTCCAACACTGTCGTATAGGACGATGTAGCAAATGATATTCAAATGAGTACAGGGTACATAGAGCTTAGAGTTACCAGACATTCATCTTTCAGGATAAGGGGAAACCTCCAACGTTAAGTCATATCCGATGATGAATGAAATGATATTCAAATAAGTACAGAGTACATAGAGCTTAGAGTTACCAGACATTCATCTTTCAGGATAAGAGAAAACCTCCAACGTTAAGTCATATCGAACGATGAATGAAATGATATTCAAATAAGTACAGAGTACATAGAGCTTAGAGTTACCAGACATTCATCTTTCAGGATAAGAGAAAACCTCCAACACTGTCGTATAGGACGATGTAGCAAATGATATTCAAATGAGTACAGGGTACACAGAGGTTAGAGTTACCAGACATTCATCTTTCAGGATAAGAGAAAACCTCCAACGTTAAGTCATATCGAACGATGAATGAAATGATATTCAAATAAGTACAGAGTACATAGAGCTTAGAGTTACCAGACATTCATCTTTCAGGATAAGAGAAAACCTCCAACACTGTCGTATAGGACGATGTAGCAAATGATATTCAAATGAGTACAGGGTACATAGAGCTTAGAGTTACCAGACATTCATCTTTCAGGATAAGAGAAAACCTCCAACACTGTCGTATAGGACGATGTAGCAAATGATATTCAAATGAGTACAGGGTACATAGAGCTTAGAGTTACCAGACATTCATCTTTTAGGATAAGGAAAAACCTCCAACGTTATGTCATATCGGACGATGAATGAAATGATACTCAAATGAGTACAGGGTACATAGAGCTTAGAGTTACCAGACCATCTTTCAGGATAAGGGAAAACCTCTAACGTTAATTCATATCAGACGATGAATGAAATGATACTGTAATGAGTCGAGGGTACATAGAGCTTAGATTATCGAAAAAGCTTTATGTGGATAAATCTCCCTAATCAAGACTCGAACTTACGACCTCTTGAACGTGAAGCAAACACATTGCCACCTACACTACACAGGCGGGCGAGTGAGTGAGTGAGTGTGTGGTGTTTAAGGGCCCGTCGACAACAAGGTCATTTGGGCCCGTATGGCGGGCGAGATCTTATAGTTTATTGGGAAACATGTGGCCAGTTGAACAATTTAATGGTTGCTTGGTTACTCGGTCTTTAAGCCTACCTGAAACATGACACGGGCAGCGAAACGACAGAAAATGAGGGGAAAGAAATGACCATTTCCAACAAGGGAGAACCTGTAAACCACACGGTCGAAGCGGCCGATCTCAGAAATCAAACCCGCATCTCCCGAGGGAAAAATCTCGCACGTTACCGCGGAGTCATTTATGTCAAATGGATTTTTACCAGCAGATGCTTTCTCAGCTTCCTGTGCATTACACAGAAATGACCCACCTTATATTTGTATTTAATACCATGAGGTATGACCTACTGGGATTTATACTGCTTGACAGTTGGTTTGGATTAGACACGGAAGGGGATTCCGTACGTAACATATAGTCTGATGTTTAAAAGAAGATACGTGAAGGTCAACTGTTTCTCCACGTGGGTGCTGCAATGTTGCCCACCAGATCCCCTTTCTTTATCCTCTCAACGCTCGAAACATAAACAAGGGTTCGAGTTATCTCATCTCAACAAAAATATGCACAATTAATCTGTATTAGCCTACTTTAAAAACAGAAATAACTTGTTCACACATTCACTGAGTTGTGGAGTCTTCACGTGTGTGAGTTATTTTAAATAATTGCTTGTACTGTGTAACTAATATTCCATACTTACCGTTATTGTTGTTATGCATCGTAAGTTGACATTCCCGTACAGTGCGGTAAGTATTTCTCCATAGAAACACATATAGGCCATGCACTTCTAAAATTTAACATTTATCTTCGATTATATTTATTAATATTTCAGCTAATATCTTAACTACTAAAATTCAGACTGATATAAATGCACATAGTGCAAAAAAATAATGTGCAATACACACGTGGTAAGCACATAATGGAATCTCGAGAATTGAATTAAAAAACCTCGGTACAAGCGCCTGTTTTTTCAAACAATTTTTTTTTTTTTTTTTTTTTTTTTTTGTAATTTTACGTCCTCCGACGTTAAGTCATATCGGACGATGAATGAAATGGGTGAAATGATGCTCAAATGTGTCCGGGGTCCATGGAGCTTAGAGCTACCCGACATTCGTCTTTAATGATAAGGGAAAACCCCGGAAAAAAACTTATCCATGTAACTCACCCTGACCGAGATTCGAACTCGGGACCTCTTGAACGTGAGGCAGACATGCTACCATCTACGCTACCGAGGCGGGCCTTTCCTTTTTCCGTATACATTAGTATCGCAATATACTATTATTAACGACTTTGTTACTTGATATGGTCATATCAACGCCGCCGATATGCCGGAATTTTGACCAACAGGAATTCTTTCACGTGCAAGCATATCTACTGACATGGGACTGTTGCTTTTGTATAAAAGGAATAAGCTGTTCATTGATAAGGAGCAAACTCTCGTCTTCCTGTTGGAAGAATTCTCTAAGAGAACAGACAAATTCCCTAGCTTGGCTATGCAATGTAACAACTCGACCGTAAGCTGATCTTTGCCTTGGGCCATGATTCCTCGGTCCACCTCTAATCCTACCGCCACTACGTCTTGCTTCCTGTTGGAAGAATTCTCTAAGAGAACAGACAAATTCTCTAGCTTGACTATACAATGTAACAATCCGACCGTAAGCTGATCTTTGCCTTGGGCCATGATTCCTCGGTCCACCTCTAATCCTACCGCCACTACGTCTTGCTTCCTGTTGGAAGAATTCTCTAAGAGAACAGAAAAATTCTCTAGCTTGACTATGTAATGTAACAACCCGACCGTAAGCTGATGTTTGCCTTGGGCCATGATTCCTCGGTCCACCTCTAATCCTACTGCCACGTACGTCTTGCTTCCATAAAAGCGTATTTTAATTGTGTTTTAACAAAGCAGGCTAACAGTACACAGTGCAACTGAGAAAACTCTGTTTCCCGTATACAACTAGCGATAACTGAGCTGAGGAGTATGTGATTCACCAGTGTATCCAATCTGGCAATCTTTGTTTACGTTGCCATAGCAACGATCTTCCCTTCTTACCCTTCGCGTCCCTTTTCTGATGACCTTCACGTATCTTCTTTTAAAAATCAGACTGTATATATAGAGGTTGTACGTCAGAACCCTGGAATTAGCCAACGTTCGTATCTAAAAATGAAGAGAAACAGAGAAAGACAGAAACAAAGACAAAATAAGGGGAAAGATAAAAAGAGAGGGGGAGAGAGAGGAGGAGAGGCGTGAGGGAGGGAAGAAAGAAAGAAAAAAGAAAGAAAGAAAAAAGAAAGAAAGAAAAAAGAAAGAAAGAAAAAGGATGTAAAAGATATATACACTATTTACTTTAGCAGATTATAATTGTTGTGCCGTAAGGTGTTTGTCTATCTCTTCGGTTTGCCAGTCATGCAAACATAATCCAGAGTGAAGAGAAAATTCCACATTTATCTACCTTTTATAAAAAAATATTATAAAAATATGGTACTTAATCATTATTAAAGCCATTTTCGACAAAAATTAGTACTCTGAAAATATTTTCCATTAAAAAAGTTGTAAGTGCGATTGGACTTACTTGAAAATTTTCGTGAGGTGTAACTTACCAAATTTGGGTTTAACCTATTTTTCGAGGAGCTTCAAAACATGTTTCCAGTGAAAATTTGGTATGGAATTATTGGATAAAATGCAATAACTTTTGTTTATAAGTACGCGATAGAGGGAAAAAATTCTTTCAGCTTACATCTAGGGGTGGTTATTTTTTTCGCAAATGCGATATAGCGCGAAATTGACTCAAAATGCTATATAAATGCCAAATGGAAGATTTTCCCAAGTAATTATTTTTCTCCAGTGCTCTTTTTTTTGGAAACTTCAACTGAAGAGTCTGTAGAACCGTTGCATGTTTAGAAAGTTATAAAATAAGTGACCAATCTTCTGGAATGTGGAAAGCAACCCTTCCCGCTAAATTAGCTTATTGTTCCAGCATTGCCCATATGAGGTATGTTTGGTACTGAAGCGGGTTCAGTTGTTTCACAAAAGAAATCTCTTACCACGCGTCATGACTCTCAAAATCTGTCTTCACATCCCAGTTAACGGAAAATCTCAATCCTTGTCTTTGAAAACCAATAGCAACCCTAATTTTAAGGAAGTGACAAACACATATTAATTCCACTTCGAGTTCTCAGTTGCCAAAGTTTCGATTTTTATTGTTCTGTTCGGTTTTATGCGCAACTTTCATTCACTCTATGTGCAGGTCACGTCAGTATGTGCGAAGATGGTGAGAGCGAAAATATCAAACAGCGGGCAGAGACGGAAAATGTGAAAAATGTCTTTCTCCAAGACGTTGGTAAGCTTTTTAAACCTGTCACTGCTGGCAGAGTAACTTCAATAAGTTATACGATTTTAAGTGAAAGTAAAAGTAAGATCCCATTTTTTTGTGATGTTAAAATGCATAGTTTTGTTGAGGATATGAATATTTTCATTCACAACTGATACAAACAATGCAGAAAAATAAAGATGTAGGCTGCCTGCAAATGCTGTTGACTGTTAAGCTCAAATACCCAGAGTTTGCCCGAGCAGTTCTACAATGTACGTGTCTGGGATCGTACCAAAAGCATAGATGCTGAAAAATTATCGTCACAATATTTCAGTAAATATAATCTGATTGTGAGTGACAGGAGGACTCAAACGACAGAACAGAATGTTGAAATATGTTCAATGCTTTCATTCAGCAGGATAATTGAATCATAAACTAGGCTAATTTTTTGCATTTTATTTTTATTGTGTTAGTTTTACATCAGTATGGATTTATCTTTTTTGTTTTATGTAGTATGCTTTAGTCTGTATCAGGTTGATCTACATTTCTGTGTATTGTTTTAATCTATATTAATGTGAAATAAACTGACACTTTATGTACTTTTAACTCAACGTCATTAATAACCCTCCATAAATGTGTTTTAAATGTCATATAAATAATATTAATTTAACAAAATTAACTCAAACTTTCTTCAAAATGCTATAAAATGCTAAATTGCAAATACCCATACTTATATCCACTTATGTAAGATTACATTAATTAGTTTTTTTATTCTTGAAATGTTCCTAGACGTACGCAGAAACTCGTCGTGATTCACACGAATTTTACCAATTAAATTTCCCCCAATATTAATTTCATTCCTAAAGATATCATAGATTAATTTGATACAGCCCTTTTAATTCAAAACACATATTACAGATACGAATATATCTTCAAAACCTACTATATCTACACTATGTCAAGCATCAGTTTATAATGTAAATCATCATTAATGAAGCTGTAAACAAAACGTTACCTGCTTGACATGTTGCTGTCGAGTATAAACAGTTGAATGCACAGCACGTTACCCAAACGAGCCACAGAAAACAAATGCGCAGAGCTGGCCGTGGCAAGGTTAACAGGAATGAATGATATTCGGAAGCAGGAGTATTATTCCTAATCCGAGAACAGTGGACTACTAAAGCGCTATCTGGCGAGAGTGTAACAAACTATGTCAGGGTAATCAGGATCATCAATTATAGATGGCCTGGCGTAAAATAAGATCTGGCAACTCCTTGCATTTCCCGAACTGGCGCCTATCGGACAATATTCTCTAGTCTATTGGCCTCTAGTTTGGAAGTATTTCTTCCAATGTCGAAATTATAAGGCTACAAAACGCAATTTTTGAAATAAATGGTATATTTTAATCGTTTTACATTTCTGTTTCGCACGTTTTTTGCTTACCTTTTATGGTTTACCAGTTATATTTGCAAAATTCTATTCCAATCGATATCTCCCGATCTACTTCATTTTAAGGAAGCTGAACATCCGTAGAAATTATATTATCATATATTTCCAATGCGACAGATTAAATGACAGTCAAATCTTTCAAGAACTAATCGCTATATGATGGCTTGAAGTTATATTATGTTTGAATAACAAATGTGTAGCATTTGTAACAAAGTAACCATAAAACAGTATCTCGGAAATCCTAAAGTATATAACCTTTGGATATTACGTATGTTTTTAATAGATCATATACAATTTTTCTGCAGTAAGATTTTCTCTTACGGTTTATCAGTCGTGCAAGTTATTCAGATTGGAGACGACTTCTGAGGTTATTTTCAAAGAACTGGAGAAAACAATTTGGTCTTCAAAATAGCTTAAACACGAGTTTAATCGAAACGTTTGGGCCGTTTTACAAAACATAAAAGATAACAACACTTTCCCATGTTAGACTAGTTTGGATTAGGACTTTGTGAGTTCGTAGAATTAAAAGTCTTGTTTGCAGAAATTTAAAATGCTCTTTATTTCAGTAAAAAGACGGTTTGTGCACCCCTTACAGCAGCAAAATGACGTAACGCAGTCTTTAAGGTTGTCTCGTGTGACTGCCACACGTAAACAAACAAAAGAATTCACTGCAGCACAGTTCAACAATCCTCACAAAACTGCACTACTCCACTGCACAACTGCAACTCACTAGCAACTCTCACACTGCGAGCTTTTATATCTCCAGACATCGTTCTAGAAAGCCGCCGACGTTTCAAGGCCTTTCGCGGCGCAGCGAGAGAAAGGTGGAACTATCTCTGTCTCTTTCTCTCTCGGCAAGCGTTCAGCGCGGCTGCGGCATTATCTGTCTCTTTCTTTCCTGCCCAAGCGTGACCAGTACTGGCTTGTCGCAACTCCAACGAAATAATACATTCGGTGACAATATATATGTCGCATCCCTGAAACATCCTGAACTTGAATACTAAATTTTACCCATTTTTCGTTTCCGAGTTGCTAAACACACACACACACACACACACGCACGCGCGCGCGCGCGCACGCACGCACATTAGAGTGCAGAGTTACACATGGGCCTTTCTAAAAATTCTTTTTCACTCAGGGGATCCTGAAACATACACGTTTACAACGAAATCTCGATGGCTTTGTTTCGGACACCATCACCTCTTTAGTTTTTATAACTGTGTTTTCAACTGTCTTTACCAAATCAAATGAATTCTTTATGCTTAGAGATTCAAACTTTTCAAACTTGTCAAATTCTTCCACCAACCATTTTGCCAGTTTATAAGCCGGGGCATCTATATTGTTAATAATGGGTCGCATGCTGTTGTCTGTCTTGTGAATCTTAGGTAGGCAGAATAATTTTGGCAAATTAGGGTTGTTTACAATTATCTGTTTTTCATCTTATCTGGCACTATGGTATTTTCTTTAATTGCTTTTTTGGTGGTTTCTATGTATTTCTTTAATGGGTTTTTTGTTAGGGTTGTATATTCTGGATTTTGTAGTAGTTGTTCGACTCGCTGGTTGTAATCATTTTGGTCGATAATGACTACCATGTTTCCTTTGTCTGCTTTCAGATATAAAACTTGTTTTTGGTACAATGTTTGAATAATTTGTTCATAGTTATTTTCCTGTCCGAATGTCATCCCCTTGAGAATTTCTAAGCATTTTGATTTTACTATTGTTTTTTCGCTACCATTTTCCAAAAAGTTTGAGGTTATGGTGAGGTCAGCAATGTAATCGTCTAAATTGCCCAAGTTGCCGACAAGTTTTAAAACCTTTGTTTAAAAATTTTAACTCTTTTTCAGTGAAAGTTTGGGAAGAGATGTTGACTAGATTGTCTGATGTTTCTGTGACACGGCAGTACTGGTTGCGTGGGGTTTTTGTCGGTCTTTAGTAACAATAACACTCCTCTTTCTGAAATACTTCTTTTTATTCTATATTAGCAAATCTAATTTCTTGTTTCATTGGTGAAAGAGCTGGATGTGTATATAGAATAAAAAGAAGTATTTCAGTAAGTGGAGTGCCATTGTTACTAAAATTATTAGGCAAGTGAGTCAACCTTGTATATACTTTTCTCCACTTACTCAAAAAACTTGTAAGTGGAGAAAAGTATATACAAGGTTGACTCACTTGCCTAATAATTTTAGTAGCTGGATCTGTTTTAATCTTTTCTGATGTTTGAATAATTTTATTTTTTTTATCTACAAGGCTTTTTCCATGTCCATTTTTAATTGCAGTTTTTAAGATTTGATGGTATTCTTTTTGATATTCTTGCTGGCTGAGGGGCAGATTTACTAATCTGTGTGTGAGATTGTTGATGGTGGCACGTTTGTCTGGAATTGGGTTGAAACTATTTGTTTTGATGTAATTATTTGTGTGTGTTGCTTGTCTATGAATACCAAAATCCAGTTTTTCATTGTTTTTTGTAATTTTAAGGTCCAAAAAAGGTAGAGTACAGTCCTCTTCAGTTTCTACTGTGAATTATATGCTGGGTTCTGGAAGGTTGAGTAGTTTCAAAGCATCATCTATCTGTTTGTAGTGTACTATTGCAAAGATGTTGTCTATGTATCTGTACCATGTTTTAAAAATATGAAGAAAGGCTTTAGTTATATGTGTTTCGAAAAAGATCATGTAAAAATTGGCCAAAAATAGTGATAGCTGGCTTTCCATAAGTCTGCAATAGCAGCTCATTTCTGGTCTGAAAATCATGAAATTGAAGATACCACCAAATTACTAAAATACATACAAAAACATAGTGAACTCGTCATATACGTTCAGCATTTACCAAGGATGCAAAACAATTAATATGCTTAGAAAAATAAGAATTTGCAAGAATATTATGTATGAGGTTGATTAGAGCAGTCATGTGAATCCATTCCCTTTTCATAACTCGGAGTAAAAGTAAATTTAGTAATTCCTTTCTTGGAAGTGTTGAAAACAGTGTTGTTATGATAAATTAACTTTAAAGAGAGTCGATTAAAGACACTAGACAACACTTACTTTTAAATTTTTCCGGAACATGTTTCAGAGGCTTTGCCTCTATCATCGGCCGGCTCTCGACTGGTTCTCGTTTGGTGTAGCTGACGATATCTTGTCACAGGTCTCCTCTGGTGGCGGCTCAAGGAACTTGCTGAACAAATCTTTCTGGGGGATGTCGAAATTGAATACTTTGTTCCTATTTTTTGAAATGAAGATTTGTTCCCATGTGGATAGTTCTTGTTTTCCTGATGTATGTTTTAGTAGTTTTGGTTCTGGTTATGGACGTTCAGTAACTGCTATGGTTCTCAGCATCCCATTCTAAATGAATTTGAAATATTGGGTGTGAAGGACCTAATCACGTCAATTGTAAATATGGTCTATATAGAAATCTAATCAGTTAAAAATGTTCAAATACAACTTTATAATTGACTTTTTCCGAGGTTTCCTTCAGTCATTACACCTCCGTGCAATCTTATGTTATTTTCTTAAACTTTGTGCATTGTAAATATAATCATGTTTTTGATAGAGTCAACATGAAAAATTCAATTCCACGGCCAGGATTTGAACGACGGATCTCCTGGTTTCCGTCCAGTCGCTCTAACCGATTGAGCTACCAAGGCCGTCATGACATTAAATTCTCTACTTGACTCGTATATTCCCCCAGTAGACCACTAGGGGCACTCGCATTCGAGATACACTGTTTGTGGCGACTTACTATCGTAAGTACTTGAGTCCCAGGCAAGTTGGTCATGTTAGCTCAATGGGTAAGAGCAACTGGACAGAAACCAGGAGATCCATGGTTCAAACCCAGGCCATGGCATTGAATTTTTCATGTTGACTCTATCAAAAACCTTAGCCTATATACAGCTAGTGTGAAGAAATGGTTAATTTTCATCAATTAACTAAAACTAATAGAAATATTTGCACTTATTAATCCCCCACCCTGTATGTTGTGGATAGGTAGATTCAGACTGAAAAACTCAATGCCAAGGTTTCAACCCTAGATCTGCTGGTCTCCGTTCAGTTGCTCTTAACTACTGAGCTACTATGGTAACATACCAATATGACATTAAATTCTTTGACTCGTATTTTTCCCAGTAAACCACTAGGAGTTCTCATATACATTGAGATACATATCTTTTGTGGCAACCTTGTCCTACAGACAGCTAGTGGGAAAAAACAAGTATTTTTCATCAATATATGTTGTATTTACTTAACATCTTTATAAAAAGATTGAAGCTACTAACAGTGAAGAAATTCAAATATTATAAATAACCTACAGCACCTGCTCTGTTAACATGTTTCAGGAACATGTGTTCCCATCTTCAGAACATGTCCAACTAACCCGTGTTGTTGTTTCTATTGTGGTGGTTGGTAATTATGGCGACAATCACCACAACAACAAAAAATAACACGGGTTAGTTGCACACATTCTGAAGATGGGAACACATGTTCCCGAAACATGTTAACAGAGATTAAAAAAAGTGAGATTAATGTTACTAGCACCGACTCGTCTTAAGTAAATACATCTTAAAACATCACTGTTTCTAACTTCTTCCATATATACATATATGTTATGTCAAAAGGTGATAAAATATATATGCAATAAATAAGAAATTCCAATTTATAAGAGTTACAAAAAATTAAAAGTAAAATGTTCTGGCAATATTTGGCATTTAGCCTCTGCTTAATATGAAGCTGAGAGATTGTGCGATAATAGCTATACAATAACAATCAATTAAGGTAGAGAAAGTCATGTGAACGTAAGCCCTTTGCAGTAGTCTGAAGTACTTTTTATTTTATATAATTTTTTAGCACCTGGCTTCAAGTACACAACTATCACCACTGCTGTTCAATACATGAATTATAAAAATTACAACCTTAGAATTTTATGTTTTTCCTTAAGCACTGCTGGCTGCGCAGCACAGACGCAGCCTACGGCTAACATTTCTACATGTTTTCTTACACTTCCTCCTTCTTTTCTCACCAATGAGGCGACAGCAACTTTCACTGTAACACATTTGTGATTTCCACTGAGAGCACACCTTGATCCACTGCAAACACATTCACTCACAAGAAGAGTTCTCGGCCAAACACGTGCCGGATTTATTTGAGGCCAAATTCGACTTGGGCATGTGCCCAAAGGTTCTGTCTGCAGCAACCATGACGGCTGGATTGACATTGTCTTCAAAACATGAGCACTCATTTCAAAAGACAGAGGTTCATATATGGTTTTAGAGCATGTAGCACTTTGAAATGAGATAAACTGTAAAGTCGCTTTAGGTAGATGAACAAATTCTGAATCTAATACACTGGAATCTATATCTGATCGTTTGTGTACATGTTTTAGATCAGACCTTTGTTGACCGTATAAATCAGAATTATTTTCATCTCTTTTGCTGCATATTGAATCAAATATCAAGTACTGCCTCCTATCAAAGAAAGCAAAATTTTCAAACAATAACTTTGAACAAGCTTGTATTAAATATCTCTGTTGTGAATCTCTTGTAAGTTGAAAGCTGTTAAAATGATTTCTTACAAACCATACTACTATATGATACTTTAGATTAACTTTTTGCTGCATATTTAAAATTGAAGTTTTCAAGTGCACAAAATACTCTTTTTTAAAATTAGTGCATCTTAAATGGGTTTTGAAATACTGCAGCAGTTCCCTGAGTTTGTTTTCTATAAACATTTGTTTGAATGCAAATTTCAAATCGAGGAATGCTTTATAGCCATAAAAGCAAATTTTGTTTTTAAAAGTCAATATGTTTAAGACCTTCAGCCACAAACACTCTTTATGCATTCTAATATCTTTACAGATGCACTGAATAAATGTGCTTTGATGCAAATTGAAAGTGCAGATAGAAACTTCAAATATGCACTGATACTCATATGAAGCACCTGAACCAATTATGCTTTGTAAATTTGTAGTATATGTATTAAAAACTTTGCAATTTAAAATGCTCCATAAAACATTAAATAACTTTGGTTTCGCAGCAACATCAGAGAGATAAAAACGATTACACACAGTTACTTTGAGCAAATATGACTTAGATGACATTAGAAAAAGTTTGTTGTGTAGATCACATAAAGGGACGATAATTATATGACAGGGAGGGTCAGCAAACACATCTGATGTTGTGAAGATTCCATTCATATCTGATGACAGGTGAATGTTGTTGATGTCTTCTTTCTTGCAGGAGCTACTTTGTTGTTTTCCAGTACCTCTGAGCAAAACACCAGTACTGCTGCTGATATATGCTGATTCAATCCTGATATTATTTCTTTGAATTCTATGATTTGAAAGCATACTGTAAAGAACATGCTTTTCTGCACTATTTAACACTTGAACAGGCACTAAAATGTTGGGAATACACCAAAGGATGAAGATCATAAACTTAGACATTTTGTAGTTAACACTGCTATGCTACTATCACTGTGACACTTTCCGCTTGATGATACTGCTTGCCACGAACTGAACAGGTAGATAAAATCTTATACACTGCTTTCTCTATTTCCAGGTTTTATATATTACAAGAGAAACTCCTACTCGTGTTTACTGATGTGATAAATATAGCGTAGGTGCTCAGTAGCTGCATCACACTTGATCTTTCCCATCATCTCTCCCTTCTTATGCCCACACACTTCCTTTCAAATCCCAAACAAAAGAACTGCGTAACGTATAGATCCATTCCTAGGTTTTATTTAGGAGCCCTTCCAAACAATGTAGCTGATTCAGATTTCACAAGGCTTTTTCAGGATACAATCGTTTCTTATGAATTTTAAATACAGTTGCAGGTTTGCAAAGGAGACAGTTAAAATACAATATGTAAAAAAATAAAAGTAAAATTTCTTATGAAACAAAAACTGTTTTATTAGATTATTACTCAAAGTAATTTTTATTATTTTAGTTAATTGATGGAAATTAATCATTTCTTCACACTAGCCGTATATAGGCTATGGTTTTTTGATAGATAGAGTCAACATGAAAAATTCAATGTCACAGCCAGGATTTGAACCACGGATCTCCTGGTTTCCACCCAGTCGCTCTAACCCTTTGAGCTACCATGGCCAATGTGCCGTCCTGACATTAAATTCTCAAACGGAATTTCCCCGGTAAACCACTAGGGGCTCTCGTATTTGAGATATACCGTATGGACCATGACACAATGAAGCAGAACAAATTCAGTTTTTCAGTTTTTATGAAATTTTCCAATACAAAAAACCCACAGACAAAAACTCAAGTGTATACTAGATAAATTACAAAGGCTGTGAGGACTTTTACATTGCCAAACAAAAAGGAATTTGAATATTTGGCTTAAAGAACATTTTAGGAACGTCAGGAATAAAGAAACAGACAAATCGGCAGTAGCGTATCATTTTTGGTATACGAATCACAATATAGCACAAGAAATCCATTATCAAAAAAGTGTTCAGGATCCAAATGCATTAACCACAGGGGAAAAGATATTTATAAAGAAATATGGAGGAAAAGTCTTAAATTTTGCCACCACCTTGATGAGAATCCAAACTTCAAACTCATCAGAACACCTAGAGAGATGCCCCAATTGCCACCAAGAAGTTCACCAATTGAAATTCAACAGTCAACATTAGCTGAGGATTTTAGGAAGGTCCTAACAAAACACATTCTAGGTAAATACTAGCAATATATGTAGCATGGAGTACTAGATTGACTCAAAATTATATTAACTCTGTATTATTTAATATAAAAAAGCAGAAAATGGAAAAAAAAAAAAAACAGAATGCACTATTTAGAGCACATAATTATATGCATCAGTACTGATACTCATATTACAAAGTAACAAAAATTTGATGTGTAACAATCACATAACTTTCTCTACTCACTTTTGCACAAACTATTACTTCAAATGTTATTTGTTTATCCATTTCATGATATTCAAGACAGATATTTGTAGAAGTAGTTTGCTCTACTTGCTTGTAGATACAATGGGAATAGGAGAAAATAACAGCTCTAAGTGATGCTTAAGAGCTGTCGCTATGTAATGACTGAAATTCTATTCTATTTTAATGACAGGAGAAAAAGAAAATATGTGTGCATTCGTTCACATTTTTTAATTATTCTTAAAAACACTTCTTTCAAGAGCTAGTTACTATGACATTCCATCACTTTACATGACCAGGACTTAAAAAACTGAATAAAACTTCCCATTTGAGAACTGAGCAGGTCGGCTCAAACACTTGTGGCACACATTTGGGAGGTCCAGGTTCAATTCTCGTGGCCGGCCTATCTGACCCAGTTTTTCTGGGGGGAGGGGATTTTTCCTGGGTTGCCATACGAATGCTGGGTAGGTTATTACATCCCCCAAATTTCCTGCTTCATTATCATCTCTCATCTGGTGATCTCTTTCAGGGTAGAAATTGTTGGTGGGAGTCTCTGCATGGCAGGATGATGGCACTTCGTCCTCCAGTGGGACAGTCTGCAGTCTCCAGGTCAGCCTGGTGGGATGTTGCTTGTTCTGGCCTGCTGGGCGGTTTCCAACTAATAAAATGCAGATACCTTGCCCTCTTCACTGTCATGGCTCCTTGTGACGGCCACCCCTGTCTCTTCTCGCCTCATCCTTCCTCCCAGGAGTGTTCCACTTGACGACATAGGTACAACAGATCAAGTTTGGACCTTTGTGCAGAATCCATTCCATGGTGTAGTCCAGTCCAGTCCCATTTGAGAAAAGGATAAGCATTGCAAAATTCGAACAAATAACCAGGAAAAAAGACAACACACAAAAGTATTTCACATAAATTGTATGTTTTAATGAGCTTTACATTTTTTGTATAATAAGATGCAAATGTCATCGAGAAAAAAGAGGACTTCTGAGGATTTTCCCCGGAAATTCAAGATATGTTACTTTTACATAAAGATAAACATATGCAAATTGTGCAACTTAATTTCTAGAAAATATTTATTTAAAAAAAATTAAAGCTAGGGGATTTTTGTTGAAAAGCTTTGTGCACATCCTTGGAAGATGCTCAAGTCATTTCACCAGCATTTTATTTTTGTGTTATGCTGTTCACACACATTCATGCATTCACAAATATCAACCTACTTCTAAATATATATAATGGAGTTCAGAGACCCTCAAAATATATATTTCCAGTAAAACCTTGACATCTTGTACTGAAAGACTGGCTCTGAGAATCGTTTTGGATTGGATTATGCTACAGACGGGATTCGGTTCTGCAACCAGACTTGATCTATTGTACCTATGCTCCAAATGGGGTGTCCCCAGGAGGAAGGATAAGGCGAAAGGAGACAGAAGGTGGCCGACCCAAGGAGTCTCTACGGTGCAGATGATAGAGTCCTGGAAACTCCCCGGAGGCTAGTACAACCAGCATCCCACCCACCTTGTTTCTGAAACGGCCCACCAGGTCGGCCCGGAGACCATCCTAATGGAAGAGGAACTGTTTACCAGGAGCACATCATCCTGCCATGGAGCACCGAGACACGCGACGACATTCCTGCCATGAAAGAGACCACCAGATGAGAGATGATGTGAAATGATAATGGAGATGAAATGGAGGGACAGAAAATTTGGGGGATGTAATTAACCTACCCAGCATTCGCCTAGCGACCCAGGAAACCCCCGGAAAAACCCATGGATCAGGCAGCTGGCCACGGAAATCGAACCCGTAACTCCTGAATGCAGCACACAGACGAAAACGTTCTGACAGGTTATTAAAGGAAGTTTGGGCCCCGTAGGGGTGGGGATCCGTCCCCTTCAGCTGCCGTGGTGCGAGCGATGCGGACCCTTAGCACTCATGGTACCTCTGACGTTACTAGAGGAATCTCGGGCCGAACATTCGAGCCCCTCCCGTAGGGAAGTTGTTCGGATTGGGTTGGACTCGAGTGGGCAGTGTGTTCCCGTTATCCGCGGGAGATCGGGTACCTCCAGCCAGGCTACGGCCGCCCGGAGGGGGCATAGGGTTGCCTCATAAGTCCCGGGTACTGGCCTGCAGAGCTAGTAGAAGGTGTGCTAGATCACCAGGCTACGGCCGCCCGGAGGCGGCATAGGGTTGCCTCATAAGTCCCGGGTACTGGCCTGCAGAGCTAGTAGAAGGTGTGCTAGATCACCAGTCGGCCCCACCGAGGTTTTCGGTAGTCTTCCCTGCGAGGTTGACGCGCCTAAGTGGCGTATCCACTTCCATCCCGTCTTGAGATGCGGGGGGGGGGTGCTTTTTAGACTCAGGTATTGCCCCAAGGGAAGAGCCCCGGAGTTTTTCATCACTTCCGGGGTGTTAGAGGCAGGAGTCTTTGGACTTTCGGGTCGACCTAACACTGACCTGAACTACAAGGAGGATAAGATAGAGGATAGCATAATATAGAACAGGGTTCAACTCCCAAACCTTGAAAAGGTTTGACACCTAAAACCCTCCCTAGGCGTTTCCTTGGGTCGAGTGAAAAAGGCGGATATGCCACTTACACGCGTCAATCCATCCGGCAGGACTACGGTAAACACCGTTGGGGCCGTTGTTGATCTAGCACACCATGCTAGTAGCTATCCAGGCTAATACCGGGAACTTTTTAGGTGTCCCTCAACCCCGTTTGAGGGCCCAAGTCAGCCAGACGTACCCAATCCAAACATACTTCCAGTAACGTCATAAGTACCATGAGTGATACGGGTTTGCAGCTCTTGCACCACAACAACCCCTACCCTACAGGGACTATCTAGAGAAAATAAACCTAAAATATCTTATAGTGTTCTCCGAAAGTTCACATATTTTTGTTTAGAACATTATTTTTTTATTTCAGGAGTGAAATATTAAAAATCTGGAAAATTTAATGCTTTATATATATTATTGGATACTACAGCAGGATTTTATAAAAAGTCTATTCATTACCATTTAAAGGAAGAGATAGATTTGATTAAAAGATAATAATAAAAAACATCGAAAACTAATAATGCCATCAAGATGAAAGTTTAATACGTTATTGGAAATTCGTTTACTAAAAATGTACTCCAGCTCAAACACAAATAAAATATAAGTCTCCAACTTTTATTTAAGTACAGTGTAAATTGATATTTCTGATTGATAACATAAAAATATTTGTAAACATTTATTTTTTCGCAGTAGCTTAGATGTTTCAATATCAGAAACAGTGCAGGAGAAAAGGGAAAGATCTAAGTTCAAACGCTTTCGATGTTATTCTGCAAATAAATAAATCTTTATCTCCCTTGTTCTCCCACAACAAAAGATACAAAGAAAATGTTTCTTTATACAGAAAATCCTTTGTGAGAGGATTACTGGAGTTTAGCCACAAAGAAAGTTTCGTTATTCAGTTGTCCTTTATTCCCAGAAACATACGAGGGCGTTCGATAAGTATATTTGTGTTAGGAGTAAAGGCGTCAGTTTTCTCAAACATAAATTATATACTTCTCAATATAGTCCCCTTTTAGGGATATAGTTACACTTCTCCCAACACTTCTGCCATTTTTAACCCCTCTGAAAAATAGAGGGCTGTTCAATAAAGAATGATCACATTTTTTTTGACAACGTACCTTTACTCATCTTCATAATTTTGATGATCCTTCTCAAAATAGTCTCCCCTGAATGCGATGCACTTGTCCCAGCGTTTCTGCCAGTCTTCAAAGACATGCTGAAAACCATTTTTGAGAAATCCTTCAAAATCACCTCCGCAGCCTTCACCACTGCTTCTGATGATGGATAATGCCTCACACGAAGGCGTTTCTTCAAGTTAGGGAATAGAATAAAGTCACAAGGGGCTAAATCCGTACCATAGGGAGGGTGAGAGATGCACTTCTCGTTGATTTTTGTAACCTATTCAGCAACAACATTGACAATATACGGCCGCGCATTATCGTGGTACAGCATCCAGCCTGCTTCACGGAAATGTGGTCTTTTGCGCCTGAAATGGACTTGCAATGTTTTCAGGACATCCCTGTAGTATTATCCAGTTACTAGAGTGTGTGCACGTACAACATGCTGATGAACCATTCCATGAATAAGTGCGAGGATCTACTCCCATCAGTCCTGGACCCGTAGGACCAGAACCCGGACCTCTCGGGTTTTTTTACCATAGGACAGTACCTATTTTATAAACTGTCTCCCCCCCCCCCCCGCTGCACACGGCAGACAGGACGGAAATGGATACGACACTTACGCACCGGTCCTTAACGGACCGGCTCCAAATAACCTTGGTAGGGCCGCCGGTGATCTACCACATCAACTTCTAGCTCTGCAGGCTAGTACCCGGGACTTACGAGGCAACTATCTACCCCATCCGGGTGGCCGTAGCCTGGCCGGAGGTATCCAATTTCCCGTGGGTATCGGGAACACACTGCCCCCTCGAGACCAACCCAATCCGAACAACTCCCACAGGGGGGGGCCTCGAATGTTCGGCCCGAGGTTCCTCTAGTAACGTCAGAGGTACCACGAGTGCTAAGGGTCCACAGCGGCCGCACCACTGCAGCTGAAAGTCTTTTTTGTTTGTAATTTACGTCCTCCAACGTTAAGTCATATCGGACGATGAATGGAATGGATGAAATGATGCTCAAATGAGCCCAGGGTCCATTGAGCTTAGAGTTACCCAACATTCGCCTTTCAGGATAAGGGAAAACCCTGGAAAAAGCCCTATCCAGGTAACTCACCCTTACCGAGATTCGAACTCGGGACCTCTTGAACGTGAGGCAGACATGCTACCATCTACGCTACCGAGGCGGGCACTGCAGCTGAAAGGGACGAATCCCCTCCCCTACGGGAATATTCCATGAATATCAAAGAATGAGATGACTATATCTTTCCCAGCAGAAGCAACCACTTTTGCTTTTTGGGGGGTTGGTGATGGAGATTTCCACACTGAGCTTTGCTGTTTGCTCTCAGGATCAAAATGATGTAGTCAAGTTTCATCAGCAGTGATTACGTTTGATAGAAACCCGGATCTTCCTCTAACTTTAACTTTAACTGCATGCAGACCTGCATACGAATGTGCTTTTGTTCGGGAATAAACAGTCTTGGAACCCATCACGCACAAACACGTCACATGTGTAATGTTTCTGTCCCCAGCGTGTGGGTGGCACTCAATGAAATGTTCAATATTTCAGAAAGTGATCTTAAAGTAATTCGTCGATCCTCTCTCACAATGGCAGCAGCAGTGTTCATGTTTTCTTTCTTAAGAGCAGTAACTGGAGCACCGGGTCCATCTTCCTTTGAAACTGATTGTCTCCCCTCTTTAAACATTTTAAACCACCTTCGAGGTGTGCTGTAGGGAATAACACTCTCCATAGGTCTCAACTGAAGATTTGTTGAGACGAAAGCAGAATTTCAAAGCCGCATATTGTTCCTCGCGTGTTACCTCCATTACAGCGGTAGGCGATACTGAACATGTCTGAACTTACCTGGTTCTCACATGCGGGAACCAGGAGTACCAACAATGAAACTACTACGGCGTGTTTGTTTCACATTAAGCTAACAGAATATAATAAGATTGAATTTTAGTGCGAAAAATTATGACACTAAATAATTATGATCATTCTTTATTGAACAGCCCTCGTAGAAATGTCTTGTCTCCATGACGACCTCTTTATTTGATCAAAATTTTGTTCCTGCGAGACATTTCTTTAGGTTTGGGAACAGGAGAATATGGGGGGAGGGGGT